>OV277348.1:8582500-9022500 GCA_922984085.1 Sicus ferrugineus
GCATGACGAAACATGTGTGCGCGCACACGTTTTCGAACAATAAATGCTAATTTTAACGTATTTTTGTCTTTTTTCTTTGGTTTAACATAATTTTGTGCCTTTAAAAATATACAATAAAAAGTGATGAGGAGAGATCATGATGATCGAAAGGTGGGGAGAACGGAAAGAAGGCGGAGGAGGACAAAATGCTACCACATGGTTTTGAAGAATTCTCATTTTATGCCTTCCATTCCGAAAAATAGCGGCAGTCATTGAGAAGAATTGCGCAGCAGCCGCCGGTATTTCTTAACCGAACTTCGCAGATCATTGAGGATCAGCACGTCTGGTCGTTAAGACGAATTTGCTACGGCTACTGAACGTACGTACGGCTGATGAGGTGATTATGAGTGCTGATAGGCAGCAAATTTATGCTCACGTAATCATTCTCCAGCTGGTAATGATGATGTATGGGGCGACGATTCATGTTCATCGAGGAGGTTGGGAAGACGATTTCAGTGATAACGTCTGGGATGAAATCGTTGGACGGTTGGATGGTTCATACGACGGAAACTAAGCATGTAGACCCAGATAGCGTCGATGAGGATAAACAACCATAACGATGATCAAGACGATGATCAAGGCGATGATCAAGGAGATTGTTAATAATGGTTGTCACACTGAACGTAAGAACCAGCATTCCATCGACGATGACGACAATCATAGCGATGATTACAGCGATGATCGTGACGATGATTTCAAGGATGATCACGGCGATGACAGTAATAATGGATCATAAAGATCATTGATGTCCATGTTGGTAACGACGAAGATAACCACAACGACACACAACGACGATGATCACGATGCTGTTGATCATGAAATAGATCGTCAATGATCACTTCGATAGCCACAAAGCGAAGGCTTGAAACGTACTTAAGATTCCGAAGCCCAATTTTTGTAACCAATTTCTTTAAATCTTTGTAAAACTAAAATTTTACGACTTTCTCGTGTAGTAATTTCTCTTCCTCACATATCAGGCCTTTCAACGCAAATACGACCACACAGTCATCAAGTTACGGCCCATACGAACATTATAACCACTTTAAAACCAGCTAACCAGCCTTCGCCGCATAAAACGCTACCATGCATGCAACAGCGTTGCCACGTCCACCACGAAGTGGGGCGAATATCATTCGCGAGGCTACACAATGCGAAAAGTATGCAGTAAAGTGTATTTACGAGTTCAATTCAGGCTGCTGGCACGTCAAGAAGTCGTAGGAAAGTGCAAGCTTTTTATTTTCATTTTATCTTTCCCTCAAGCATCTCATTTCACGAAAATATTACAAATTTTACGAGCTCATATAAAGTCATTAAAGAGCCTTCTCACTGCGGTGCGCGATGTTATTTTCATTTAAGTGACTCTCAGAGTGCTGAACATGCCATCAGCTTTATATAGTTTTTTGAGCGAGGGGCGGCGGCGGGAGCGGCGCGTTGAGCGAAACGTGGCAGATTGCGTGAATCCTGCACGCACAGCCGCTCGCCGCCTGTTGAGCGAGCTCGTTAAACTTTACGAGACGTAATTGAAAAATGTTGTTTTTAATAGTTTTTAATATTTCGCTATCAGACTCACCGTTAGCGTGGCCGACCAGGAGGTCTCGCCGCTCTCCGAGGAGGCGGTGCAGGTGTAGAGTCCAGTGTCGGTCTGTTGCAGGTCTGCAAGGAGAGGAATTCTTCGGTTATTCAAATTCATTTAAATTCTAAAGTCACACTTCAAACTCAATATAAGATTACGCGTTATTTAGAACTTGAGGGAGGTAATGAAAAACTTACCGTCAATACGCAGCGATCCGCCTTGAACGATCGTATAACGATTTCCACTTTGCAATGCTGTGCCGTCCTTGTACCACTTGACGCGTGGCGTGGGATTCCCGGACGCTCGACACGGCAGCATGGCAACGCTGCCCTTCGGCAGGGTTTGGTTCGAGGGTCCAATCTGTATGATGGGTGGTGGCGTATCGTCGACCGAGGTAACCTGATGCGAGGAGGTATATTTATAAAATAGAATTTCTTATAAATATTTTTAATATAACATTATATTTTAAACATAAATAATATTTTAAAATATAATAATTATAAAATACAATTTCATTTCTGTGTCCATGTAAAATTAAGTCAAGGATATAAGTGAAAATTTCAAGTTTGTGCATTCTACATTAAAATACATCTAACATGAAGGCTTTAGTTTTCCACAACGTTTAAATCTCTATAAATTCTCTCGCTTCCCACCCATCGTTCCCAACCCTCCCCACCTACCTGTAAAAACGCCCTTATGGTCGTCGAGTCAACAACACTAAACGCCGAGCAAACAAAGTAACCCGCATCGTCCTTCTGCACGCCGCTTATCTGCAGCGTCCCATCGACTGCCACGTGCAGGTGTCCGTACGAATTGTTGGGGAACATCAGCGTGGAGGAGCCTTCCTTGGTCCAGAACACAGACGGTGGCGGGTTGCCATCGGCAACGCAAGGAAACTGAGCCACACCGTTGAGACCAACCTTTTTGTCTTGTGGCTTCGCGATGAAAGTGGGCGGAGCTGTTGGCCGCGAAAAGAGAAAAGAGAAAAGAGAAAAGAGAAAGACGAAATAATGAAGAATTTAAAATTAAAAGAATCAAAAGGCAAACACAATCCGCGCATGGGGTGGGAAAGGGAAAATCAAAGAAAATAAATTTTGACGCTTCTCAAATTAAGTACCGCTCGAGTTTTAACGACGGAACGCATAAAAGTTTGATTGACTTGAGGGAAATACGCTCAGAATTATAGTAGATTGTTATTTTATAACTCTTGAGAAAGTAAAGTTGAAAATTCTTGAATTTTTGCTTCTTTCAATGATAACAAAATTGACGATAAAAACTCAACTTAACGATTTGCTACGCTTTAACAAGAACGTAAAATTTGAAAACAGAAGCAATTTCATAAATTTGTATAGATAAGCAAGGAGTTGTTGGTTGAATTTGGCAGAGAACGGAAATTTTTACGAGTAACTTTTGCGTCAAATGACACGGAATTGATACGATTGCTTTGCTTCGTAGAACTATTTCCGGAAAAGTGCCGAACTCAGCACCAACAATTTTCCATGCCTCGTTCTTTGTTTTCTTTTTCTGTATCTTTATCTCTTTTCTAGAATTTCGCATTATTTCATTAAAAAACAAAATTCTCATCTAGTCTTCTGATGTTCGAGTATGAATTCCTAAGAAAATACCTACCGTGGACAGTCAACGAGGCTCTGGCGCTTATCTGTCCCACACTGTTGTGGGCCTCACACACGTAGGTACCTTCATCGGCGGGCGTTACGTTCGTGATTTCCAAGCTTTTGTCATCGTGCTGTATACGCGCACGCGACACTGGAATGTTGCCCTCCTCTTTCTTCCAGAGTATCTTGGGGGGCGGATCACCACCAACCTGACACTGAAACTGCACCGTTTGCCCCGATAGCATGGTGAGATCCTGTGGTTCCTTCATGAAGTAGGGTTTTACTGAAAATATATAGGGAAATCGTGAGTAGAAATGGATTTCCACGACATAACTGTGATATATTTTGAGAGAAAGAAAAAGAGAAAATTAATAAAGTTGTTAAGGAAATTTAAGGCTATAACAACCCGCCTTCTGTAATCTTTAACAGTTTTAAAAAAAGGATTCGCAGAAGATCCTTTGCGATTCCTTATTAGTCAAAAGAAACAAAAAAATTAAGAAAAAAGCTTGAAGTTTTCGGAATAACGCTGCAGGACAATTTTTCCAACCACTCTAGTATCTCTCAAAGTTTTCTAATAACAAAGTTTGTTCGGAGGAATGCACTGTTTTGCTGTTTATTCGTCTGTCTGCAGCGCTTTTAAGTGGACATCCGGCGCAACTACCAAGTTAATGAGCACAATTTTTAGTCTTTTGAAGTATATATTTTTTTGTCTGCCTTTTCTTCGCACTTTTGTGAGTTTTAGAAAGAGGAAATCTTTGTATTTTTCAAAAAGTTGGTCAAAGAAGAATTGAGAAACCTTTCCTCAGGTTAAAGTGAATGGGTAGGGGTAGCTAAAGGGAGGGATGAATAGGGGTAAGCGAGGCGAAAGAAGGACATTAGGTAGGCGACATCATAAGAATGTAATTATGGAAGAGTAAAGCTAACTGCCGTGTAGAAATGACAGAGAAATCTCTGTTCTAATGAGCATCAGGCCAGTGTTTGCTAAAACTGTTTGACTTCTTTCCAAAAACTTTTTAACGGGTTCTTGCCTCGAGTTGGAGTCAAATAAATCTCCGCAAAGGCCATTTTAGTCATTCTTCAGTCCTTTCAATCGACACAAAAGTTCTGACATGTCATATTTCGCAGTAGGATAGTGTAAAACTGATCGTGTGTACGAATGTTTGCACAATTTCTCCTGAAACTTTTTCTAGAAATTTTTGTCCAGACAAGTTATCTGCACTCTTCTTTGTGAGCCAAACTGTCCTCGCAGTCACCTACACTTAACCTCTGACTGAGGCCAAGTCAAGTGAAAACTATTTGGCAAGCACTGGAAGGACAAATGCGCTCAACCTTGGAATCTCCAGCTTGGAGTGTCCACTCGGATGTCGTTATACTCTGTGTGCGTGTGTGCTTATGTCATCGAGAAATCAAATGATGAAATCAAATCAAGTGTAAATTTTTTCATTAAATGCTGCGAAGTGGAAAATACTTGAAAATGAGGACATCGATGCAGCAGGATAAGTGAGGATATACAATAATTATTGCAGGCTTGCATGGATTAGTCAGGAAAATTGTCAAGCAGCTGGTCAAGAGGAGATAAAACCGTTGAAGAAAATATCTTAATGGCGTACTAGAACTAAAAATAATAGATTAAAGTAATTCGAGGTTGGATTATACAATTCACTGAAGAGATTTCAAATCTTTACTCCACTTAAAAAAGGAAATCTGGAAATCTTTACTTTACTGAAGGGGAAAATGTTTAAGCTTCTCATGTCAACTCCACTATGACACCATTTTCCCATGGAAAAATACTTCCACTTCTTCAATGTTCTCCATCTAGAGACTTTTATCCTTGCGTTTCAAACACGTTTCGAACTCTGTGTAAAAGTTTCAGCACAGATTTATTATTACTTAATATATTCGAAAATGGTAATCTGTAATCTAAAAGTAACTCTATACAGTCCCATTTTGGAATACTTTCTGCGACTGATTAAATTAGCTCAACTTAAGGCAGAACCACGAAAACTTCTCAGCCCGAGACACGTTTTCTGCATAAACCAAAATCATTATTATTATTAATAACACCAAGAACAACAACAGCAACTACACCGACAACTCCAAAGCATCGCATGTTCCTCCTCACCCCATTATTTATGTGGCACGTAGCCCAAAATGTACGTGATGTGGCACACAAAAACTCCGAGAATGAGGAGGACTAAAACCAAAAAAAAAGCAGAAGCTGCAAGCACAATCTTACCTTGCACAATTAATTTAGCATAACTGGACTCTTTGGTCCCCACGAGATTCTGGGCGATACACTTATAGTTGCCCTCGTCAATTGGTTCCACGTTGCTGATCAATAAGTTACCGCCATCGACGATGCGAATACGTGATGTGGTTCCATAAGACTTCGTCTTTAGATCATCCAGAGGAACGCCATCCTGCAAGGAAACGAAAGAGTGAGGGAGAAAAATTATTAATGATGTTGAATATTGGGTGGATGCTTTTAAATTTTGAGAAACGTACTAACCACGGAAACAGGTTTGGTGAAGTAATGACCAGAAAGGGGTGAGGAGAAGGGTCAACGGAGTTTAAGGTCTGAGGGCGTTAAAACAAGGGTCAACTCCAGAGGTTAGCTGGTCGGGGGCCACACAAAAATCGGTTTCACAAGGAGAAACTGATGGCCAGGCTAAGAAATGGCCAGCAGGACTCTTTGGCGGAAGACCTCTTAAACAGGACTATAAGCTCGACCTCTGTCTCGATTTCAATTATCGTTTCTAATGGCTTTTTGAATTCGGAAGAGATCGAGAGAAACGAACTTCGTAACTTCTTTGCCTTCCGGGAAATTTAATGGTTCGGTGGACTGATTATGTAGAAGAGTTTATACAGATTGAAGTTTAACAGGAATGCAGTTCGAAGTAACGATGTATTGTTGATGTTTATACTGGATTAACATTTGCTCAGAAGGATTATAATGTGTAATCTTGAGAACAACTTAAAATTAAGCAGTTGCAACTGAGATGCCAAAACTACAGTCCAGTGTAGGGGAAAAACGTACTAAGGTAGTGCAGTACAAAGTAGTAATAATCAAGAGCGAAATGTAAGGAAAAACGAAGTGCGAGTAGTTGGCAGTTTTGGCAAGCATGCCGAACGAGATGGAGCTTTTTTATTGTTTTGCGAAAACAGGAAAATGCAATTTCTACAAAAAAGTAGAACCGAAAACAAAGAAACCGAAATTGGATGAGCTCGAACTTTAATTGGTACCAAGCGATGGACGTGGATTAATTAGCGAGGATGAGTTTTTTGCCTTTCCTTTTGGGGAAATCGTTGCTTCAAACAGGAAAACACTGATTGAAGGAAATATAAAGCACAGAATGGAAGGGAATTAAGAAAACAACAAAAGACTTTCGTGTAATTGAGTTGGCTGGCAAGTTCGTCCTGAATACTGGTTATTCTTTGAAGAAGTGTAGGTGTTTGTGGGAATGAGGGAACATTGTGGGAATGAGGGCGATGAATACCAGGAAGGAATAAAAGTAATTGAAAATAGCGAAAGAAATTTGGCAAACGGAACTTTTAACACATGTTAAGAAAACGGAGTTGCATACGCTGTGTCTGAGTTTGTTTTCTTACTAAGAAAAAGTAAGTTTTTGCCTTGAGAAGGCTTTCAAAGAAAACATAAAGAGGAAAACAATTTTCGCTGCGAAACTTCAAATTCTTTTTCCAAATTCCTTTGCTGTTAACAACAGATTTTGCGTTTCTTTGTATCCTTGAAACCGAATGAATTTAATTTGTAAGTACAATTTAATTTGTAAGTACTTTTTAAAAATAGAAGATCTACCAAAGTATTTAATGTCACTTTGTTACTGCTATTTTTGCCGATTTCAAGTGCATTTCAATTTCAAAGCAAATTTATGCACACATTTGTTGCTGCTTCTTTCTTTTCCTTTACTTTTGCTTGTTTTCTCTGCTTTACTTGCCCTCCTTCTCGTTTTCCACGCACTCTGTCGCTTTCCACTCGCTTGTGTCAACGTTTTGAAACATAAATTATGCATGACATTTCCATTTGTGTTGCTTAAAAATGCTGCCACTTGTTTTCATTTTTCCCCACATTTTCTGAGGGATTTTTTTTATTTGTTTCAGCATATGATGGCAGTTTAGAGCTGAAACTATGCGAGTGAAATGCAAACTAGAAGCAGGTGAGAGAGTGCAAGAGCACATTTTAAATGCAATAAATGACGAAAATATGTCGCAGATGGAGAAAATGGAGAAACGTTGTAAAAAGGTTGGCTGGAAGAATGAAACTTTTCTTTTTTTCGTGTTTTTTGTAGAATCGCAGCAGCTGCTGATTTCACGAGAGTTACGCTCATGCGGATAGCAGAAAAAAATTTAAATACATATTTAAAAATCGCAATGGCAACCCACCTTCAACCAGAGGAGTGCCGGCTCCGGGATTCCTTTGGGCGGCCCGCATTCCAGGAGTGCAGTCTCGCCCTTCGCGACACGCGTATCCTTCGGCTGCACGCGAAAGTCATCACGCAGCACTGCAAGTAAAAAACGGAGTCGAATTGAAAAAGAGTAGTAAAATTTAAATGGAGATAAAAATAAAAATTAAATCAAAAAATTCACTCAGAATGTAAAAGTTTGCAAATTGAAAAGCTATTAAAATTATAAAACGAGAAAATATTGAATCTTCCGAACTGATCTCAGTGTTGCCATACTAGAATTTATGTTGACAGCTGTGCTGTGACGAAATCTGTGTGCGACAAACTCACCCACCCACTCCCATTGAAGTTAGTGACTCTTTTACTTCTTCTTTCGCACACCAAAGAAGTTGGCGTCTTTCTGTGCCTTCGTCCGCCGGTACCTCTCACCCTGTTGTCGATTGTTGGGAAGACATTGTTGCACTGTTACGTGCGCTTGCGCGCGCACCGACTTCAAATTCAATGCAATTTTAATGGCTCAAAGCATGCCAACACGTTTGCATGAAGGTCGTCAAGTAAATCTGGCTAAAAGTAACAACACACGTTGCCAGAGACTCACGTTTCGCAGAGTAGTAGAAAGCGTGACGTAGGTTGCGCAACTTTTTTGGTTTTAGAAAAAAAAAACACAAAAATATATGACTAAAAATGGTGACACTTGCTGAGATTTATGACAATCGCGATATTGTAGACGAAGCGTGCTTTTGAATTAAAAATAAAGATATTCATCAACTGATTACCAGCTGACACAATCAGCTGTTTAACAGCTGATAAAGTCAGCTGATAAGAAGAGAAAGTGAGTCGAAGGGAGAGAGAGAGAAATTTAAATTTTTTAAAGATACTGAATGAAAAATGAAAATATTAATCGGCTGAGTAACAGCTAACGGAATCAGCTGATCAACAGCTGACACAATCATCTCATCAACAGCTGACACAATCAGCTGATCAACAGCTGACAAACTCATGTCATCAACAGCTGAGACAATCAGCTGATCAACACCTGATGAAATCAGAAGATATAAAGGGAAAGTCGGGAGAGAGAAGAAAACATGTCAAATTTGTTGAAAATCAATTTAATTTGGGTTTTTTTTAGTATATTTTCAATTATTATTTAATACGTTTTCTTGTTGAATTTTCAGAAACTATAAAAATGTAAATGTTTTCTATTTTTAACGCTAACCTTCAGTCGATTTTTACGAAACTAACTAACGGATGCGACTCTACGACTTCACAACGCAGCAGCATTGGAGAAATATTAAAATAAACGTAGCATATTCTTGCGTTTAAGTCCTCCAAAAGTGCCGATTCTAGGAAAACGCATAAAACTCAGTCGCTCCAGCGCATATTTTTCGCACACCTAGGACTCTCATAAAATCCCTCCATTCATGCCAGTCGACGGCCGTAAAGCGGCGGCCTAAATGCCACTTTGTAACAATTAAAATGTCGTAAATTAATTAGAGAGCGCAAATGATGCGCCCACTGAGCGTCCAAACTGGAGGCGCTAAAAATATCAGCGCAGAATTCGATACCCGCAAGGGAGTCGCAGTCGTCAGAACGAAGATGCTGCTGGTTTTAATGGATGCATCCCTGCACTAAAAATTGGAAGAAACGTTCCTTTAATTGTGCTGCTAATGGAAAATCGTAATAAAAATTGAGACTTGGCACTAGAATGCCGGCGTAAAGGAGGCCGTTTATGACGCGAAGTCGGCAAAAATAATTAAAAGCAGAAAGAAACGGAGAGAAAAGTGAATCGAAATATGAAGGTTGAGGTTCTGATAGAAGTGCAATAAACGTCAATAAAAATTTATTGAATGCAGTTGATGTGAAAATTTAATAAAACCGGAGTGAGTAGCTGGGAGTCAAGGTCAGCATGAGATGCGGAGATGCTACTGTAGTGGATGCTACTAATCAGGAGGAGGAGGAGGAGGATTTGGTGTTAAAAGCAATTTAAACAGCCGCCGCTTCTCACGATGCAACTTCTTAGAAATTTAGTTTGCACTGTACGGCTCTGAATCGGCGGAAACACGTTAAAGTGGCGCCATTTCAAATACGAGATTGAAATTAGCAGAATAAATGCTTCTCCACGTGAGCAAAATCAATGTTTCTCCAATTTTCTTTCATTTCCAATTTATTTCTGCAGTCATTTTCTGGCTAACTGAACAATATAGCTATTTATTTATAACTTTATACGCCTCTAATATCCTTGTTGCAATTGTTATTGTTGTTTTCTCTTGTGTGAATTCAGAGTGTCAAGAAATATTGTTTCGAATCCTCTTGATGTTGACGAAGTTTTTGTGAATAAAGTGCGATTACCAGCGGCTCTGTGTGCCAACTTATTTAAGGCTACGAATTAATATAACGAGGGTTGCTGATGTTTAACCCCGCACGAGAACCGACTTCTCCCCTACACCTCCTTCTGGAATTGTAAAAAAGACACAAATGACACTTCCACCCCTCGGGCAAGCAAGGGTTAACGAGCGCAAATATTTGCCGAGTATTAAAAACCTTCAAAGACGGCGGCAACACTTTTGATTGACTTGCTTTGCTTGTTTGGTTGTTTTCTTGTTTGTTTGTTCGTTTTATCGTTCGTTTGTTTGTCTGTGTGGATCAGGATGTTGTTGTTGTCCGTGTTGTTGTTGTTGTGAGAAATTGTGTTGTACTTCCCCGCCGCTCCAACGAACTTCTTAACACGTTCATATCCCCGCTCACATCTTCACACGCTAAAGTGTCGCCTGCCGCTGCTGCCGCTTGATTGATGTTGCATGCGAAGCAGCTCGTGGCATGTTCGCACTAATTGGATCGAGTTCCTGAAACGGTTTCCGACATCGCGAAATTTTGTGAAATTAATTGGAAAAGTTTTGCCACACATATCAGTTGTTGTGCCGTAATTAATATCAAAGTTGCTCTCAAGTCCAAAATTGTTGCTTTGAAAACGAAATCATTAAATTATTTGAATGCGTAAAAAAATTGATATTTAAGTGTTGAAGTATTTTAATAATCCGTTTTCGAATTCTGCGTGTGGCAATAATAACGACGACAGCGCTCGCAATGTTGCTGGAAGTCGCCAACTCTTTTATGTTGCTGCGGTAAGACTTCAAGAACACAGTGTCAAATGTTCAAATATTTGATCAAATATAGTCTTCATTTCCACATAAATATTTACTTCTTTTAACTCTTCTACGTCGTGGAAATAGTAAACAAGAACACCAACGACGCCTAAAAGTATGCAATTCGTGAAACTCATTAAATGCAGGCAACCAAAAAAAGCACAAAATTACTCAATATTCTTTTTTCTTTATATTCTAGGATTTGAAGTATTTTCCCAATCAACAAACTAAATACACAGAATTTCTCGCCACGAATTAGTATTAATGGAGTGTTTCTTTTTGGTAAATAACTTCAACCAGAAAATGACAAGAGACCAGAAAATGACAAGTGACAGTTTCACCACACTCTACACGCTTGAGAGGCAGACAAACATTCAACACTCTTCTTCAGTCTTATTCTCCAAGTCGTCTCTTGATGTAATTGAACCTTCGAGAGTAAATATTTGCTAAAAATAAGCAAGGAAGGTAAGAAAGGAGAGCTTAGTAGGATTTATTCAGAGACAACAGAATGACAGTGGCGAGGACCGGAACGGAAGAGAGAAGAATGACAGCAAATAGGCAAACACATGCTAGAGCTGTCAACTGGAATTCTAGCGAGAATAAGTGAGCAGATCTGTCAATGAATGCTGTTTTTTGAGGTTCGTGGACATTTCGAATTTTTAGAAATTTTTAAAGCAAATTAAAGCACTTTCTTGAATTCCCAATCGTTAATGTATCTTCATTTTCCAATAATTGTTATTTGAAGCCTTTTTTAACGAATTTCTTTGCATTATAAATAATTAAAGGAGGGTAAAATCGAGCGAGACGGCGGTTCTCCTGCCTCCACAACAAGATTCTCCTTCTCTCTCTCTCTCTCCCTCTCACTCTCTCTCCTTCTCTCACTCCCTCTCATTCTCTCTCCTTCTCTCTCTCCCTCTTACTCTTTCTCCCTCTCTCCTTATATTTCTCTATCTGTCTGGAATTATAACTCTCTCTCTCTCTCTATCTTTTTCTCTCTTACTTCCTATCTATAATTTTAAGTCTCTCTCTCTCTCTCTCTCTCTCTCTCTCTCACTTTTTTTCGCTCTACTTGTCTCTGTCTTTTTTTCCACAAATTTGTTCCACAGAGAACCAACTAGTAACCGCAGCTGTAATCTGACTTCCTGTTTCCCATTCCCTCCACCCCTTTCACCTGTTCAAGCGTTCAGTTCTTCTACCGAAACCACGATCTGGCCACTCCGCTCACTGGCAATCGTGCAAATCATTTCGGCAACATGAAATCTGCTGCTAAATTGCAAATTCACGGCAATTTACACGCTACTGCAGGGTATGAAAAATTCAGAATTTAACCCGTCGAGCAACACCCACTTTGCATATTGCAACCACCCCCTTCCCTCCTTCCCCCGGTCCCTATCAACGGCTGCTAAGCAACAAAAGTTGGCGGCAACGTGTGTGCTGCCCCACCAAGATAGCCGTTGAATTTCACGTCGAAGGAGCCGCAGACGGGCAAACAAAATGTACACTTTAACCTAACCTGGCAGCAACAGCGGCAACAGCAACAGCAATAACAACAGCAACAGCAACAGCAACACAACAGCGTAACCGTTGAACACCAGCGCTGATGTGCACCCAAAGCGATCGCGATGTATATCGGTTGCTGTCAGTGAAAATGCTGCTATCAGTGACCGAAAATCTTCAACATCTGCATCAGCGTCAGCAGCAGTTGCGGTTGTTGTGGCGGGTCGTCTGTTGTTGTGTGTCTGTGGCTGCTGCTGCTGCTGGTGCTGGTCCTCCCGCTGGTTGGCATCACCTGGAAGATGACAGCGGCAGCAGTGGATGCTGTAGAGGCGGAAACTTTCCTTAATATCAGCAGCAGGATTTGTTGTCGAGCACGAACGAAATACATATACAACGACACACACAAGAGCAGACACGTCGATAGATAGAGGCAGTCGTGGACAGACACGCTGAAATAGCCTTCCGAAATATGTGGCTTCATTTTATGCTTATTAGTTGCAGTCTTAACCCTCAGCTGACTTAAGGAGGTTCATATTTCAGAACTCCGAAGCAAGAGAAAGAAACTACGAGGTCTCCACGATTTCCAGTAATTCAGTTATAGACTTAAAACTTTTTAATTATAACCTCATTAAGTTGAGATGGTCTCGAGATCGAGGCAGTTATTTTATGTGACACCAGGATCGATATAATCTCTTCTCGTATTGAATTTGAAGTGGTAATCGGGGTCGACGACGGTCGACCAGTCTTCCAGTCGATACGACAGTCGAGACAAGAACTGAGTCAAAAATCTCGGAAAATCTCGCTCGTACGCACCACAACTGATGATGAACACCTGAAATGTGAAATTTTCTCCAACACGGACAGCTCAGGGTTAAGAAACGCACCGCAACGGAAAAGATTTCGCAAATAATTCTAGACAAAATCTTCACCTTGCCTCCGAGAATGTTGGCTGAACCTGACCTGTCGACACAACGAACTACAACGCTGACGATGACGTCGAGGCCGGCGGTGTTGGTGATGGAAGTTGCTGGTCGAGATATTGTTGCCGTCTGCGTTGGTGCACTCAAAAATGCCTCCAGCGATTCTTTCAGTGTTCAGTAGATTTTCGGTGTGTAGAATTTAGAATTTCATGCCGCATATTTTCAACTACAAATCAACCAGCCGAGTGACTGGCTGGCCGCCGCAGCATAGCTACCGGCGATAGTGTCAGCAGAACTTGGAAAAGAAGAACAAAAGAGAGGAAATAGTTCGGGTGAATCGCAAGAATGCGCCGCAGAGTAGTGGAGAGCGCTGAAAAATTGAAATAAATTGCTATGCGGTCGCGAGACGAGCGATGAAAAGTGTTGAGAGCTCTTAAGTTTCATGGCAGCCTGAAGGCAGATGGGGGTAGAGGGGGTTACTGGGTGTCTGTAGGACTGAAGGATTGACTCTTTGACTAGCTGACTGACTGGAGGACTAACTGACTGATTTACGAACTAACTGAATTATTAAGCTGGTCGTAGATTAATCGCGAAGTTCTGAAAATATATCTGATATCACTGTGGGCTGATCATCCATCCTGTTAATTAAGGAGATGAATCGGCCGACTCGTCGCCGAGTGACTAAATCAGTCACTCATCTCGTTAAAGTCTAGAGACGGCCTTCCAGCCGAGATGGTCCATTCCAGTCGAGGTGTTGGTCCAAATTTCCAGATTTAACTTGAAAGAGTTCAAAAATCGTCTGCCGCAGAGTCGACGCCACTTCAGTGATTGCAACTTCCTGCTACTCACAGCCTTTTACAGCTTCCACTTCCTCTTCTTCAGATCAATTGAAGTTCTTTCATTGCCAACATATGCTGGAAATTGCAAGACGGATCAACCAGCCGAGTCAAGTCACGCGTTGGACAGCGTGGCGTAGGAGAAGCTCTCGCGTTGCTCAAAGCAAACACTTGAGCTGCTAAATTCATCGCCATCAAGAGCGGCAATGACAGCAGCGGCAGCAACATCGGCAGCAGCAACTGCGACAGCATTGCAAACAACGACAACAGCAACAGCAGCAGCTGCACTTCAGATGTAAGCGCTGTAGCGAGACAACTTAAGGGCAGCTGTAAAATTACAATTTCACGATCAAGAGCAACATGTAAAAACAACAAGAAGAACAACAACATTTGCCACAGCAGCAGCAGAAACAGCAACATGTACAAACAACAACAACAAAAGGGAAGAAGCAACCAAATTGCATCATAAAAAAGGGATTCCCTGCATCCGGCACTGAATTTTATTAGGATTGCTGACATCAGACAGTAAAGTGAAGACATCGGTCGTCGGTCTACGAATGAGCGATGGGCTGATGTTGTTGACGACATTTCGCGCTTTGTTGCGAATGTGGTAGCTGCAGTTTTACTTAAACTGATATTAAGATAAAAATACCAAACTTGTTGAGTGTGCAGACTGAATGCTGCTGACTGAATACACCGCAGATGCAAATATACAATTCAGCTAGAATAACAATTCTGTTGTCATTTTAAGGATTTACACGAGTCAAGAGGATTTGCTGGTGGATTTGCAGGGACAGAATTTTAATTAAATATAAGGAGTCCTTACGTCACCAGAATTCTTCAGTTCTTTATCTCATCCACAAAACCTTCTCTTCCCTTTTTCTCTTTTCTCTCTTTTTTTTGTTTTTCATACCAATTTGAAGTCTTTTCTTTGAGTTTACATAAATTTTTGAAACTTTCTCGGACCCGGTAAAAGTTACGACCACCTTCCTGCCCACCCGTACAAACTTTTCCGAGTCGCTCGCGACCAACGCGAGTCGTTCAAAAGTTTATGACTCTCGGGAATCGTTGTTCGATCTGACTTTTTCATGTTTCACAAGCTGCGTGGCAGCCAGCAGCATCGCCGGGAATTTCATGAGCGTAAAATTGGAAAGCAATTAAAATTGATGGCCACTTTAATGGAGACAATAGAACGACATGCATACCGATTGAAGTAGGTATTCAGGCGTACTTTGTACGGATGTACAGATACAAGTACGGAACAGATACAAGTACGTAAAAGATACCGATACTGAAACATGAGATGCCGTATTATTGAATGACAAACGTAAAAACGGCAAACATAATAATAAAGTAGCCATGAAAAAGGAAGCGTCTGAGGGAGAGGAAGATCGAGAAGAAAGGAAGATCGAGAAACGATATCACATTCACATGTCAGAAAATGAAAAATGTTGAATTGTTGACAGAAATAACAATTGCATGTTTTTTGTTAGATTTTTGTAACAATATCAGGTGTAAAAGTTACCGCTATGGAGTGAATGTAGAATATAACGCAATATTGAGGGGGTTGGATAATTTTTGGCTTCGGTGGAGTGATTGTAGTAATGAAAAAATGCCTCACATGATTGGTGAAAAATTGAATTGGTGAAGAAAGAAATTCGTTTATCTCAACATTGCAAATACATTTTTACAGACCTCAAATAAGTTTTTCCCGTGATCCAATTCTGAAAGAGTTCTACGGTATATTGTGATATTTTTTATGATTAAATTTTAAGGAGAAAAACTTCAACATTAAAAATCTTTCTTCTGTTCTGTTCGAGCAATAAAAGTTCTTAGTTGATAAATAGGAAAAACTCACCGTAAAGTGCGTAATTCGCACGGTGCCAAGACTATTTTAATTCTGAAGCAATTTCAACCGAATTTTTAGTGCCTCAGACAATAATTAAACGTTGTGTGTATGTAAAAAAAAACAAAAAAAAAACATAAAGAAATCGTTCGTATCGAGTCTCCCAGAGTCTACTAAAGCGTCGTTCTTTATTTTAACTTTATGCTATGAGTATATTTGAGCAGCTGATGAAGGATTTGTGTTCCCGAGCAAGATACGCTGGCAACTCTAAATTTGTTCTGTAGCCACACGATATCCGCAGAAATACCGCCGCTCAAGTGGAGACAAGTGATGTTTTTAAGTGTTGCAACGACGGATATACGAGAGTCGAGTCGAGATTTGAGTTGTGTGACAGACAGCGCATAAAAATGGTTGTTCAGCAAAGTGTCAGCAAGAGAAAAATCAACAGCCGAGGGAATTCAATCAACATCACAGAGATGGCAGAGATTCTAGAAAACATAAATTTATTTTAAGAAGATATAATACAGAAATTGCAATCATTCTGATTCTGAAACTGAGAAAGAAAATGTAGAAATAGGAATTGAAAATAGGTCTTCAGTGCGTTTTTGTTTGTTTACAGTATCTTCCAGAAATTGCGGAAATTCTTGGAACAAAACTCCTATTTTCAGTTGAACTGTACTGAAAAACAAAAACGCGCTAGTAAAGAAAATAATGACCATCTACGAGAGTTTCTTTTCATGTTCGCTTAAGTGTTTAACACTCTAATAATGGATACTAAAAGGAAGAGGAAGGGAACAAACTATTTGAGCAAATAAACGACGACTGTTTGCTGGCGGCACTCATCAAGTAGCAAATTGGCTTTCTGAGGTGCTAAATGCCGCATTTTAAGCTCCAGAAACTCCAGCCTGCGAAGAATGGCAAGTCAATATGAAATAAAAATAAGAAAAGACGCTAAACACTGCTGAAAATGAGGTGTTAAAACTGTTAACAACACGAAGAAGCTGCGGCTACTTGTAAGAATATTAAATCTGCAGTCTAGTAAGAATTTCTTTCATATACATGGAGCTCTATTCCACTAACGCTATTTCGAGATGGAAGTTTAATGCAAGAGAAGCTTTTCATATTTCAACTTACTTTACAACTTAGTTTTCTCGATGAATTTAATGGTAGACAAGAATTTTAAAGAAGAATAAGGAAATAAAACTCCGCTCACCTGCTATTTGTAGGGTTGCGTGTCGACTGACCGCCTTGCCGACGTGATTCTTGGCCACACACCAGTAGACGCCGCTATCCTGTTCCTTTTTACTCTGCATGGTGCGGTAGAAGAAGAGGGCGCCATCCTTGAAAAGTACGCGGTGTGACTTCTTCTCATTTGTATTGACGGGTTCACCATCCTGAATGGAATACGAAAAAACACTCAGATTTAATTACACAAAAATAATTTCAGAGAAACGTTGTATAAAAAACTGCATTCCTCGTTAAAGCCCAGCATTTGGTCACCTTAAAATTCAATCGAAAAGTTGGCAAAATGCAAACAATTCTATTTACAAATAAACAAAAACACACAAATTTCACCCTCTCGTCTCTGTTAGGGTGAAATTTATTTGCATTTTTCATTAGGAAAGTTTTTAATTGCTGGTCGCTTTTTGCGACTGCCTTCACTATCCGTATTTTGCTGTGCAAGTTTTAATGCTTTTTTGCAAAGTTTTTTCGTTTTTCTCTCTCTGTCTCGAGGGCAGCAGATATAAAATTGGTGGAGTTTCAAGCTTGGAGGTGGATTTAGTTTAAGTTGGTTGTTTTTTTAGGGCGGGTTTCGGTAATGAAATATTCAACTTAACCTTGGTTTAGACTTTGTTAAAAATGTTTGGTCTTCATTTTAAAAGAATTATAGTAAGTTCAAACTTAAAGTTTAACTTTGAAAGGGAAAAATATATTTTTAATTTTGAACGGTAAAGTTATTTTGAAAATTTAATATATAACGTTATTTCCACTTTAAAGTTTTCGCTTTATATTGTAAATTTCGTTTTATATTGTAAATTTTTCGGCAGCTTAAAGCTTTTTTACATACATATGAAAATTTGGTTTTCCCACTTTTTTCTCACTTCAAGTTTCTTCTAGTTTCGCCTTTTTGGTGTTAGAAAAAGTTAAAATTTATTGTTTCTAAAATTGCCAACGACACCGTGCTGCCACCTCCACCGCCGATAACCGGATGCCCGGATCCGACACAACTTCAGTGCTTATTTTTGCTGTTAACTTAAAATAAATTGCAATTTCTCACAGGATTACAGGATGCGATAGACACATCCGCACACATCTGCAGCATGTGGCTGCCTCGCGTCGTGTGAGCGAGGCAGAGTGAGGAGATCTTTCGACGGTGGGATGAGCGAAGTGGGTGGTGTGGGTCCGCTGGGCGAACCTAAGGGATTTCAGTGTGTTTGCCGTGCTTACCTTGAACCATTCGATAGTCGGCTCTGGTTTGCCTTCAACTTTGCAATTCAGTGTGGCGGGCTCGTTCTTTTTAACCACTAAATCAGTCGGATGCTCGATGATACGCGGTGATTGATATTGAGCTGCAAAAAGGAAAGAAAAGAAAGAAAAGTTTAGAAAGGGTGAGATAAAAATGCGAAGCTGACTTGAGAGGGTTGAGAGGCTTTTTTCCGATTGTGTTCACAGTTTTCCTTGAAAAAAGTAGCTATTTTAGCAAAGAATTCTTTAGGGAATCTTCAGAAAGAACTATTTGAACGAAAAAAGTGGAACTTTTTGTTGTGTGAAAACATTTTGTCAGTGTTACATTCGTTGGAGTTCTGAGAAAAGACTTCTTTTCTATCTTCTCCCGCGCCACAGGAACTCCCAACATTTCGTGATTAATAGTTTTCTTCCAGGCAAAAGTCATTTAAATGCTCTTAAGAGAGACATTAAGAGTGAATGAGACACTGAATCAAAGCAGTTGCGGGTAGGATAGCAAGTTGAATAAATTTTTGAAATCAGTGCTGACTGCTTTTTAAAGTTTTCCCTCCATCACCATCAGGAAACCTCTATCTGTTTATATATTGTACTTCATCGAATAGCTCTCGATTACCATTCCAGTGCCATAAAACTGCCAGATTTATTAAGTTTGTCAAGCTGTGCGGAGCCGACGTCTATTTTTAGCTACTTTAGATTTGTGTGCGGCTCCTCCTCGCTGCAACTCAAGCATATAAATGCACAATAAATTCGTGAGATTGTAAAATTTATCACCGAGATAGCGAGGTTCTAGATATCCGTGAGTCGTGTGTGTTATAATTATTTTTGCTGTTCGTCTCATTTCCGTGAAAGCGGCAACCAAAAACGCAAGATTTCACATCAAATGCTGTTGATAGCATTTTAATAAAATTTATTGTTATTGCAATGGTAGCCGAAATTAATTGTAGAAGTTCATAAATTTTCATTTTGTGTTCACACGAAATGATGCGGATGTGATTTACATATGCGTAAAAAAAACAATAAAATTAAATTAACTTCTGAGTTTGCTTGCGTTAAATTTTTAAGTAGATAAATAATTTTAAGTAGTTAAAAAAATATTTAAATAAGTAAACGCACGCGCAGAATCATTGGCTGTGAAATTTCCTTAAGTTTGCTTATATTTAAATAAACACGCAGAATTTTGGGCTGTGAAATTTCCTTAAATTTACGCTTCACACTCCATTTTTACGCGAGCGGTCTCGGTATTCTGGTGCTTGAGCGGGTCCGTGAGCGGCTCTCCGCACTTAATACGCTCTCGCGTAGGTTTTTAATCACCATGACTGCGCCGCTTGTAAGTACGCAACGAGTGTGTTACGAGTATGTTACTCGCACTCATTTGCATAGCGTTTCTCCCCTGCGGCAGTGATTAGCGAGGCCGCGTCTACACAGCGACGAAGAGTCTGTGTTACCAGTGCTGCCAACGCTTCGCTATAATGTATGCAGCGATCCTGACGGCGATGTTCGAGTCTGTTCGACGACCAGGCAACAACTAGGTAATTTGCAGTGTTTTATCCGCTTTAATCTGAAATATACTCGTATTTTACATATGTACTCGTGTGTTTTTAAGGACGCTCTGCACTTCTTTCCGGCTACAGACGACATCCTTTCAAGTGCTGAATGATCAACCCGTTGGTTGATTAAATTACATTTTTACTGGAAAAGTCTTTGTTGCTGATGTTCTTGTTGGGTTGTTCTTGTCGTTACAGGATATTTCTATAATTTGCTTTAGCTGCTAATTTTTTAATTCTTGCCTTTTTGGCTCTTGAGTGCGGCCGACTGAGAACGAATCTGTACTCGCGGCTCGTCTGCTGATGCACGTTTAGCATTCATAATGAGTTCGAGGTGTGGTTACAGCGGTTCTCACAAGGTGGGCGGGAGGCGGGGCTTGAGAAGGCGGTGTATAATGTTTTCATGAAGCATAAATCTGAGTAGAAACTCTTAGCAAGTCTGTTGAAGTTTTGGATGCAATAAAATAAAACGTTCTTCCTCTATTCTGAGAATATAAAATGAAAAATATTTTCCACCCGAGTAAACGGACGCTAAAAATCACAAAATACTTGTAAATCACAAAATACTCGGTGATTTTTTCATTATTTCATTTCTCTTCCCACTCTTTGCTAATAACGCACCATCCATAATTTAAATTATCCTTCCCCAACCATTACACGCCCACAAATTAATAATCCACCGAGCCACGGTATCTCTTAATTACAGCGTGCCAGCTGCGAGTCCGTGATTGAGTTGACAACACGCCCGCTCCCTCTTCAGACGGTTCCAGCCACCGTCACGACAGCATTTAGCAATTCGGTTCCACTGTCACGCATACGCGTTGCCATTGAATTATTTTATTGCATTACGAAATGCACAAAAAAACAGGCAGACACGATCTCCCCTCCCCCGCGCTCGCTCGGCTCTGCTGCAGAAGGCTGGCTGCCCCCTTTTTATTATCTGCAGACGACTCTCATTGATTATTGACTTTTGACAGCAAGTGTCACGACGTCATACCATGCAAAAAATTGCTGAATGAATGCTCGCATGCATGTCCTCCGGGTGGACATAAAACTGCGCCCCTTGTCGCCGGTACAGCGTAAACACTTGTCGTCGAAAGCGAGAGTGTGAGCAGAAGCGGTCGGCGGCCGGTCCTCGTGTCAGGGTGCTAAATATGCAATTCTGCACGCGCGGCGAAGACTCTGCGTGCTCTTCTCCTCTTGTGTTGACACTTGAGCTGAAGTTGAGTGCAGAATTCGAACGACTGTAGCTTGTATCGCCGTGTCTACATTTCTTGTTGTCATCTGACATTTTGTTCAGCATGCTTTACATATTTTGGTAACTCATAGTTAGCAGACACTTTGTGTTCCGCAGCTACTGTCAAAATGTCACTCTGTAAAGTGACCATCCACGCCCTCTTGCGTCGTTTCGGTGAACAACAGCAACCACAACAGTGGATACCATGATATTCCATTCTTAACGATGACAGGGAGATGGTCAGAGAAAGAGACGAGCTGACAGACAGACAAGCTGGCAGGCAGGCAAGCAGACAGGCAAACAGAGAGGCGGGCGGACAAACAGACAAACGGACAGACAAACAGAGAAGCCGGCAGAACAAACAGACAGACTAACAGGCAGGCGGGCAGACAAACAGACAGACTAACAGACAGGCGGGCAGACAAACAGACAGAAAAGTATGTCTACGTATAAAGTTGGCATAATAAACATATAAATTATATATAGTATATCATACTGAAGAGGTAACAGTGGACTAAATTTTTTAAGCATCATCCAACGGGTACATCTTAATGTTCGGATATCAATTAAAATATTCAGGCACAATGGCCTCAACCACGAGGTTCAGCTGTGACCCACCAACCACGGGTCCGTCCTACTCCTTATCGCCCCGTATAATTATATTGTAATCACAGTATGCTAATTAGGCAGACAGCGTATGCGACAACCACTCGGAGCCGGCCGCAGACGGTCGAGGTGGCACGCTAAAGCGGCGAGCGAACGTTTTGGCGTGCTGGTCACAACATGGTCGGTCGGTCGTCAGAAAGGCATTGCAATCGACGAAGAGTCCACTGGCCACTGCAGGGAGTTTCAAATGGAAACAAAAACGAAGGCAAAACAAGACTTAAAAGGAAATTACGGACAACGCAGCGACAGCGACAACAACGCGCGACAGGACCTCCCTCAACGACTTCAATTCGATCGCGTACAGGAAGCGCGCATTCCAACCCGTGACGGTTTGCTGGTCGAGACGGACGAGCCCAACTTGACGACTTGACGCCGTAGTCATCGTCATCGGCACCGAAACTGCCCCACCGCCTTCAACTTTGCGTTTGACTGACATTTAACGAGTTCGGCGGAACATCAGGCGGCATGGAGTGCAGAGAACATCAGGCGGCTTCGTCGCCGGGAAGGAGTCAAGCTATAAAATGCATTATTGTCAGCTCTAATGTTGCCTGGGGCGATGGTAGCAGGCGGACGGGAGAGCGTGGCTGCGGTGACTGGCGTCATGATATGAATCGATTTATACACGTTTTCACCTGAGGTTTTCTTTGACGAATAAATGCGACATAAAGCGTAAATTTGCCGAAGAACGTGACTTCGCTGACGTTGTAGAGAAAGGGAAATTTCCATTTCGGTAGTGAAATTTAGATCAATAATTATTTCAAGAAATAGACATTAAAAAGAAATTAAGAAGAAATCAAAGGAGAAAGTTTCAGACAATTTTGCGGGGAAACCTTTTTAATGCAAATTTCTACTATACACGCCAACTATTTGTGCTTTCAAAAACTTGAAATTCATAGATCTACGAAAGGTTTTCTTCTCGATAGTTTATTCGTTTATTCCATGCAATAGAATTCCCTGTTGCAGTTCATTAAACGTGCATTAATTCATTACCGTTCGTTCACTATTCCCATTACGCTCTCATTACGACACATAATTGAGTTTCCCAATTCATTGCTGCCACTTAAATGTCGCTGCATGTAAACCGTTTATCAAATGTGCAGCACAAAGGACTCGTGATGGCCCTGAGGAATTTTACTACCTCTAATCCACTTCCAACCACGCCCATCCACCTCCTTTCTCCCCACTCCGAAACCATTTGACTTTATGACTGGTCTCTGACCTCTTCAACGCTGAAAAGCTGAAGTTGTTAAATTATGCGCAGCCAGTGCACTGCCTTGATGGCCACCCTTCAGCTGGCGCTCGTTCGTTCGGTCGTTCGTTCATCCTTCGGTCAGTTCAACAAACCGCACCCGAACATGCAACTTCGACGAAATTCGCCCTGTCAAATGACTTCATATGCGTTGTTAGACACAAATTTGCATAAATTTAGTGAGGATGGAATGTTATACGAGTAGATTCCGTTGACACACACACACATACAGGATTTAGGGGTGGGGAGTAGGGAGGGGGAGGGGGTTGATAACAAAGGACATGCATATGAAATGCAAAAAGTGTGTAAGAATTTTAAACGGATGTGTGAATGTGTCGCGTTTTATGGCGAAGAAAATTGTTGCAATTCTGGAAACGTAAAAAAGTAGTAAAACAGTGTGTAGTTTTGGCTTGTTATCCTTGTTGTTGTTGTTGTTGTTGTTGTTGTCAGATGCATAATGCATGAGATTGTCAGTCAGCTGCAGCTGAGAACGTCAACAGTGCGAAGAAGTGGGTCGTAAACGTTTTTCGTTCCGAACAACGAAGTCATGCAAGTTTGAACTTTCTTGAATGAAATCTGTGAATATTAGGGGACTTTTTGGGGAAAGTATAACTTCAAAACATGTTAAATGTTACTTTTCTGAGGGCGGACTTTTGTTTTTCATAAACTAAAGACATTTTTTTGTGTAGCAAAATTACGAAATATGAAAAAATGATAATAGAACAATTGAAAACTTTGAAATCGGTATTTTTAACAAAGTGTAGACAAATTTAGACGGAATTTTATTTCTTCACTTTCCTGCATTAAGTTTCCTTCATCTACCCTCATCGCCCTTCCCCTCCCCCTACTCCACTTTTCCCCTCCTCGACACTAAAATTATTTAAATTAAGCGTTCTGAAAATTGCATCAACTCAAAACGCGAATTTATTGCCTCGAACAGCCGCAAAAACCACCCTGTTTATGCGCCACAAACCCTCAATTATTACAAATTTATATAAACTCATAAGTCCTCGGTGGCACCACGGAAGCCACGCCCACATCCACCCGCACACATGCACGCGCACAGACACCAGCGGAAATGTTTCCTGGAGAGGAAATAATTTCAGCGCAAAGACGCACGTTTATTTTCTCCAAATGACATTCAACAAGAGGCGGTGTGGTGTATTTTTTTCAATATACTTGGATTATCAGAATTTTGTATTGCCAAAAATTTAATTAAAATGACTCACCGTGAGTCAGTGTGTGTGTGTGTGTGAGCAGATTGAGTGAGTAAGATAAAATTCAAATTATCCACAAAAACATCTAAAATACACGATTCGTGGATAAAACAGGAAGCAGGGAAAGTTTCACAGGCAACGAGTGGAAGTTAAATTTAATTATAAATCTTATTTTCATAACAAAAATACAGGAAGTTAATCGCTGATATTAAAAATACTTGACTCCAAGTGGGACGGGAAAAAAGACGTTAAAATCTAACAGAGGAAATTCAGTAAAGAAGCAAAAAATAAGTTTTAATATATGCAGAATATTAAATAAAAATCTCTACTGAATCCAGCATTTTGTTTATTAGCTCACTTTCGTCTTGAGCAACTCTAAACTGACGTCAGTTGGCTATAAAAATCGCACATAAAATGCGCGTTTTCACTCGCCGCAAAAAACATAATTGCGCTCGTGCATAAATTAGCGCTCGAAATAAATGTTTACTCAACACTTAAAGTGTGCAGAGGATGCAGCACCTCAAAAATCCCACACATCATCACTGACTCAGCCGCCGCCACTCGCACGCAACACCAACGGACACCCACCCACCCGCACTCTCACACACTCAAGTGGTGCTCGCGGAGGTGCCCTGTGTACCGCAGCGCAGCTTATTAAAGTGAACGCACGCTCGAGTGCCCACATGAAAAACCTCGCTGCGCCGCGGCCGCAACCACGGCCGCCGCCTCGATCAACTCAATCGCCCGATCGTCGACCATCGCCGAACGGCGTAAACCGTGAAACACCTCCGCCCTGTCCGGATTTCCCCTGGTGCCGCGCCGAACGCCGAGCGCCGCATGTACGAGAGACCACAGCGGACTTCTGAACTTCGGTGTGCTGAGAGATGAAAGTCGTCGTTGCCACGCAGCCCACGATGATCTGTATCGAGGATCAGTCGCGGTGGAGTCGCTTTTGTTTATTTTCGTTTATTGTCTCTTCTGTTGCAGCAGCGGCTGAAGAAACAGCTTGGGTCGGCGAAGGGAGTGGGGGAGACGGGAGGGGCGAGATAAGAATAAAAGCAGATGATGTACCCAGTGTAAAATAGAACAATAAAGAACTCCGATTGCTGTAGTACACCGGGAGAAAAAGGTATTCTAAAATTTGGCATACAGTCGATCAAAATATCGTTCGTCGAAATGTTGGTTAGTTGAAATGTTAATTCACTGAAAAACGATTTACCCAAGCTGTTTAAAAGAATACAACAGGTCTATTGATGATGTTAGAGGTCTGCTGATATTAGAGGTCTATAAAGGTCAGTTAGTTCTCAAAGAATGTTTTGTGCGTTGATCATTATTGTGATCAATATGTGTGAGTTTTGACCGGGTAACAGAAGTTTATTCTCTATCTTTGAGAACAGTTTAAAAACTGTTTTAGAATCCAAATAGAAACCTTGCACGTGCATTCCGAACAGTGTATGTAGTACTCTCAGCCACAGCATTTGTGGGATGCTTATAAATGCATCTATTAGATACTGGTACTTAGAGATTCCTAAGAAGCGATCTACTTCGCTGGTCTCCTCCGAATACCAAGTAGACTTCGGTAGCAAACACTGCTGATTAACATTGGCGCCATTTGTAAGCTGGTGGAATCATGCTTAAACAATTCTAAGTAAAGCAAATTTGTATCTGTATCTGGCGAATGTAACTTGGGTGACACTTTTCATTTGCTTGCCTTCCAAACCTCCGACGCCTTGACTATTCAAGTGGATTCTTGTATTTTAGGGATTAAAATGAGAGATTGTATTTCTGTACGATATTAATAGAAGTAATGAGGAGGAATGAAAAGGAGTCTCTGAAAAAAAAACCTAATTAATGGAATAACGTGATAATATCTTTTCTTCTTTTCTTATTCTCCAATCCAATTTTACTTCAGAATTTTTAAATTATTTTCGCTCCTTTCATTTGGTACCATAAAATTCTTTATGGCCTTCACGAATTTTATGAATCATATTTTGACCTCTTTTTTCGAGCTGCCACAACAATCTCTTCTGCCTTTTTCGGCTTAAACGCGATTCTCCAGATCGCGTGTCATCTCATCTTTTATGTTGCTGCTTGTTTACAAACCCGCTGAATCGCTTGCTTTCAATTGCATCCAAATTGAAAATGCAAACAACTACAACAGCATCGCAGATATACAAGATACAAGAATCACAGCCCGCAACAATGATAACTACAAACTTGTATCTGCGATTGCAATTTAACTCAGCGGGAGCTTTTTATGAGCCGCAATTAATTTCTTTGTCAATACTTTTCTCAGGATTGAGGATGAGAAAAAAAAGGTACGAAATGCAATTTCCAATCTGAGGTGCGGGAGACTGATAAAGTTTCGATATGTAAAACTTATTGAAGGAAAGAAAAATATACAAAAAGCTCGTATTTAATATTATAATATGAGATTTATTTTTAAAAGTGAAACGAATAAACTGAAAATAAATGTGAAGTAAATTGGCATTGAAATAGTAAATAAAAAATATAAACAGAATACATAAAAGAAATAAAATAAAATTTTATGTTTCTACTTTAGTTGGCTTAAAATTTTCTGCGATAATAAATAAGTTTAGTTATCAGCGATTTTATTTAAGCCGCGCATTAATAAAGATCAAAACTACAGAGCGTGAGAGCAGATGGAAAAGCGAAGGGCAGCGGGGGCAGGGAGTGGAAAGGGTGGTGCATTAAAAGGGTTTTAAGTGCTGATAGGAATCACGGATAAACAAAGCAAGGATTGATTGAATAAATGCAGCGGCAGTGGACGGATACTTTTATTGATGACATTACGATCACGTCGGCAACAACAGCAACAGCAACAACAACAACAACAACAAGCACCTAATGAACTTGTCTATCGCCTGAAGAGCGCAGTTCAGCGCCTGATAGCGCGGGTCACATTTTGTTCCAGCAACAACTGATAAAACTTGAAAGGCTTTGAATAGAATGTCTCATAAAATAGTTCTACATTATTTATTCTACACACGATCCAAAAAATGATTCACTGCTTGAGACTTTTCGGATTTTGTGTGTGTGGAGTTTTCGTCTTTCTTCTTCTACTTGCTTTCCACTTTTCCTCCTCGTCGGCGTCAATCTCACCATGGGAGAGTTTTATTGAGCGCCCCTCATGATCTTGAAAAGTAGAATTTTATTAACACTTTCCGGTCGCCAGCAGTCGCAGTGGGAATGCAATGAGTGTTCTTAACTTCACTTTCCGATCGCTGTTCTCAATTTAAGTGTTTAGTATGGACTCGAACTCCTCTACAGATTCTTTGTTCGATGCGCAGCGTTATTAAATTATGAACTTTGTTGCCTTTGAAAAGGTTTATTTACAACAAATTGATAACTAAAGCGGGAATCTATAAAGTGTTACGAAGCTGATCTTTAGAGATCAACGCGTACAATTCATTGAAATCGGAAATTCTTATAAATTAACATTTTTATTAATTTTAAAGACAATTCTATATTACTAAATTCTTAAATATGGAATAAATCGATTCAAATTTATCAGGATGAACAAAAATTCGATTTCCGATGTTGCCCGATAATTTATTGGTTTTAATATTAATTTATTAATTTATCTATTTACTTTAAACTCTGAACTTCTGGTTAAAATTGGATTTTAATAGGTATTTAATATCTTAATTGAAATATTCAGCTAACAAACGACTGTAAGCTCCCAGAACAGCTATAACTTCTCAATTA
This sequence comes from Sicus ferrugineus, assembly GCA_922984085.1. Classification (NCBI taxonomy): domain Eukaryota; kingdom Metazoa; phylum Arthropoda; class Insecta; order Diptera; family Conopidae; genus Sicus; species Sicus ferrugineus. Next base: position 8,610,500 of record OV277348.1, read on the forward strand.
TTACTTTTCCCTACTAGTGATTGCTTACTATTGGCAGTTTCATGAGTTTATTAATGTTTCCATTTTCATTTGCAACCATGTTTCACGTCTGTTTGTCTCAATTTTCACTTTAAAGTTCATCATAATAAAATTTCATAGCTTTTGTTCGAAGATAGAAGACTTTTGTAATGCAGTCCCCGTATTTTCCCAATCAATGATCAAATGATGAGAAGGCCATGACGGACTTCAAGGCGAACATTAAAGCAAACGAGGGGAGCTCATAAAAGTACAGCCAGCTGAGGTCCTGCTGATGCCAATCGATGATATCTTGGCGATGGTAATTAAAATTTTATTGTTACTGCTGTCCAAACAATTTCTTGGGGGAAAATAATTCTTGGGCATTTTAAACTCAGCGTACGATTTCGGTTCTAAGACGCCAACCACTCGCGGCAGCCACTTGAACTGCCGAACATCTTGAACACGCGCTTTCCGTCAAAACAGAGCCACTCGAAGGCAAAAAACATCGCATTCGCTAATAACACGAGTGCCGAATTCGAGCCCCAAACACATCCTGCGAGATGGTATGTCAGGATTTGAATGGTAGCGACGGAAGTGCACACTACAAGTGATGCCGTGATGCCGTAACGCCGCCGGATGAATTCGTACGTGTAAGAAGAATACAGGAAGAACAACAACGACTCGGCGAGAGGCGAGCAGAGAACACGGAAAAAATTAGCAAATCCAAAGAGAAAATAATCTGAACAAATCGGGAAAAAAACCTCTTGATCGAATGAATCAGAGTCAAAGAGAGAAAAAGAAAAGCAAAGCAGGAACTTGAAGAAATTGCGTTGATGAATGACGGCAACTCGTACTTAATTTCATTTCATTCAGTTGGAATTTTTTCGGATCCTTGATTCTTCTGCTGGTAGGAAGGTAGGAAAGAAAGAAAAAGCCGAAAGCAATTGAAGCCAGCAACAGCGACAACAACAACAACCACAACAGCACGCAGAAGTGTACCTTCGGGATGTTGAAATTGCGCATTCGTGTAAAAAATTGAATGCCATTCCACCAGCAGATTTCGCCGCCCCTCACCACGCTTATGTTGCTCGAAGTTGTATCGTTCAAGTGGCTGCATGCGTTTGTGCGCGGACGCGAGTACTTGAGTTCATGCGGAAGAGCAATTTGAATGACTCGCTGTTACGAAAAAAATGCCGATGTGCCAATCATCAAACTTTTGCTCTAAAATTGATTTCTAAGGCCAACCCGCTGCTTTCAGCAGATTTTTTTTCTCAGATTGCATCTGGAATCTGGTTTGAAAAATGGAACGAAGGAATCTTTTAATTTTTGGCAAGAAACTGAAAAGTTTTCTGCTTTTTTCTCCCCCATTGTAAGAACAAACAAACGTATAGTAAAATTCATCAGCTCTACAAACGTGACCTCGTTACTAACGTCAATCGCGCCTTTCATGACCGTACTTGGGGAAAAAGCAATAAATTTTCTGTTTTTGGCATTTATTGCAACTTTCGAATTTAGGGTTTCAGGTTTTTGGCACCCTCAGCACAGCAGATCCCATGCGCTGGTTCAGCTTTTGACAACCCCAACTGAGTAAGAATTTTGGCACACAAGAACAATCCAATTTGCGAGAATCTTGCATGCCAGACACACACGTTACGTGAAGCTCTCGAGAGCTGCGAATGTGAATGTGATTTTAGGGCATTCAATTGGGAGACAGAAATTGAAGAAACTTTTAACAACTTCCCCGATTTATGCGATCCAAAATGCTGTATTCTGCAAAAACAAACGTTTATGAGGGAAAAGTCAGCTACCAATAGAACAGAGCTATTCTACGATTTTATGTTAGAAACCCCTTTTTTGCTGCTCCTAAAATTGAATATTATGAACGGCGATAATCATCGCTCTCCTCCCCTAACTTTCCCCAACTAACTATTGTGTAATAATAATTCTATTAACTATCAATGAAACTGTTGTAAGAACCGGAAGTGCTTATGTTACAACAACAACGTAGAGAGAAGTGTGCGTGAAAATGAGTGGGCATCATGTGGGGGTGTGTGTGTTGCAGGCACACAAGTGTGAAAATAAGTTGATGCAATCTAGATAATGAAAACTTTATGCTTTATCATGCTTTCGTTGCTGCATCTTGGCATTGCAGTTCTATATAAAGTTTATAAGTTGGAGCTTAGGAAACTTGCAGTGAAAGAGAATTGAAAATTATAATGTTAACCAAGAAGTTAATGCACTACATGGAAATTATCTCTTCAATAAGATTTTTCTCAGTATTTAGATTTTTCTAAGTTTGTAGGGGAGTTTATTTGTTTTTACGTGTTTTTCAGCTTGTATGGGTTTGTAAGTTTTTATAAGACTTCCAGCAAAGTTTTCATACCAGATCAGAAATAAATTTATTACCTTCCCGAGGGTTTCAAAAGCGTTTCTTAATTTTTTCCTCCGCCTTGGATTTGCGCTTCCTAGTACTCCAATTTATTCACAGCTGCTTGAATTTGTCGTATTTTCATACAACGCCGACATAAATTCACATAATCAACGGATAAAACTGCAACTCTTATGAATTGCAAATTGCAACGACATCCTCGGCGAACCGAAGCGTTAATTGAATTTATACGCGTCGTCTAATTAGGCAATTAAAAAACAGCACTAAATTTTCTGCATAAGAGCAACACATTTCGAAACTGCTGCTGCTATTTTAAAGATGGGAAAACTGCAATTGAAGAAAGGCACACAAACGCGTTCAAGTAAACATGCGGCATGCGGCATCACGCGAGCATGATAGCCAAATATAAGCTACTGTATCACAGCCAATTGCGGGCAGGTTGCCAAAATTGCTGGGATGCAAAAAGTGACTCATAAGCCTGGTGAACCAGGAATATAAAAAAAAATAACATGATCGCTTTATAAGTAGCTGGAGGAGGGAATTGAGGGGGGTTGGAGGGTAGATGGAGGTTGGTTGAGGCGGGTGTAGAGGTGCGGAAAGGGTGCACCATCGGCCGCAAGAGTTATGAAGTGTACGAAGTAACAAGCAATCGAAAAACACGAGTGGAGTTATTTTTTCCTAGTAAGTTTGCAACGAAATTTATATCACGACGAAAGGAGTGACGGGTAGAAGCGAGAAGTAGAAACATTTATGCGACATGGATCCCGCTGAACACACGGGGCGTGCAGCTGACAGCACTCAATAGAGAGTAAAGTGGTGCACCGTAGGCCAAATATTTGCACTTCCCTACATACGGCTCGCGTATGAACGCATTTCGTCGGAAATGCATGCATTAGGAATGGCAAAGTGAATTTCATGAAGTTTGTCTTGGCTCAAATCCAACGTGAAGTGTATTGAGAAGAAGAGGAAGAAAAGAAAGAATGAGAAGAAGGAGGAGGAGAAAAAGAAGGAGTACAAGAAGTAGAAGAAGCTTTTCCCAGCATCCAGATGAAGCTGGTAATGCTCTGCTTTGAAATTTTCTAGAATGGAGATGACGTATTTCCTTGATATTCATATTTTTGTAGAAATGTATAACGTTTAAAGTGCTGATACATTTTTGGTATGTCAGGTAGTTGATCTGGATTGTGAAAAAAACTAACCTAAAAATGGTAGGCGTGTATTTATTGCGAAATTTCCGAGGATTTTTCCTTTTTTCCTGAAACAATATATTCAAAATTAGAGAAAGTTTTCAATTCGTACAAGTTTTTAAGGCTTTAAGTTCCATAGCTTTCCTTAGTCGATAGAAGTCTTCTGAAATAAGTAGGGGTATTTTATTGGTAAGAGGATCTTTAGAACTTCCCGAGTTTTTCTAGCTCTCCATCTCCAGAAATGAAGCTTTCATATTGTACGAGTTCTTAAATCTCGGATTTTTATATTTCAGATTCAATAAAACTCTTTCTACTGATGTAACTATTGTTCTATTGTGTGTTTATGATTGTTAATCAAATAAATAAATGGAATCTCTTAAAAATTTAGAGGCCTTTTCAAAATTTACAACGATTTGCAACAAAAAATATTAAGAGATTTGCTGCAAAAAGATTTCCAAAGTGTTTTCTAAAGAGAGTTTTTAAAAAGACTTTTTTGTAAAGAGTTAATGAGCCTTCTTTAAATATCCTTAAATACGAGTAACTACGAGTAAGAATGATGAATGAGAAACATGCCAAAACCTCAAAAGGATTTAAAACTTGTTAGCAACACATAAAATAAAACCACGTAAATCACGGCAAAAGATGTCTGCTGTTTAAAAAGAGGTTTTTTAAAAGGTTTTAAGGAAATACTAAAGCAGGCAATGAGCTCAAGTCCAAGTTAACAGGTAACAAAGACCACGTTTGTGGCATGAAGTTCAAACCAATTTATTTTTTAACATTTCCTTTGTCGAACTTGAGGTTTACTTTCAATACGACGTGAAAGACTCGACGCACAAAACATGTCACACGTACAAAGTAACACTAATCTGACGTCTCCATAATTTTGAACTGAATAAAAAAGAAGAAGAAAGAGGGGAAGAAGTTGGTTGCGATTTTTATGAAAGGCATAAAAAGATTGAATTAAAGGTTGAGAGGAAGAGTGATTATGAAGCTGAAGAAGCGGGAAAAAGGATTTCAGCAGCCGTTTTACGCTTTTGATGAGTGGCAAATACATCGCAAATCATGAAAACGTGATATTTGTGTAAATTATTGAAACTAATTAATTACTCTGTAATAATAACAATTTTGGTATTAATAACTGAAGTATAGGGAAACTGCTGGCGGTCACATTATAGAGAGGGGAATCAATATCAATCAATATGTCACGGTATCACTCGAACAGCATTTATAGCCATCATATCATCATTGAATTGGAAACAATATCAACGTGATTGTCAGAGAACAATATGTATTTCTTCGGGTCGTTTTTACTTTTATTGACATGTCACAGAAACAATTTATAAAATTGATATTTATATTCGAGTACGTGTAACAAACAAAACAAACCTGAGGGTGGTGGTGGTGTGGCTTTTTGTGTGTGTTGAGGAAGGAAATAGCACGATATAAGGGAACTCATAATGGGGAAAAAGGTTGTGAGGTCCAATATAGATATGTGAACAATAGAGCAATAATGATCAATTTCCTTGTAGCTTGTATTTCATTATTTTCGAAAGACTTTCAAATAATTAGGAAAATCCTAGTATAGAAAAGCACAGACCTGAAGTTGTAAGGACTTGATGTTGACAGACAAGTCAACTCAAAGACGACGCCAAGCAAGACTGTATATAGTTCGCTATATCTATCTTGTCTCGCATACTCTGTGTTTTCAATTTCATTTTACGAGAAGTTAAGACAATTTTGTCGAAAGAAATTAAAGTGAGAAACTAAAAACCTTTCAACGATTTTAATGTCTTTTTACGTATCAAAAGCGAAACTATTTTAATGAAAATAATAGAAAAAAAAACTATTAAATTGAATTTTCTTGTAGACTTCAGTTTAAAATTCCTTATTTCATCCGTATATCAATTCATTTTTATGAAGAAACTCGTTTCTCGACAGATGGTAACGACTTTTATCTAATCAACCGACATCGCTAACCTAATTAAATTAAAAACAAATTATAAATAACACTTCAGACACCACTTGGCGTGTCAAGAAGCAGAGCGCGCGCGCGCAACTCAAGCAAGACAAGAAAAAACACGGGAGCGCAGCAGGGTATCCAGCTGTGAAGAATTCAATAAAAACCGAAATTTATAACTTTCAGCAGAATAAAAGTAGAATAAAAAACTTCCGCTTATCATTTCGAAAAAAAACTCCCAACTCGGAGAAAAGATGAAACGAATGTTAAGACTTTTAAAGCTTTTTTAGCCACTTCTGTTGGTATTCCGTTTATTTACTCTGACTAAACAAAAACAAGCAACTTTTCGACGAACAGAAACTAGAAAAAAAATAGTTACACAAGTGTGTGTGTTAGTGTGTGTATGTATGTAAAATCGGTGTGTAATGAAGCAACGCGATTAATTTTCTTCAACTGTCATCTGCGGGCGGTTCAAGTTTTGACCGCGCGGTGGTCGTCCACTTTAGTTGGAATTTATTTACATTGCAGCCCCTTCCGGGCTCCGTCCCTCCCTCACCCTCTCTGCTTAGCGTCCACTTCTTGCAGGTGATAAAAACTCAAGCTGTGCGCCTCAGCTTATCTAAGCCGCTGGGCGTGACAGGCCAAGTTAGCTTTGACTTGAATTCTTGACTTTGACAAATTAATGCGGCTTCGATTTGTAGGCCAAAAACAATGATAAACAGTCGGTGGATTTTAGGAATTTCTTTCTTTCAGCTGTAAATGAGGATGAAATTTAGTTTTAGTATTTTCAGAACCTTGAAATTAAGCTCCGTTTTTCAGTTTTTTTGAGTAAGATAAAATTTTAGCCTTTAATTTTAATTTATTGGAGCTACAATAATCATCATTGAAATTATAAAGATCCCCGCTTCACCTTCAATTACCAAATAATCAGATGTGAAATAAATAAAAAAGGAAGGCGTGAAAACCAGATTCTGCATCTGCACACCAATCGCAGGCAAAACTTATGACCTCGTAAACTAAACAAGCCGTGCAAATCAGAATTCAAAGTGGTCGCCCCTGCTTGACTCGGCTGGTGGACGGACGGTCAGCCCCGCTGGCTGCCAACTTGGTAGCGGCGTTGGTAGCCGGCAAGACGTTAACAACTTTTCGCAGTGAAAAGACGCTCTTTGGACAGACACACGCACACACACACACACATGGACGGACGAACGTATGAAAAGACGGCTGGTGGGGTGGACAGAGCAACGCAGTGACTGCAATGCAATTCTGGTGTTGGCAACCCTAACAAGGAGTTGCTCCCCGCAAGCGAAGTAAGCGTTTTGTAAGTGTTTTGTAAGCCTACAGTTCTCAACATTCGATTGTAAATAACTGCTACTGAATAGTGGTTTGTAAACTTTCAAAAAAAAAGAAAAACATTACAGATTCTCTTCACAATTGTTGTTTTTCAAACTGTAGCAAAATATTATAATAAATAAAATAACTAAATATTATATTATAATAAATAAAGTAAATAAAAATAACAAATAAATAAAATAATATATTACTAAAAATTATAGTAAAAAGTTTTTTCTTTTTTCAAAACTTTACCGCCGCCCCGTATCGAGAGTTCAAACCTACGAATTTCACATTCTTTCTTTCCTTCTTCCACTCGTTTATTGGGTTGCCTGTTGCCTTGTGTTGTTGTTGTTGTTGTTGTTGTTGTTGTTGTTGTTGTTGTTGTTCCCGTTCTTTCTGCTGCAGTTGGTTGTCGATGCTGCTGCTGCTCTGCCATTGATTTGGTTCACTGATTTGGAGTGCATTTGAGCTCATTTTTCTTATGTTGCCTGGTAATTTTTTGTTGTGATTGTTGTTGTTATTGTTTTGTGTTGGTTGTTGTTGTGTTGTTGTTGTGTTGTTTCTGTTTGCAACTTGGCGCTCACCACGCACAACTTTATTGCGTTCATCGCTCTTCGTTGTGTAGCCTCAGCAAAGGATGGTTGACAACAACTAAACAGCAACAACAACAACAACAACAAAAACAACATTAACAAGATCAACAACAACAACAACATGCCGTAGCAGCTCCAACGCACTTCGAAACCTGCAACTTCACTGCATTAATTTTATATATCGAACAGGTTTTTAATGTCATTCAGCCAGGATTTGCAGCTGCTGTTGTTGTTGTTGTTTTGTTGTTCTTGTTGTTGTTGTTGTATTGTTGTTATTATTGTTGTTTGTGTACCACTTTGAATTTCATTACGCTGAAAATTGTTTCATTTCCAACTCGTCTCAGCTATTCAGTGGAATTCAGTGGAAATTCAAGAGAAGGCAGAAATATTCGAGATGTTGTGCACAGGCAAAAGCGATTAACTGCCGTTTTGGAATTTACGATCGTTGCATGCAATAACCTCGTATTTGTATCTCAGAGTCAGAGTCTGTCTGAATTACCTACTTCGCAACGACACGAATGCGCACTTGATGCGCACAGAGAGAAGAAAACCCCAGATGACATGCAGGGCACTCTGCTGATCTGCTTTGAGATTCCTATCTGTCTGAAAATATCTTCGCTTTTAATGCGCTCAACCTTCCATTTGCACCTGACAAAATCTCACACACAAAGCGAGCAACAACAGGTGGCGGGAGGGTCATCTTCATCGAGGGTAGCTGTCCCCCTCTCCTCTCACTTAGACTGCTCAAAGTATTTAACAGAAATAAAATTCTATATAAACTTCAACTACTCTACACGCAATCAATGAGAAAATTCAGTGCAACTGCGAGCGAGAAAAAATAAATAAATAAAATCCCCTTGGAAAAACTCCCGCCTACGCCTCATGCACTCGTCCGTCGCACGCATACAGTGACCCAAATTCATTAGCACTCCCCTCACTCGTCTGTCTGTTATCAGCGGCGTTGTGTCGCGCTTCCACTGCCGCCTTCCCGCGTGTGGATCTTTCGGATACTTTTTGCTGTTTCTCTCGTTTCTAATCTTCTGCTACTTAAGCCGCTGACAAATGAGATTTCTGAGGTCCTCGGGGATTTCCGTCTCCTTCGGGAAGGGATGTGCGTGCGTGCGTGTGTGCGTGTGTGCGTGTGTGTGTCAGCGCCTGAATTCTGTTTTATGGCTCCTGTACGACTTGAAGTTCCCCCGCAGAGTCCTGCAGAGTCCTGTAGAAGAAGTTTTTCGTTTAGACGGAAGTTTCTCATTTCTCATGTGATTCTTTCGGTTAATCAACGAAAATGAGTTGCTGGAATTAAACGAGATGCCGCACCGAGACGATAATCCGTCAAAATGGTCTGCCAGTTGGCCGCCAGCGCTGATGAGTCTCGCCAACTCGTTGTTTCAGCAGAAGATTTAATTCTTCAGTTGGATTTTCTGTCAATTGAATTGGAAATATCAAAAATTTCAGCAATTATCATTTTTTTTTGCTTAAATTGCTTTCGCGTAATTAATTCGTAAATGAAGTAATAAATTTTAGGTGCAACTTGTACGCGATTTCATCGCATTCGCACTTCATCTCGAAATCTTTCGGCGATCGAACGCGACTGCTGGTTTTCCATTTTAAGCTGCGCTTATCGCGACGAACTCAACTTTATCGAGAGGGTATTTTAAGCAAACAGAAATCTCGCCGCAATCTCACATCTGTTGCCGCGTCGTCGTCGTCTCTCCTTCACCTCACTGGCGTTCGTTGCGGCAGCTTTTTCGCTGCACCCACCTACATTTTCGTCTTAAATGCGGCCGTAAAATACGCCGATCTGGGCCAACGCGGCTCCGAACGCGCCGCCACGCTCGCCATTTGGCATTAAAGCCTTCATAATTCGCGCATGCAAAGCGACGGCACGCTGCCGGCCAACGCTGGCGGTGGCGCCACTTGGCCAGCTCGTAATTTCCCCCCCCCCCCCCCACCATGCAGTTGGCTTTAATGAAGTCGCGCCGAGTGGTCGCGAGTGAGGCGCTGCTGTTGCTCACGTCGCGGCTGTTAACATGAGTATTTGTTGTTGTGTGAGAAACAATGTGGTCGGCGGCTGCGCATGCGCAGCTTCTTAATGCATTTTAACGCTTGTCTGCATGTGCAACAAACCCCGAGGACAGAAACTGCAAAATAAAAATCGCGTTAAAAATAAAAGTGGTCGACGTCCATGACGTCGCTCTCGTTGTTCGCGGCCGAGCGGCACCTGTTGTGGCGGGCAGAGCGGAGGCCAGCTGATTTTGGCCGCCCCGCTTTGCATGCCACGCATGCAACGCAATTAAAGCAACAATTTTTCCAATTTTGCGCGTGCTCAACATTTCGATCGACTATGCGGATTAATTATTTTCGGCCGCACGGGCAATCGATCACGGGAATCGATTTTGTGCTGCAGCAGCTGCAGCAATTTTTCGCAGTTTTGTGTTTTCGCGTCTTGCCTGCGATCTCACGCCACTGAAGAGATTGAGCGACACCGGCAAGAGGTTGAGCGATTGAAAACCAGCAACTCAATTAATCGATTTTTATTCTTTTTCCTCCTTTTTCGCCAAACAATTTGAATGGAACTCAAATTTGTTGCCTCAATTAAACACGATCATCGCTGACCTCAAGTGCGTCTCAGTTCTCCGTTCTAATTGAAGCGAGTTGCTTGCCACAACCCTCGACCGTCGCTTCGATGTCGTTTCGATGTCGCTTCAGCCGAACCATCAATGATTTGCATGAATCAAATGTTGTGTCGCCGCAAGCCGCAAAAAAACGCGCGAAGAAAGGGCACTGAAAAGCAAGGACGCGCTAGCCAAGAGCTCTGCGAAGGCCAGCAATTAATTCAGTCTGATTTACGACGTGTCAATTGCAGCCGCGACCACAAGGAAGCTGCTTCGCGCTCCACCCTCGCAACACCGTCGTCGACGGAAAGCAGCTCGTTCGTCGTCGTCGTCGTCGTTCGAAAGGAAGTTAAAAAACAGACTGCCGCCTCGCCAACCGCCAGCGAGAAATGTGGTCCTGCCAGTGAGTGTTGGAGGGGAGGAGGGGAGGCGAGGTCAACCTCATGATTGCCGCCGCGTGGTCAGCATGGCGTGCGCTGCGCCGTTTCCGGCAACGGCAGCCGACCTGCAACCCCACTTTGAGGTTTCATTTATCTTTTTTCCATCCCTCAGATGCGTATCACTAGTGAGACGTCGTGAGGAGTCGTGAGGCGTCGTGAAGGGGATGCCTCACGACGCCTGCTGGAGAAGGACGAGGAGTGGGTGTCACCGTCATTACAACGCTGCCACAGGAAAAAAGAAGAAGAAGAAGGGAGTTGCTCGCTTCTTACTTTGACTCTGGACTAATTATCAAAATAACGCACGAGTGGATCGCATGAAAGCACGGAAAGTAACGCCGCCACCGCCGCCGCGCCCATCGTATCACGGCTTCGAAATGCAACCGCAGTCGGCGCGGCGCAGCAGACGAAAAAACCACCCGCGATGTATGAGTTTCGGCTTCTGTTGTTCGTTGTTCGTCGTTGTTGCTGTACGAAGGGCGGAAAAAATCCACTAATGACAGCGCGAGGGTGCCGAAGTGTTTAAGACGCCCTCTAGTTACGCGTTGAATGGCGCTTCTTGCGTTTTGCTGTTGACGGTGGTGGTGGCGGCGGTGATGATGATGATGATGATGATGATGACTGTGTTGTTGTTGTTGGGACGCTATTGTTCTATGTTGTTGTTTTATGCTGTTGTTACTTTTATTGCTCTTGCATGCGGCTGAAGTTTGTGTTGTTGTCGGTTGATGATATTTGTATAGTTATTGTTGTTGTTGTTGGTTGTTGTTGTTGTTGTTGTTGTTGTTGTTGTTGTTGTTCTTGCTTTTCCTGTTTCTGCTGTTGCTGCTGTTGTTGTTGTTGTTATGATTGTTTTTACGGTTGTTGTTGGATGATGATGATGATGATACAATATATTTGATGTTGTCGTTGTTGTTGCTGTTGTCGTTGTTGTTGTTGTTGTTGTTGCTGTTTGCTCTCTGCCACATCATTAGTCCAGCATTGAACGGTGCAGAGAGCACGTTTGTCCGTCCCATCCAGACGGCAACAAAAAACTCTTCGGGAAAAAATCTCCAAAATGTTGGTAGAAAATAACAAGGGCAGCAAATTTTTTCGCAATTCCCGCAACTCTGGCTGCGGTTTTATTTTTATGTCTGCAGTGAGGCTATAAAACTCGTTTCTTGTTGGTTTTGTTTCCCCTACAAAAACGTCGAATTGTTCCTGTTGTTGTTGTTGTTCTTTATCGGTGCGATTTTATCGGTTAACAAACTGATTGAGCGATACGCGTTCATTTGGCAAGGAAAAATCAAATGATGAAACGATAAAAGTAGACGCAGGATGTGATGAGGAATCTTATGGAAGTGAAACATAGATTTCTTGAAACAAATTTGTATGTGAAATTCATTTCCATCCTTCCATTATATCAGGAAGATGATGAGAAAGTTTTAGGAACAAGTTGGAAATGGAACAAGTTGGAAGTGAAACAAGTTGGAAGTGGAACACTTCTTATTCCTAGATAAGATTTTTTCTTTCTATTTTTCACCCTTCAGCTTTTTACTCAGTTTTCGCGATTTAGATTTAATTCAGCTGAAACAACTTGGAATTGAAACACTTTTTTAAGTCATGAAAATTTCTTCACGCACATTTTTATACGAAATTTCAATATTTTGTTTAGATTTTTTATAGATAAAATAGTTGAAACGTTTTGGAAGCGAAACACTGTGTGAGTCCGGACTCTACGAATTCACGCCAACAAATTCTGGCAACGAACTTTTTTGTTTGCTGTTAATCTTCGAGTAAGACAAATCAACCCTCAGATCTCACGCCCATCCAAAGGTTGAGAACAGTGTGGCCACCTTGCGTCAACTGTTACTAAACATCGCTGTAACTTGAGTGCGAGGAAAAAATAAATGTAAAAACGAAAGCTGTCAGATGAAACAATGGGAAGAAAGAAAAGGAAAAGCGAAAGCCAACAAGATTTCGTAAGAATCGTGAATGAAATCACGTTCAGTACAGTTTAGTCCGCTCATGTTTCACAAACACAAACACGTTCATGGCTATGTGTGTCCCCTATGTACGCCTCGATCTGAAGCCACATTGCTTTTGTTTTTGTTGAAATTTTTCACTTCCTGACTTTCTTCCTCTCTCTCTCTCTCTCTCTCTCTCTCTCTCTCTGGCAACACTTGACTTTCTCGAGACTGCCGCCAATTTTTACGTTTACCGCGCGGTATTTGAAGAGTTGAAGAGTTCAATCAGAGACTGAAAGACACGGATGTCAGTATGCGATCACATATACAGTTGTATATTTCAGACATGTGTTTGTATGTATCAAAAAATACCAACAATGAAAATTAAAGCCGCGGTGTAAAGTAACTCTATTGCCACATATTATTTTCAAAATACGTGGGATTTGATGTAGCTGAATGTATGTGTAATAAAGAAATAGCACAACATCAGCAGTAGCAACAACAACAACAACAACAACAACCGTCAAGCGAAACGCACTTGAACTGTCGCCAACGCCATCGCGGTTGTTGCACCGCAGCCGCGACACGTTACTTGGGAAGATCGTTGAGCTGCATTCAGTCAGTCAGTTCGATGGCATAATGAAAGGCAGCTAGCAGGGCAGCAGCATCAGCAGCAGGAAACGTTGGCATCGCTGTGATGCCGAAGGGTGCGAAATCATAAATTTACACCAATAGTTTGGATGCACGAGTAACGCGAACTAAAGTGTCCCTGATGCGCAAGATGTGGCGGCGTTCATCACGCGGAAGGGTTAGAATTGATAAGCCAGCAAATTAAAATTGCAACGTTGTGGAAACGAAACAAATTGAGGGCAGTATGCATGGGCGTACGCAGACGGGGGATTGCGGGGAGAGCTTCACCCGAAATTCATTTCAAAGCCTTTTTTTAAACTCCCCATTGCCTCACGGATGCAAAAGTTTCGCTTTTTATTTATAAATCTGTTAGATTTATGTGTCAGCATTTAAAAAGTCCGACACCCCATTGCTAATGCTGGCCTCGTATGTCACGCCCAACAAATTCATTTGTCATCCGAGCGAAAAGCGGCTACGGACAAAAAACTCCTAAATGACCGAAATTTTTCACATTTTTCATCGGATTTGAGTGTTTGAGTTTTCGAGAAGAGGATCGAAAAAAGAGGCGACAAATATGGAGCAAAAATAATTTATAGGGAATTCACGCTAAATAAACTCTGATGGCGTTTTATTGGATGGCATTTTATAAATTACAATTTTGCGTCTGAAAAGTTTTGACACCCTCTTTAAATACGGTGTGTTGTTGCTGTTGCTGTTGTTCTGCAGTGTGGGGCGATGCGTCTGCAACGCCCCCATTTTTTGTTTCCCCTTTCGGAGGCCAGAATACAAAACACGGGTAGTTTAGGGTCGAAGCGGGGGTTTCGGGAGGGTGTGGGGGGGGTTGAAACCACCCTTAACGTTTTGCCTTGGCGAACACAAATCCTCTCAAATATTTTTATTGCTCTCCTTTCTGTTTTTACTTTGTGCACACATACAGGATGTTTGTTTCTGTTTTTGTTGCGGATCTGAAGTGCATAATCATGACTTTATTTCGTGGATTACGGTCTCAATTTAAATGTATCGTACGTAGACCCAGTGACGTAGCCAGAAAATATATTCGGAGGGTGTTTTACTTCAGGTTGATTGAGGTTTTTTCTACTTGATAGAGTGAGACATCGAAAAGTTCCAATCTTGAGGAGAGTTTTAACTCTCCCACCTCTCGTCCCCTCCTTCAATACGCCACTGCGTAGGCTGGCTGGTGTTGCGCGATATGTGATTCGGTTTTTCGAGCTCATGTAATACTTTTATAGTCTCTCTGCATATATAAAAAAAGGGATGGAATGGCATGGGGTCGCAAATTGTGCTGGTGTTTGCGAAGATTTCCAAGCGATGGTGAAACGCCATTAAATGAACCTTAAAGGGTTTTTGCTAAACAGGAAAATATCCCTGAGGATGATATAAATGAGAAAAAAAGCACTGAAGTTTTGCCAACAATACTGAAGATGGTTTTACGAATTTTGCATTTAAAGTTCTCTTGCAAATACAAATTTCAGTGTAGTTGCAACCAGAGAATTCGATCAGTGAAGGACATTCACCAGAGAAATACTGCGGCTGCATATTTAGAGCTGATTGGGTTCAGTAATCAGAGTCCGAACAAGTGCCGCCGCATACGCAAACGAAACTTCAGGCTTCGTTCCATCCTTTCTATCGAAGGAGAGCCGAATTGAAACCTCCTGAAATATAATCGCCACAAGTTGATGTATCTCTGCCAGCCTACCAGATTGCATCATGTGCACAAATGTACACAAATCTGTATCTGATCGATATTCTGTGCAAGCATTGAGAGGCCGACCGGAAACCATAACAACTTCATAAAGCGAGTTACCTGAAATTCATTAGCACAGGGTTAAAATTTGTAAGTGTATGCTACGTTAGAAGGAAATCCTTTTAACAGGAATCCAGATAGACAGACAGACAAGCAGGCAGACAGTCAGGCAGTATGCAGTAGGACAGTTGAATATAGAGACCCCGATGGACGAACAGGAGTATTAAATCTTCTCAGCAATAAGATTTCTTAGACTGATATTATTCTAAATTCTAGAAATTCCTTCTCTGAGAGTTTTTCTACAAACTTCAGCATTTAGAAACTTCAGTCCCTCATGCACAAACGAATCCAACCCTTTGCTTGCCGTCTGATCCTTCTCAACCATCACCATGGCATTCGTAGCATCCTCAACAGCCGTAGCATCCGTAGCATCCGTAGCATCCTCAACTACCACAGCATCGTCAGCTCCATTCACGCTTAAAACGCAAATTATATTTGCAACGGCTTACTCGGGTAGAACCCGTCGTGTCTGCCGTCGTGCCTATTTACTTGCCGCTCGGCTTGGCAGTCGGTCTCTCGAGAATTCAGCTTAATTTCCGCACAAGATATTCGGGGAACCTTAGATGTGCACTCGCCCCGATTTCCCACTTCGTAGACAGACTGCATGAGTGCAGTATGGATGAATGGCTGGCATGCATGAGTGGCTCGAATATCTTTGCGAATGAAAGCTTGTTTTCTGGCAAAGTGAAAATAAAGTTTCTGAAATGTGCAAATTGAAAAGTGAGCATCCGCCCCCACTCCCCCAACACTGAGGAAGATACTGATCATCTTGGCTAAACTGCTATTAAATGAAGTAATAAATTTCACGTTGCGAGCATTCAGTTAAATGCGGCATTCAGTAAGAAATTCCTTGGGTGAAGATAAGTGAGTCTCTTTAATTTAATTGCTAGCAGTTTAATCGTTTATAATTAATCATGTTTCAACTTAAGCACGACTCTCACTTACTCAGGAGTTCAAATTAATCAGGAGTTCAAATTAATCCAAACGTTTATCTTTCTTTCTATCTATCTCTTTGTTCATCTGTCTGCTTGTCTGTCTGTTGAAGTCGCGATTTATAACTTTATATCCCGAAAACAGTGTGAAATATTAAGTTACAAATGACAAATCCAACTATAAATTCAATTACAACTTTTATCAAATAGGTAAACTTCTTCGGTTTCAAAGAATCAATTGAGAAATTTGGTTAATATATTTCAATTACCAGGTTTTTTATTTAAATTTTCACTTTTCATCTTCAACAAAATTTAACAGATCATCATGGCCATCAGTTTCAGTGTTTTTTCCCTCTCTTTATCTCTCTCCCTCTCTCTGTTTGTCTCTCTCTATGTCTCTCTCTCCATCTTTCTCCCTCTCCCTTTCTAAAATCAATCATTTTCAGTTTATTGCAAACTTTTATAAACCCGATAGGAATTTTAAAATTTCTATCATTCAATTTAGAAAAGCGAAAAATGCATCCAACGAAGAAGAATGACTGCAGTCAGTGAGTGAATGCTTGGATAGTTAAAACGATTCTTGGGAAAGCTCCGGTTCTTAACTTGATCAAAGTGGATTACCAGAAAATTGCTTTTCCATGCTAAAAAGGATTTGGTGGAAGACGCGCGCGAGAAGAAAGTTGAGGACAAACCTGAAAATAAGGATGCCAATGCAGATGTTGGTGATGACTACGAGGATGCTGATGCAGATGAAGATGTAAATACGGATGACGTTAGTAAGCACGATGACGGTGACGGTGATGGTGGCAGTGATGAGGACGACGATGATGGTGATAAGCCTGGAGTTATAATGGAGTGCCAGGATGCGACAGTCAGGATAGAAGAGTGCATGGCAGTCACTTGATGTGAGAGCGAAATCGCAGCAATCTGAGGACATTCAGCACGTATGTAGGTGCTGGCAAAACTTTGAACTGCAGACACACACGAGAAGAGTTCCGATCCACACCGGGAACTACATGATAGAGAACTTTTCAATCAAATGTGAAAAGCAATCTTGTGTCTTAACTTCTTCCCTGTGCTGAGGCTGTGCTGAGGCTGTGCTGAGCCAAATTGAAAAACTCGCACATACACGCGTCAACACACGAAATAAATTCACAGCCGCGGCATTCAAAAGACGGTCGCAAAAGGGTTCACACATGTGTGTGTGAAACAAAAAAGTAGAAAACCTGCAAGGATATGACGACAAATTAAATTAAAGCCCACAAAGGTGAGGCGCCTTTGCAGGCAAGTTTTGAGGTTTCCAGCCACTTCAAAGGGAATATTTTGCGAAATTAGAATAGAATTACAAGAAGATTGGGGAAAGTACGAAGACGAGTCATCATCATCGTCGCGGGTTTCTCCGAAAACAACCCTCATCATCCTCATCCTCGAGGTTTGCCGGTGTATTTGCACATAAATCGAAAACTGCAAATTGGAGGGGATAAGAAAGCCGGCAGCCAGCTCATCCAGCGAACCGCTTTGTGGCGGCGGAAAAGCGCCGCAATGGAAGTTAAATTCTCAGTCGTCTCACCACACGCGTGAAGGGAAAACTTTCGCCTCAGAGCTCGTGTTCCGCTCTAAGGGTAGACAGCTTTTTCGATTTAAAAAGTATCCAGTCATTTTGGTGTGTGTCTTCCAGGGTCATCTTAAGAAGATTTGCCATGTCGAAGATGTGTCTGAAAAAACGCCTCAGGGAAATTGTGTTAACTCCGATATTAGGGATGTTAAGACGAAGGGAAACCTTTTTATATTTCCGTAGAACAAAAACTTTTTGGACTGTCGAAAACAGTTTGTCATAAAATATTTCACTTTTGCGTGAGGAGAGAAAGGAAAAGTGACAACCAAAAAACTTATGAGGAGATATATAATAGGATAGGAAGTGTGAAGGAAGTTTGACCCTTGAACTCCTGCCTCTCAATGGATTTTCTTCGCAGACTTTAAAGTTTTTTCTTCTATTTTCACTGGAGTGTTTGATTCCGGTGAAGATAAGTTAGGAAATCAATTACTAAAGCAATCGCGCAAAGCTTGAAGTTAATCGCACAAATTGTCAAACTTTACTTTTACTTAAGATACACGGCACAAAAACTGGACGTCTCGTCGCATAGACAGAAATCCTTCTCGGATTGATGAAAACTTTTGATCTAGAGCATGAAAAAAGGTTTCAGAAAAAGGTTTTTGATCCATATTATTTCAATCCAGGATTCAGAAAGCATTTTGGTCTTTAATCCACAATTGCACAACCATGAAAACTGTCTTCATCGCTTTTCTGTACAGCTAAACTGATTGAAATCTTTCATCAAATTGAACAACTCATTAGTAAAAACTACAAATTTGTACAATACATTGATTCATTATACGCAGTAGTAAACTTGAAAGTTGCAATCTTCAATCATAGAAACCAAATAATAATTGAAATTGTAAAAAATTAATGAAATTGAAGAATTGATCAACGCAATTGTCAACATTCTTCCTTGAGTAATCATTACTTTTTTAACTTTTTATTGAGCTTCAAGGCATTCTTCATGTTACGAGAACAGGAGAGGAAAAGTAACGAAAAACCAAATTGAGACTTGCAATTACAGCAGAAAGACACTCGATATGGCGGGACAGATTGCGGACAACACGATGCAACTGCAACGGCAACATGACACGCGCGTGCTTACGCATAACAAACAAGTGAAGTGATGCTGAAACGAGCCAAAGCGAAGATAGAAGAATGAGGATTGAAAAAGTTAATAATAATAATATAATCGCGTAGTGATCAGGCGAAAATGAAACATCGAAAAAATTATAAGCAGCTGGCAGGCGCGCCTTTAAAGGAAACGAATTCGGAATATTTAAAAACAGAAAGTTCAGGTCATCCAGAAACCCAAGAAAGAGACGCACCTTTTTTAACCTGCTGGTAGAAATCCTTCGAGCGCCTCTGGTGAAGTTCTTCTGTCGCAGAACGGTTTTGGTCTCGACGACTGGACACGTGTTACCAGCAGATCTCTTGCGTGCGAGTGACTTTACGCAAGCCAACGACAAACGCAAATGCCGACGGACCATCCAGTGAATCCAGATCAGGAGCGGGATCTCCAGGAGAAATGGAATGCGGAGGCAAGGAAGGGAGTTCTTTGGGTAGGAAATAGCAGAAGGTGCAGCAGAGCGCACACCAGCTACCGCGGGCAATCGATGATCACGATAGTCAGCAAGGCAACCGCGCTGTGCGACACCAAAACCGTCGCGACGGTGAGACGGTCCCGTCCGGCCGACTGGAGTTACCTTCTGCAGACACAAATGATTTAGCAGTTGCGGCCGCCGACATATCTGGTCTCATGGCGAAGGCACGTCTGTGTGTGCCTATTTGCCGTTGCCGTTGTTGCTGCTGCTGCTGTGTGTCGCTATTATTGCCACACCATCATGCAAAGAACGTGCATCATGATGATGTTCAGCAGCAAGCAGCCATCGCCATATTCGGCAGCTGTTGTTGCAAATGGGCAGCCGCAGCAGCAGCAGCAGCAGGTAGCTGGCATGTTATGCGAAAATTGCAGCTACTGTTAAATTGTAGTTTCGGCGCGGTTTCGTTGCAGTTGCTGAGGCTTGCAAGTTGCTGAGGCTGCTTGCTGGTTTCTGTTGCCGCTTCGCTGATGAGGATCTAATGTTGCTTATTTGAAATAATGAGCCACGCCACAGCAGGTATTCATCGAGAATGAAACAATCGGACGGGATAATCGGAAGCCGAAGTTCAACTGCCTGCTGTAATTTAGTAGTTTAAAGTACATAGTTGAAAAGTACATTTTAAACTGGGAAATAAAATTAAAAATTCTATTTATTTTCTTCATTTTTTTAATATTCTCAAGTTAAACGCATCATCAAGAATGTTGTTCACCTGCTGCTGTCCTGGCTTTTCGGGAAAACCTCACGCAGTTCAATGAACTCGGGATTGAATTCAATTACTGCAGCAGCAACATAAACCGCAATATTGAAACACCACCACCACCACCAAAAACAACAACAAAAACAGGAACAACCCCGCCACCAGCAGCAACGACAATAAACGCACTGCGTCAATTAATTTTAACGCATCGTCAACATCAGCTGCCTCGTGGAATGCGTTCAGCAACATGAACCACATGGAGACACATGTTTTTATGTTGTCCCCCTAAAGGAGTCGAAGCGACAACAATGTCGGCGGCAACAACAACAACAACAACAACAACAACAACAGCAACAGCAACCAAATAATAATATAAATATTTTTGATTTAATTACAAACGCAGCAGCGCAGTCTGTCAGAGAGTTCAGAGCATGTAATGAATGCCGATGCATTATTATCGCGATACGATGCGGCACGTTGCGACACAATTCGAAACACTGAGCCAGAAAGTGATGCTTGATTGCAGCTGATGAATGATTGTCACTGATAAAGTTGAGATGACAGAACAGAACATGGAAGAAAGATTATTTGTCCAAGGAAAAGACTTCCTCGAGTAGTGGGTAGCGGTACAGAAACCTCTGATTCAATACGGTTAAATTTTATATATTTTGTATATCTCAGTGAACAAACTCTTTGTGGAAAATTTTAAACTCAAAGCTTCGATAACTTTTATTCGGTGAATGATTTTCAAGTATTTCAATATACAAATGATATCTTTTAAATCTACAATTCTAACCCGTTTTTTCAACTTTTCATTAAATTTTATTTTCATTCCTACTTGTTAGTGATTTGCTCCGATAACTTTTACTTTATTTAATTTTCTCAATTTTCTATCATTAGCCTTAGTTGCATATTTTTTTAACTACATTTATTCGTAATTGAATTCGTTTCCTATTTTTCTCTCAGTTTGATCTTATTTTTCATTTCCCAACTGTCAACATGTTTGTCTGACATTCTGTCTGTCACTGACATCTGCACATTTTTTCCAGCTTATCTCTTTCAATGCCTCCGTCTTCGAGTTTTAATACCTTCAGTCCGATTTCGCTTAATTCAATCAGTATCAGTATCAGTCGCTTCGTACTTCATCCACATAAATTCCAAGCATGTAGTGTACTGTCCCCACTCACGAACTCAACCTAACCAATACCACAATCAATTAATTTAAAAAAAAAATTAATTGAAATGTCCATCGCAGCAATTAATCCCTGCTCATCGCTCGACTCGACTGCTTCCGCCTTTTCAATTTCTCAAACTACAATTGATTCCACTTGCGTTCGATGGATGGATTTAGCGTGCAATGCATCTCAATCATGTATTGACTTCATCAATCTTCAAATCAAATGATATTGAAACGAACAAACGAACCGAATGGATTAGATATGACTGGGAAAATAGAAGGGAGAGGGTATCGTTGTGGCAAGGAAATCTGCGAAATGGTCTTCATAGAAATTGTTTATCTATCAATATATATAAATTTGACATATTTGACATTGTTAAATTTGACAGTAACGTGATCTTTAAAAGTTTCGGTTTTAAAGCGATTCTTTGAAAGAAACCCTGATTTTCTTTGTTCGAAATAAGCAATCTCCTTCTCTATTTTCTCGCTACTTGACAGTCCCGCCTTTTTGTCCACCGTTTGCAATCATTTCTTCTCTATTCAATTGACAGGTGGCACTAAATATTTTTGTACTAATCGCGTCGGCAATCCTGTTGCTGGCTGCTGTTGCAAACGTGCCATTTGTTTCAATTGTCACAATTACTCTAAATATCTGTCACTCGAAGTGCTGCTTGCGTTCTGATCTCTCAGCTTCCTAACGTTGGCAACATTGTTATCGCTGAGCAACATCTGAAGTGTCATTGTGACAGTTGTTTGAGACCATTTGTTGCAAACGACGTTAAATATTTTGCTCACTTTTACAGTGTTGCACGTTGTTGAATACCTTATGAGACACTTTAGCTATTATTGGTGTTATCAAAGAGCTACAATGTTCAACTAACACCTATTTTCTCATTTAGAATTTCTGCAAGTCAGTTGAAAATAATTTTTTAAGAAATTACCTGAGAGGTATTTGAGTCTTTCAAGTTATTCTAATATTCTTGCTCTAATAGCAAAAGAAACACTTTTGTGATTTTCAATTTTGGCTTGGAACTTAAAAAAATAGTCCATCCAAGGGTCTCGCCATTTGGCAACCCTTTTTCCCACTACTACCATTTTGGTCTCAAATTGAAGTTTGCTATTAAATTCCATTTTACAGAAAATATTCATTACATATCACTAGTAGATTTCGCATACCTTAGCTCTTCAATTATAACTCTATCATTTTCGTAATGTTACTATTAATTGAAAATTATGAAAGAATATTAATTACGCTAACAAAATAGCAATAATTAACTTTAACATACTTGTTTCATACTCCAGCTGACATCAATTAACTTGCTACATAAATCAAATTTATCTCTAACAATTTTTCACACACTCTGCTTGCTTTCCTCCCCATTTTCCTCCCTCCAAACGTTGAAATATTGACAAATATTGAATTTCAAGCCATCGGCTTCAATTAAGCCTGTCAAACTAGTCAGATCGATAAATAAAAAACGCTAGAAGTTTCAAAGCGGACAACTTATTTAAAACTAAAAAAGAAAACCAAAAACCACAAAAATTCCCACATGTAACCGTTTACAGCCTACAAGCATTTTTGATGGATGGTCCAAACGGGCAACTGAGTGGTCTCGTTAGTTCAGTCCTGGTATGAAGCCACCATTCATATTCGTAATTACAACTCTGATTTGCATTCCGATTATATTTTCAAGTAACCAATGAAACCAGTTTACATTTGATTGAGAATAATGAATAAATGTGAAAGGAGTTCTTGAGAGGGACGAGTTCTTAATAACGAACTCTTAAGAACCAACTTTGCTTTTTTCCCTCTAAAAATCCCTTTGGCAGCGCGGACCCTTGACAGTTGTACGCGACAACAAACCAGCATGAAATCTGGCAAACAACCTGCACATAACTTTGACAGCTGTCGGAAAACTTAAAACTTAATAAGCTGTCGCCGGCCGTCAGCCTCGGTTAACCTCCATCTGTCAAAGTTTAACTGGTTTTGTTTCAATTACGACTGAATTAGCAGAGAGTGAAAACACAAGAGGAAAACCACAAGAACCGCAAATGAAAGTCTCACAAAAAACAAACAAATAGCGCATATTTGAACTCCGAGTGTCACGTGTTAATCCGTGTGATCAAAAAGTATCGCTTCGCTGATTAAGATACGTGAATGTGGCGCAGGGTCTCGTCTACTCATGTCTGCATTCTGTGTGTTTGAAACTTTGTGTGACTGGCAGTCTGGCTGACTGTCTGTCGGAATCTGGAAAACGGGTTTAATTGTTGGTTTCGAACTTCAGTATTGTCGGCAAATAATGTGCACTCGCCGTGAGCGCGACTAACAAAGCTTCAACTTCTCTTAACAAGGCGTTAATTTTTTGTTTTGTTGCGCTGACTAATTGTGACTGTCATGTCACAAAGCGTGATCAGGTGGGACCATCATGGTCCATGGATCTATTTTGGATCATCATGTAGATATCAAAGGGTGGAGGAGACTGGGTGTTGTCATGATTGCCCCTCTGAATTCAGTTTTAGAGTTTTAGAAACTCATGACTGGCATTGAAACTTAAAATCCATACCTATTTTACTTCTTCCATATTTCGATAAAAATAAGAAAATACGAATTATCTTAAATTGCATCATCCGATTCCACTGTGCAATACTGAGCGAATAAATGATTGCATATCTGAATGATACGTGAAAAAAACTGAGCAAATGCAGTCCCCATTCGTTTCGCACAGACTTCCTTTCTAGCCTTGATTATCAATGTGTTTCCTCAACCAGAAATACATTTCCAGCATGACAATATCAAGTAACGACGCGATAGCCTTGATTAAAAAGGAGACCAGGTACGTGAAAACAGGAGACCAGGTACTCCGTTACTGTCAAGGATATCGCGTTCGTTATGCTTGTCTGAGTTCTGCATTCTGACTCACGCAGAGAGAGAGAGATAATGATATTTTCCTCTTTTCTGCATGGAATTTTGAATGCTGTCGTTTTTCCCTTTTTCAATCCTTTGCTTTTTTCCTGCTTCCCTTTGTTGTGATTAATGATGGTAGGAATGCTTCAAAGCGATGCAGTCTAGCAAAGATAAAAGCTCTCGGAATACTGATTTTGAAGAATTTAAATGAACCGCTAAATTTTTGGTATTTTTACGAATTTCTTTTTAATTTTTCGTATTTGTTTTTTCTAAATTAAGTTGGTTTATTCATGAGTTTCATGCGGCTTTTCTGTGGCTTCCGTGGCTTCTGTGGCTTCTGTGGTTATTTTAGTTTTAGTCAGCGTGATACACAGATTTTTTTATTCGATAAAATGCTGTTTTGCATACATATGGTACACGTCGATTCTACTAGGAATGTAGCAGATTTTTTAGATTGTCTGGCTTGTAATTCGGTTTAAATACTCGCATAGGAAAATACGAGTGTCTAGATAATTTATAGGAATTCTCGACACTTTCGGGAATATTTTAAACAGGGGAAAAAAGGAAAGCGGAAGAACTGAATATAAGATATCGTAACGAAAAATTTTGGATAGACTCGATTTTAGGAATAGTTCAGTTCTTTTTCTATGAGTAACCCGCTGTATATTTTCCTCAACCCAACGTCTATTTCCCCACGCCATCTCTACAATTCCTTCAAAAACAACTAAATATGATTTTCTTCCATTTGGTTACACTTGTCAGTCGTCGTGTTCCTCGTACGCCGCTCTCAATAACATGCATTTCTGCCATTTACACGCTTCATTTCGCACACTTATCAATCCCTCTGACTGTAGTTGCTAACAACAACCATTACAACTTCTAGAAATACTTACACTACTCTTTCCTTCCTTCCTTCCTTTCCGGCAAATCGTGTTTGCCATAAATTCCTATCAAGCGAATTACACGAAAATGAGCGTAAAAATGAAAATGTCAGTTTTGAACATTGCACTGTCTGTCTATCTGTAAGTCTATCCTCTGTCCGATTTCCTTGTCTCCGATTCTATACGTCTGGCTGTATGTTCATCTTCAAGGCGAGCACTGAACACCGAGAACTTCATACACAGAAAGTGTAAAAATTATGCAGAAATACAATGGCCTCGAAGAGACGGAACATACAGCACCCCGCGTCTGCATAGTTGTGACTGCCCGAGGAACACGAAGGTATTTCGTCGGCAATACGTGGAATGAGAAGAAGCGGAACTAAGAAAAATAGGGAAAGTGCAATACCATGACTGTGGATGACGTTAACCAGACTAAAAGATCCCAGACAGCCAGACAGAACTGTAGTGGGATTGGGACTCAGACGGAAAAACAAACCAAAAGTCAGGCATGCAGACATGCATCCAGTCATATGACCAGACAGCTGGTAAGTAGAATGGCGAAATAGCACGTTGTTATTCAGCTGGCCGGACGGTATCCATGGTAAACATGGACGGATATTGAGATGAGTCATCCACGCGAAGAAGCAGTAAATTCTTCTTTGGGAAACTTTGCTTGTAGAGATTATAATTCTGATGATTTTAGATCGATTTTTATTGGATTGGAAGTGAAATTCTTGGATTTAATTTTGTAATCTTTTCAAACGTCTTCTAGCTCTTTTATCATTTCAGTAGTCAATTTGTCTATTGTGTACAATGAAAAGCTTCAAATTTTATGATCTAATGATTGTTCCGATAGTTTTCACTTTTTAAACACACAAAACTTTTTACATTCTGAAGTTTACTGATCAGTTTTTTATAGTTTTCTGAAATGTTTTTAAAAAAGTAATAAAAATACATTTTATTATTATTTGATCTAATAAGTCGCTCTTGGAAAGTTCATTTTTTCTCCAGAAACCATTAAAATAGAGAGGCTCTTCAATAAATTCTCGCGTAAAGGTCGACATTTCATCGAAAAACTCGAATTGTTGAGCTTCGTAAAGCAAAATCTATAGTCCATAAAAGTTTTATTTTACAAGTTCGATGTAGTATTGCTGGAAATCAGTTCAAATGTTAGCCATAAATGTCACTCGAAGAGAGGTTTTAATTTTCAACTTTTCAGTTTATTCTATCCGAATTTTGTTTATAGTTTCTCAAAGAAGCGATTGCTCGCAACTGATAAACGGTTTTTATGGTCTCAAAGTGTACCGTTTTAGACTTTAAGTCTAAAAGTTTAGTTTCTTTTTTATAGTCTTCCGATAAGTTAGTGAAACCTGAGAAGCACACACGCTCGGGAATAAAT
This sequence comes from Sicus ferrugineus, assembly GCA_922984085.1. Taxonomy (NCBI): domain Eukaryota; kingdom Metazoa; phylum Arthropoda; class Insecta; order Diptera; family Conopidae; genus Sicus; species Sicus ferrugineus. Next base: position 8,636,603 of record OV277348.1, read on the forward strand.
TTGTGCGCCTCCGCGCAAAGTATGAACTACAAATGGAGTGTGGAAGGAAAGGAGAAGAAGAAGAAGAAGGTTTCCTATTTCAACGTGACACCAGTACCATTTCTGATAAGTATATTTAAATTTCCCTCAATATTTCACCACATTTTGTCGAAAGTTCTTAAATTCCAACATTAATCAAGATTACAAAAATTGTGCTTTTTCGCTTTTTGTGAAAAAAAAACAACTAGTTCATTTCAGTTATGGTGTTCCTTCCCGTAACTCGTCCTGTTAGCAATTTTCTTGTCCTGTTAAATTCTCCGATCCTCCCGGCTGGATTATTAAAGTTATGCATGTCCTGATTTATTGCGAGTTCCCTGCTGTATCCGTTTAAAAAGAAATGCGCTCAGAAATTGCAAATGAGAAGTTATGAGTCCTGCATATGAGTTCTGTATAGCGGTTTTTGCATGCTGTACTGCTACCCCCACCCCTTTTACTCCTTGTAAATGGAACCACCACTCCATTGACTCCTCCAGAATGGGAATTTTACACTTCAGGTTTCCATATTTGTGGGCGGAGATGAAGAAGTATGGATAAATTTTACTCTAGACCACTAATATGCATGTACGGACAGACGGCCGCATGGAAATCCTAGCAGCTGGGCAGTCAAATGGACAGACAAACGGACAGACAGACAGACAAGCAGACAGACAGACGGACATACAGGCAAACAGACAGTCAGACAGACGGACCGAAGGAGAGGCGGTGTTTCAGGCGGTTGCATTCAGACTTGCGTTGCCATGGATAAGCAAACATTTGGTTGGTTTTGCATAATTTATGCAACTTTTTGCTCTCATGTTTCTTTGCAAAACTACTGCATTTTTGCTTCTCTCTCCCTCTCTCTCTTATTGTTGTCTTTCTCCTTCGTGGCTGTCGTTATTTATTGTTGTAAGCAACCGTTTTACAGCTCGGAAGGGTACTAAAGTGTCGTGTCTGCTGGATGGCTAGAAAGTTTTCTGGTATTTTTTTGTGGTTCTAAGAGAAACCATATTAATTCGCATTAAAGAATTCGGGAAATCAGTTTGAAAGCTTTATTTTAAAGCAAATTAAAAATATTTCTGTAAAGCGAGAAGAAAAAATTAAGTGTAAAAATTCGAAATTTAATTTATAAAATCTTTAAAAAGCTTTTTTAAAAGGCTTTTATAGAGCTTAAAAAGCTTTATTTTGAAAATTTTTTACAATTAAATACTGTATAAAATAATCCGAAGCCTTTCTTGACCTAAAAATAAGTGATAAATTTTCTCAAATTAGACTTAAATAGCTTCATATCTCATCGTATAAATTTCGCCAAGGGTTCCATTATTCATTATTCATTATGAAGCGACATATCTTCGACTATCTATTCTTTACACTCCTCTTGCGGCACGAATTCTCTGACAGCCCTCAGTGTTTTATGTAGGTCAAGCAAGTTTATCGTAATCTATACTAATTTCAAGCACAACAGCAGCCCATCGAGCCGAGCCGTCCTGTCCGTGTGGAACCCAAAACTGTGCTAATCGTGCTGCTTGCATCTGCATACTTAAAATATGGACGCCTCAGCTGCTGACTGACTTGGCTGGCTGCTTGTTTCTTCTTGTCTGTCCCAATATATATTCTCACTTTCCGAAAGTACGACTATTCTTATATTTCATCACAACTTTTTATCTCGTTCACTGCGCGCTGACCTGTCAGCAGATACAAATTTATAGCTACTTTTTTGTCCTCCGCTGGTCGAATGAATTTTTTATCTTCTCGTAATGCGACGATTAGGCAAGAAGGGCAAGGCAATAAAATGAAGGCAGCACAAGAAATGCTCTGTGTATCTTTCTCTCCCTAATGGATGACAGCAAGTCAGCGAGAAGAGACGGTCAGGCGAGGGCAGATATTGCTATGCTGACCTCACTCACTCACTCACTGACTGGCTCGGTAACACATACGGAGCGACGAATATACTGGAACTCGTACTTATTATTAAATTTATACATCTGCATGCGGATTGATATGGTGAGACCAATATAAATCGAATGGTTGTGGAAGCGAATGATACGCGTGTAGCTGGAGTGGCCTGCAAATGGTCCAGAACATTGTAGACCTATTTCTAGTTGGGTGAAGAGGGAGAAGAGAGGTCCGATCTAGATGGTGGACTGAGGATCGTCTAATGGGTGGCTAGCTGCGTGTAGACCGGTTGCCAGTTGCTTTTCAGCTTCATTTACAGCAGCCTACGAGGCCTGGGATGATAAGGAAATAGAAGAAGGAAATTGCAATTTGAGGTCGAGTCGAAAGCACTTGGAAAGACTTTCAAGAGATGCTTTTCTACATAACGAAATGTTCGTCTACACATGATCGCTTTCTGCGTAGACTTGAATGTATAATTTTATCCGTATTTTTTGAGAAAGAAACAATCACACGTTACACGCTTCGAATGGACAGATATAAAGCACTAAAAATCCCCATTCGAAGTCCCTATAAAAATGTGTAATTCAGATTCTACATAAAATTGTGATGAAGATCATTGTGTGATGGAGAAATAAGTCGTAGTGTTTCTTACTCACCTTCAACGTTGCACAGCAACACTGTTGCGACGACACCAACCAGCAGCAGCATCCTGCATGTAAATCTGCCACTGCGGCAGATAAAATCCATCTCCGATCTGCGGTGCAACATGATTATAGCATAATTTTGTGCCTCGTATCAGCAGAGTAGAAATTTTTATTTCACTTTTCCGTACACTTGAAAACCGTAGATTTAATAGTCGCGATAGTAGTAGCAGTTGTAGTAAAACTGTAATGGCAACATTGTAATTTTCGCACTTATCTGCTCGTAATGAGCTGTAAAATTGTTATTGTTTACATTGGGCGAGAAGAGAGAGTGAAAGAGAAGAAAAGTGATATGAAGTTTCTCGCGCGTACCTTTTTTTTAACAACTTATTACTTTATTACTACGTTTTTTCGCTACTAACTACTACTTTTTTATAACTACTCCTTGCTACGTTTTATTTGATGAAATCTGCACTGAACACACCCACACACACACTTTGTTAAGAATTTTTATTCGGCTCATAAAAGTGCTGCACGTGGCTGTCAACCGGAGCCGGAGCCGGAAACGCGCGTTCCACGGAAACACAAAAGTGTGGCGCGATACACAGTGATGGCGCGACTTGGTGGCTCACGGTAGTTCAAGTGCACTTCAAGTTACAGGATGCACGGCAGCCAACACGTCGCAAAGACGACAGCAAGCGAGCAACACGAGAACAACACGAAAAGCACAACCACAAGAACGCCGAAGCGCCGTCTTTTGATCTCCACCGTGTCCTTCGTCGCCGTCTCACTCACGTGAGGCAGCCTTGCACTTGATCCTGTCGCCTCATGCGACCGAACGTAATAAATTCGGGGCTTGAAAATTTTATGAGCGCCTTAATGCTGCCAGCTCAATTTATCACTTTTTATATTGCATTTCAAGCGCGCTGCACTTCGGCTCGCCGCCTCGCGTCCTTCTCGGCGGCAAGGATGTTTTTGTATGTACGACGATGGCCGTCGCTGTTTGTTGTCGTCCTCTTTGCAGACTTGAAAAGAGGGCGCGACGCTGCAGCTGCCCGGATATTTGTTGACTATTATTTGTGTTTATGATGTTTCCTCGTTGTTCCTTCTTTTCTTCGGTGTTTCGGTGTTTCGGTGTTTCTTCACGGTGTCCTTGTAGCCCTCAACAAGCTTTGCAGCGAGGACAGCAAGGACTTTTCGCTGCTGCACGCGTTGCAGGACTCCGTGGAGGACTCCCCTCCTCGCTCTCTGTTGCACTCTCAGCTGCCCCGCCAACAAGTGTTGCCGCTACTTTGTTGACTTTTATGTTGAAACTCTTCGAACGTGGTACGGCGACGAATGTCCTGCGGGCGTGTCCTGTTGCTGTGTTTATAAATTGAAAAGAAACGAGAGAAGAAGCAGAGAAAAGAAGCTTGTTTAGTATGAAATGTAAACAATTTTTTCGCTGTCGTAAAATATGAAATATCGTTGCAAATAATTTCTGACCCTCGAAGACGGGAATTCCTAATAATTTCTTCAGCGCAAGCATGAAATTTTCATGAAATAAAGGAAATCGTTGTTATTTTGTTGCTACGGTGGTGATGTTCAGAAGGAAAGGATTTAAAGTTTCGAACTTTCGTCAGAATATAATGAGAAAATTGGTGAAATTCTTGAACAACTAGAAAATTCAATTTTAAGTTTTAAAAATTGTAAACTAAATATTTCAATGAAGTTTTTAATAATATTGGAAACTTAATTTTGTATTTCCTTGCTTTACAAATAATTTAAAAAAAATTAAATAATTAAATAATTATTTTTTATTTTATTTTTATTTTTTTATTTTTTTGTTTGTTTCTCATAGTTTAGTTTCCGTAAAATTCAACGGAAAAACTCTTTTTCGCAAAATTCAGAATAAGTTGTGGAAAAAAATAAAAAAATGTGAACTCGAATTGTATGTCGAACAAGTGAGAGTGACTACGATAACAATAAACAGCAACAACAACAACACAAACAACAACAACAACAACACAAACAACAACACAAACAACAACAACAACAACGCAAATAACAACAACAACGGCGATGACGACGACGACGACTACGACGGTGAGGATGACGACGACAGCAACAACATCAACATTAAGAAAGACTTTATTTAACTCAAATAAAAGTGTCGCCCACGTTTGTCGCTGTCGCTGTTGCTGTCGCGTTCGCCGTCGTCCTTCTGCTACTCTACGCCCCGTGGCGTTTAACCCGCCACTGCACTCAGCACATCGTCACGCCAGATGCACGGATGCGCGTGTGTCGCGCGCATTCGCTCGCGCGGCGGCTGCAACACTCGCGGCCCTACACGACCCCGTAACTGTTACGCGTTGAGTGTTTTGCGCTTTTCGTGCCCTTCTTTCGAGTTGGTAAGCAGCATTGGGCTTTTTTTTCTGCTCAGGAAAAAGAAAACACTTTCTTGTCCATTTTCTACACTGAACACTGAATAAATAAGACGTTTGTTTTTTTGTTCACATGATTCTCCTCCTCCTCGAGAACGCTTTTGTCTTCTGTGACAATCTTCTGTGACATTCATTTCGGGTTGCAGAGAAATGTCATCATCACTCTCAGCAAACCGAAGGAATGCATGGGACAGAAATGGCACTGCAAACGGTGTGGCGGAGAGATAGAGAGAGAGACAGAGAGAGAGAGAGGAGAGAGAGAGACAGAAGGAGAGAGAGGGGAGAGAAGAGCAGGAGGACAACCAGCGACGCGAAACAAAGTTTAAAGAAGTGGAAAAAGTTTCTAACTGGAGTTTCTTTCTGAGTTTTCAATTAAACTGACAAAGTGATATAGAAGAAGAAGCTCAGAAAGCTTTCAATTAAATTGAATTTAATCGAAGTTATGCTGGAGTTTAGCATAGTAGTGATAAAAATTCGGCCTTGGAAAGTCCTGCGCGTAACTTGAAACTTAAGGATTTCGGTGATATTCAAAGGAATGCTGCGAATTTGAAAATTATTTCTTTAGATTTCTACTAAAATCTGTATAGAATATTCAACTACAATTAATGGAAACTGAATTATTAATTTCCAACAATTAACAATTCCGTGTTAGCAACTAAATGATATGACATCATCGTTTCTCAATGAAACTCGCGGCATTCGTCGCCACCCTGACAATTGCATTCGTATTGGTGTCTTTTCGGTTGTGTTTGTTTGTGTTTGCCTATGTATGCATTTTTGCTTATTATTTTTATGGTCAAACATCCTCTAAAAAATGTGTAAAATCTGAATTTGGTAACAACGAGCTGCTGCTGCTCCTGCATTTATTTTAAAATTGCTGGTGAATACCACTGAGGTAATCAGGTCGGTTGTTGTTGTTCATGTTGTTGTTGTTGTTGTTGTTGTTGTCGATGCTGTTGTTGTTGTTATTGTGTTTGCTTTCGCACAAGCAAGCAAGCCAAAAAAGTGTCAGCAAACCCCTTTTTTATAAAGGAAAATAATAAATAAAATGTTTGTCTAACACAAAAAAAAATTGGTTTCTGCAACCGAAATCGTTTTAAAGAGACTTCAGTAAATTTTGAGAAATAAAATCTCCTGCATTCACATTGCAAGCGGTATCGCAAATCTTATCGCAGATACAAGCTTCACGATACCCAAAGCTGCGTGGAATTAAAGTCACCGTAAAGTCACAAAGCAACGTATGTTGCTGCTGCAACATAATTCATTTTTAGAACAATGCAACTGACGGTAAAGACGACGCAGAGACAAGCAGACACACTGTGGCAGAGACACACTGAGGCAGACAGAACGACGGCCCGAGGCTTCCCGTGAACTTCTAATAGCTCGCCAACCAACGATTGCGAGGCGCTGCTCTGAAGAGCCCAATAAAAAGTCTTTACTGAGTGATGAAAAAAACGGCTGCCACTTGCAAATCTGTAGACTGAAAGCAGCCAAGAGTCTTGTATGATTTTGTTGTTGTTGTTGTTGTTGTTGTTGTTGTTGTTGTTTTCATTTGATACTGTCAGCTGCAGGTTGTAACCTTCCAGGTAGCAACGAGATACTCGTAACGCGAATCCAGTGAATCCAGTGAAGGTAACGCGATGCTAACACGGTTATGCGAACTTTTGAAAATGAAAAGGGGTTCTGCGGCGAGGGAGAGGGTGGGGAAAAAGTGAGAGAGAGAGAGAGAGAGAGGTGGAGAGAAGGCGACGAGTTGCGAGGGAGAGCGATGTAATCATGATGGAAGAATATGCGATGTCCTTTTATATTTTAGCCCTCCTTTTCGCTGCTTGACTCGACTCGTTTCTGTAGCTTCCACTTTTTAGTAGTGCGTTAAAATGTTTTATGTGGGTGCTGCCACCTAAAATAACGGAGTCTGACTTTGGCGGTACACCGCAGCAGCCAACACGAGTGTAGACGGAATAAAAGTCATAAATAAGGAGGAGAAGAGGAAGGAGAAGAAGAGGTGGGAACGGCAGCCTCGGCGCTCGTTAACTTGGTTCTGGAGAGTCAACAGGACAGGACGACTGTATTGTGTATATCACAACAACAACAACAACAACAACAACAACAACAACAACAACAAAAATAACAACAACGACAATTGAAACCATAAAAACCACAACCATAAAACCACAACGAAACAACAACAAATAATAAGCAAATCTTAAAATCTCTTTACTTCTGTCTTCGCAGCCTACATTTTGCTGTTGCTGTTATCGTTCGCCTTCGTTCTGCTCGCTATTTCTGTGCCACTTGTTTCTGCTCTCGCCAGCAACTGCGACTCCCCCCCCACCCTCGCGGCCAAAACTCCTTCAACGAACCCATTACATCTCACCATCTCACGCCCCCTCCGCAACTCAACAAATTGCACGAGCATTTTTCTAAAATGCGAAAAGTAACTGACAAAACAAAAGCCAACGCAAGCGGCGACCGACCGCGAAACCGGCTGATTTTCTCTCATTGCATTCAAGACCAACGATAACGAGGGACGACGGTAACCAGGCCACCACCGCCGTCACCACCGACCTCGCCATCGCTCTCGCCGTCGCCTTCGCCCAACAAGGAGCTCAACAAGGAAATGCGTTGTTTATTCCTGCCTACAGCGATGAAGAAGGTGTGCAACTTGGCGAAGAAGGAAGTGTGTGAGCGCCTGTGGCTGCGCCCAAGGACAGCACGGTAAGCGGCCATTTCCGCCTGCTGTCACGAGCGAAGCGAAAGGTGGTGCCAGCGTCCGGTGTTAGAATAACATCATCAAGCATTCAAATAGAGGAGAAGGAGAAGGAGGAGGAGAAGCAGGAGCGACCGCGCTATGAATGAAAACAGCAACGAGATTAAGAAGTTGGACTACAATGAGATGAATAGAAATGCGCAGAAGATGCGGTCCTCATTGACAGGATGTGCGCGCAATTTAAGGTGAGCGCAGGACAAAAGACGTCCTAGAAAAGTAATGGGTTGTGAAAACATGAAGCGGAGAACGGTAATCTGAAGACAAAGAAGACGGAGAATAAAGAAAAAGTAAACTTCAAACAAATTGAAAAATCCGAAAATGAAGTATTTAGTGGTGAGTTAAATTATTAATATTAAAATTGAATATCAATACTCAAGTCAGTTAATATATAAGAAAAAGAAGAAGATAGGGAAGAAGAAGAAGATGAAGAAGAAGAAGAAGAAAAAGACGAAGAGGAAGCAGTAGCAGAAGTAGAAAAGTAAAAAGAGTTTCAGGAAAAACCTCTCAGTTGAACTTAATTTACTTTTTCTGCTAATAAAACTCAAAATTTTCTGCTGTGATTTTAAAGACTGCATGTGAATGGATTCTCGGTATTAATCTTCCACTCTTCTTCTTCTTCTTCTTCTTCTTTTTCGTCTCGTCCCCTCCAATTAAGAACGAAGCGTATCGCTTGAGGTCCGCTTAAGTTCCCGCATCAGCTGCACAAACGCTTCCTTACACATGCTCAGTGACTGACTGCGCCGAGTGTTTGTAATTCAATATCACACCGAGCGGGCAGCCGCACACATGCACACGCGCGCCGCCGCGTACACACTCAAGTGCACTTGAAGTCAATGCATCAGCAACGAAACCAACATCAAGCAGCCGCAGCAGAAGCATCGACGGAGCAGCAGCATCAAGCAGCATCAGCATCAGCATCAACATCAGAGCAGCATCATTCGAGGCAGCATCTCGAGCGGCATTCAACGCAGCAGCAGCCGCCGCATCGTCATCAACATTACCATCCTCAATAAAGCACAGCAAAGTAACCGAGTCTGCTAAAGTCAACATCAAGTTGACATCAGCAACAGCAACGGCAACAACAACAGCAGCAGCAGCAGCAGCAGCAGCAGTAGCAGTAGCATCTGCCGCACAAACTTCGGGGTTTGGATTGGATTAACAGCCGTCAGCTGTTGAGAGGATTCACTGACATTCCATGTCAGTTCAAGTTATCACAACAACAATAAGGGAGGAACAACAACCTGGGAGGAACAACAACGAGGGAGGAACAACAACAACAATGATGATGGTCATGATGATGATGTAGAGAGGTATTTCTTATTTTTCTCCTTTTTGTGTATAAAAGTAAACATTTCGAGAATTTTTCCGAAGTAATTTTACACTGCAGAATAGGGGAAAAACAACCCCCTTCACTCCCTCCTTCGCTACACCCTCTTGTCAACAAACACGAGAGAATTTCAAAATGAATCTACTAAATTTGATACTTTTATTCAGGGACGACGATTAGTGATGCAGAACAGTCTAAAAATATCACTGACAACAAATTTGTACGCATTGGGGAGTAAAATAAAAGCAGCAGCAGCAGCATCATCAACAACAACAACACTAATAACAAAAACAGCCACAAGAATTTCGAAAATAATTTACACATTTAAATTCGACATCTTGAATTGGATTGCCATCGATTTGTAGCGACAACTGAATGAGCTATCACGCATCTGAGTGATAAATGCGTGCGTGACATTTTAAAACATCATCATATCCGAGAAGGGTGCTGGAGGGGTGTCGCGAGAGAGAGGGAGGCGCGGGGGATGAAAATGTACCACCGTACGTACACATGCTGGTTTAAAGAGCAAAGTGGCGGCATCTGAATTCTTCACTCTGTTTTGTCGTTGTGATAATTGAGCGATGTCGGTGTAGAGTGCGTCTCGGTTCCTCTGATTGTAATTCTTTGACGGCGTTTTTTCAACTTTTCAGCTGTTTGTTGGCGTCACAAGCGAATTAGCGACGCCAGAATTGAAGTTGCACGCTAATTCTCAATTTCAAGCAATTGTTTGTGACATTCATTACACTGTGATATGAATTCCTTACACATGGAGTGGAAATTTTGCTTTAATTTAGTCGAATTTGAAATCAAGAAGTTAGCGGATCAGAGAGAGAGAAATATAGAGAAAAATCAGAGAAGCAAAAAGTCGTTTTGCTTCGAAGCAATTTCACTTTGTAAAAGTGAAACTTTTCTATTTCACCAAATTAATCCTTAATCCTGAAATTATCTCGCTCTATTTCTCACCATTTCGCTCTTCCTTCAGTTTTCCCCATCAACTCAGTCACTAATTGATAAAAGTCGCTTAGAATTTAAAGTTTCTGTAGTAATTCATTGCTGACAGTATCGCGAGTAGTCGTCACAAAAGCTGGTAACGAGAAAAGTTTAGTCCTTAATTTCAAAGCTTTCCGATGGTTCGGCTTTTCAGGTCACAGCATCCTGTGCATGACATCAATGTTGTCGTTGCCAACAAGAATGCCACTTTTTTCTCAGAATTTAATTATAACGTCCCAAATGCTTCACATACAATAAAAGTTTTCTGAAAAGTGGAAAAGATACAACTATGTTGCACTCAGTTAGGCGCACAACATTCAAGTTTACTGGAGCGCATGAAGTGGAGGAGGAGGAGGACATTTTTAGGTTTTCAATTTTGATGGTCTTTTCAACTCGACCTCGTCATTTATATGGATAATGGAATTGTCGTTGCTTTCGTTTTCGTTTTTGCACATCGCACGTTTTTCGACATGAAATGCCTAAAAGTATGCAACAGAATTTAAGAAAATTAAGGATTCATAAAATAGAGAAGAACTTGTTTAAAAATATACAGCTCAACTTTAAGAACACAGAAAAGACAAATAAAACTGCGGTTGTTCTCTTCTCTGATGTCCACTGTATCTAAAAGTATGCAACAGAATTTGAAGTTGCCGTCTCTATATTGTTAGCGACATTGACGATTATTATATTGAGTCAGTCTCATTTTGTTTTTCTCTATTTTGTGCGGATATTTCTTGTGTTCTTCAGCTGAAGCATATCGCGAATAATAAAATCCAAAATGCTGAAATGTAATTCGATAAAAAGCCAACAGGAGATGGAGAATGACAGAGAAATGAAAGCACCTTGAAAGATCCTAATGCAATCCAACTTTGTGACAGTTAAATTAAGAGGGAAAACTAAAATCAATCAAGTCAAAATAAAACTTATACTTGCATCTGAAATATTAGAACTTTTTTAAGATCGAAGTCGACTTTTAGGCTGATAACAGTGACTAAAAATCGCTTTTTCTTTTTTAACGTTCCTATAAAATTATAGCAACCTGAAGTCACTGCCAGAGATGATTTTCTGAGAAAATTCAAAGAAAGGAGGATGAGAGAGTGTCAAATAATTTATAAAAAGACTTCTCAACTTATTTTAAAGCTCTAATTTACGAAGTCCTTTTTTCGCCCTCTTTTTTCTTTTTTCGCCCCGCAAAAACCAAACGAACACCAGTGAAAGCAAAACACGTTGGCCACTCATACCTGGCACTCGGCCAACGCCGCGTTCAGTCTGCAGTAAGGAACGGATTCCAAATTGTAATCAGAGCAGCCAACAACGACAACAACAACAACAACAACAACAACAACAACAACCGCAACAGATTCAGCAGATTCTGCTGAGATTTTATTCTTCGCTAATTTTGGCAGTCGTTTGCTGTGTTTTTTCTTGTGTTTTCTGTGTTTACTCTCAGCTGGCATCTTTAGCTGTTATTTTTGTCACATTCGTTGCAGTGTTGATGCTGCTGACGATGTTGCTGTTGCTGCTGCTGTTGTTGCAAGCCAAGTCAAGCCGAATTGCAAAAACAACTACACAACCTTTTAACGAGGCAGCAAAAACGTGCACTCAACTTCATTATTTTTATTGCAAAATTATAGAGTTCGCTGTGCGCGACAACATCTTTGCTTTCTTGTGTTGCCGTTGCTGTTGTTGTTGTTGTTGTTGTTGTTGCCGTTGCTGTGGCTCCGTCTTTTCTTGGTGGCGGGCGTTCCTTCCTTCTTGCTGTTGCGGTTGTTGTTGTTGCTGCTGCTTTGTAAGATTGTCTGCTGGAATCTTAATTTCCGTAGATAACCGTGCAGCGATATAAACCAATTAGAAGGCAAAAGCGCCTCTTTTGTGGCCGAGAAGTGGCTACAATCAAAAAGAAGGCAACAACACGCCCAACTCAGCCAAACCCAGCAGAAGACTTAACAAGAAAATTATTTTTGGCAGCAATTTTTGCATAAGCAACTGACTGGCTTTCGTTGGCAGAAGACTGGCGGGCCCGGCTGGCTGACAACTCAGACACTTTTGTTGTTGCAGGTAACATGGGCCGAAATACTTGCGTCTCACATAAAAGCTGATAATTGCCGAAGAATTGATGAGATACGCCAGCAGGAATGAGGAAGGGAAGGCATCGGTGGAGAGAGAAAAACAACCTTAAGATTTATAAGCAGAAACTGCGGCATCGATAACGACGATAATCGTGCGGTGGAATTTTTGAAGGTGACAGTTGTTGCGGTTGTTGCTGTGATCTGGTCAGAAAGTTAAGTGAAAACTTTGGTTAAACATGACTGCAATATTAACTGCGGAAACTCCTCGTGAAAGGGAGGCAATCACTCGATGACGATGGCTTTTATAGCAGCCGAGAAGTTGTTATATCGAGCCGAGAAGCAAAACAACATGAGTTTTTGGTTATTTTTAAATAATTTGCACTGAATAATGACAATTAACTTTGTATTGCAAGATCGCACTTGTTTACGCGATTTCTCATCTGAATAGCCCTACAACTCATTCCTGTGTAAAACTGGAGCGCTGATGCAGCTGAAAATCAATAACTTTTCTCGTATTTTGTTTGTAGTTTGAGTTTGAGTTTGAAGTCATAAAACACGAAGTGAACGCATGAAGTGATCGCGTGATGATCAACTCTTGCTACCATCAAAGATACCGAACCTCGTAATTCACATCGCACCTGTTGTTTTATAGCAACCATTTAGTGCTCCTCCACCTCTCCACCCTTCCATCCCCACCCCTCCATCCCCCTCCTCTTCCCACCCTACTGCACTCATTTGTTTATCTATTCAATTAAAAATGCTCACGATCACGCATTAAGATCGCGTTAAGGAACTTTTTTTCGCTGAAGTGTAGAGCTATGGGAGCGTAAATTGTGGCTCATTTGTTGTTGGTGATGTTGTGTAGCTTCTTCTTGATCGCACATCCTCCTCTCTTTGTTGTTGTTGTTGTTGTTGTTGAACTGCCCTAACCACCAAACCGCACACGTTTCTCGTCGGCCGAGTGGAAGCCGCGCAACATAATGAAGCGTCTAAAATTGCAACAATTCAACGGCTGCTGTTGCGAATGTGTTGCGGTTAACATTTCTTGAAATCTTTTTAAATTTTTCTCGCTATTTCCACTTTTGTTTTTCAAACCACGAAGGACGACTTCTTCCTCGTCTTCGCCGAACGTCTTCGTCGGACTTACATGTGTTACGAATGTTGCTGCGGCTCCTCTTGTGTCGTGATAAGCATCGCCATTGCATCGCTATAATTTGTTGATCATGCAGATGCGATCAGCAATCGCAGAGTTGACCACAGGTACTCGCAGAAGGATCTCAAAGCTGGTTGAGTATAAATAGAATCGAGATCATTTGGAAGATCAGCGAGAAGATCAAAGTTGAAATGGAGAGAAAAGGAGTTGAAGAATTAAATTCGAAATCGGGTGCTAATCGTTGCTATAAAAAAAGGGGAATGAAAACTTGAATCGAGAGAGATGAGGGAATGAACTTTGAAGATCATCTCAGAAGGATCCGGCTTGAGGTTGCGTGTGCCACACAAGTTTCGGTGCCGCAGCGAACACAATCAGCTTAATCAAACGGGTGTCAAGAGCAATTCAGAGGAAGAAGGTGTCCGCAGTAGAATCGCTTAAGAAGGAAAGCCTGCGATCGGTGCTGAAGGTAACTAGTAAAGTCAGGATGACGACCAAGATCAGCCCACGACGGAGTTCTGATGCCCTCTGAATGAAGCGACAAGCGTGGAAAACACTTATCATTTTATGTCTCCCCACACTTAATTAGCAACACGTTGCGTTCCTCCGTCGTTTTTCTCATTTCCACGGATGGATAGATGGAGTTGATCCTCAGCAGATTTTCGAGAACTCGTGGAACTATACAATGAATAGGCAACTCTAGAATTATTATAGGTTTCATTTTGATTTGTTTACGGCCTACTATAGCAGGACTTGGTCGCCGCGAGAACAATGCGAGATTTAGTATAAAGAACATCCTACATCAGATTATATCGACTCCGTCTCAAAAAATCCCATGATTTTCGTAAAATCCCATGATTCCTTCTCATGAAACCCCTTGATTAGTTTGTAAAGAATATCGCTGGTTACTATTTTTCCTTGCCCCACAGAATATCAAGTTTTCCGCTTCCAAATCCATGCAGGTCCTTCCTGTCCCAAAAAATAGTCTATTTAACAATGGATTCCCCTCTTATTTTGCTTTTATTACCAAAGTAAACAAAAATATCAGTTGATATGAAGTTAATGACAATGTGTGAATGACAAAGTGTGAATGACAAAGAGTGAATAACAAAGAGCGAAGAATGACATACCTCTGCTTCAAATCTATAGAAGCTTGACCCCAAAACTTTCAGGAAATATCGGAAAAGCGCAAGTTCCATCAAAGTGTGAGAAGGAGCTATGAAAAACCCGCTCAAGCGAAAGAGGTTTCGCTACGAGGAACGAGTGGTATTCCATCATATCGCGTGTGATCGATCATATGTGATTTGACACTCAACGCGCGATAAATATGGAATTAGAGGGCGAAATGCATACCGGGAGTTGTTGTTGTAAGCCGCCTATCTGCAGTCGGAGGCGATTCTCCAATGCAGTTAATATTAGATAATTTGAGGTTTTTTTTGAGGTTTCTTATTTGGGTTAAAATTACCTTGTTTATTTTATGATATTCCACGCAAGTGTGATAAATCTGTAAATAAATAAAAATTAATTAGTTAATATGAATGAAATGGAAAACGTTTGTTGTTGTTTTTCACTACACTTTTGTACATTTTCAATTTATTTTTAATTAGAGATAAAATTGGGAATATTTAAAATTCAATTAAAATCGAGAGTTTGTTGAGAGACGCAATTAAATGATATAAAACAAATTAAAACTCATTAAAACATAATAAGAGATAAAGTTCTGTGAACGAGAACATGATTATTTTATAAAATATACAAAAATTAATAAAATATTGCGAGAAATGCTGTTGAAAAATATGAATGGTGGGAATTCCAGTCCTTTTTCAGTAAGCTTTCACTAGAAAAAAATTATCAAAATAAAACCACCTATTTTTCTTATTTCTTTCTTACATTTATTAATTCTTCATTTTTTTAGTAATATTTTTACTCCATAAAACTTTTATTTTGCCTCGTCAATAACACGATTTTTAATTAAATGTCACGTTGAATTAAAATAAACGACACAAAATTGTGCTTTTTTTAATAACGAAAAAAGAAGTTCGTGGCTGAGCAGCAACCAGCCAACGTTTACTTGTTGCTCCAGACGTGTTATCGGCTACAAAACAAGCTAAAAAGGCTGAGTTAAAAAAGATAAATAGTTTTGTTTATATATAAAGTTGCAGCCGACGAGGTGCATTCAATATTATCAGCTGTAATAAATTCAATTCTGCTCTCTGGAAGTAATGAGATTCCCTGTGGAAAAAAAGGACTGGAAAGTCAAGTTTTTTTAGTAGTTTTTTGGTAGTTTTTTGTGTGTTGACATTTCTCAGGTACTCAACTGGTTTTTAAATTGTTTCGTTACGTTTGCCTGACCCTTTGTGCGGCGTGTCAGCAAGGAATTAAAAAAAAAAGGAAATGGGAACGAAAACAGGAAACCACCAAATTGTGATGTTAAAATTTCGTACTGTAACTACTGACAACAGATAATAATAAAGACACAGTTTTGCTGCAATAAAAAAATAACTATAAATATATAAAGAGCATATAAGTTCGGGAAGCCTCCTGCACCATTTCGCTGCCCTTTTCACTTTCTACAGCGCTTACAAAAAATACGTAGACACTCGCATAATGACGCTCTCCGCTTCCCACTCACTCATTTCAACGTTTTCAACTTCTTTCACTTTCAACCTCCGCGAATTTTCAATGCCAAAAGTGCAGCCGACCAGAGCGAGTGTCAAAAAGTAACACAAAAGCCTGCCGCCTGCTGCCTGCACTCGATGCTCGCGATACAATGTAGAAAAGTATTAAAATTTAATACTTTTCCAGGCAGTGAACCGTGTTGGCACTCGTGCACTTGGCCAGATGTTAAGCTACTTATTTCACTCGAGCGCTCAGACGCTTTGATTACTTTGGGCACAGAATACACTCGCATACGCTTGAAGATGCACACACATGCAAAAATAACACAAACACACATACACACCCTTCGTCATTACAGTACAAAAACACCACGAAAACCCTTCTTGTGTTTTGATACAACGGAAGCCAGCTGACGACGGCATTAAGATATCAACGCGGAACAACAGCAGCAGCAGCTACAGCAGCATCAGCCAGGAGTTCGAAGAAAAGTATTAAAATTATCAGGAGGCTTTAAAAATATCAAAACTTCACCGAAATACGTACGAAATGAGATGAAATTCAATAGAATTTAAAAATGTGGCAGCAGCAGCAAACAAAGTAAAAGACTTGAAAAGCCTGATTATAAATACAAAATTGCAAGAATAGGGTGACAAAATGCTTGGCAGAGATGCTCCCTCTTCTCCCTTCGCCTCCCCCACCGGGTTTTGGACTTCCTTATTTGCTTTTAAGCCACCAACCAGCTTTTCTCAAAGCCACACACGGAAAGTGTAACAATACGCAAAATTATGCTAAAGAACAGAAGAAAGCTGTGCGGTCCTGTTGAGCGCTAAGCACGGAATCGCAAGCCGTCTGCTGCTGGTTTTTTTAAAGCCAAAGTCACGTACTTCACGCATCGACGAGTGTATTTGGTGGCTGCAGAAATAAAGTGTTTATTGGTTTTTGGCATTTGCAGGCGTGCGGATTATTTTCCAATATCATTCCCTACAATTTGGGTTTCACTTAAGCATCGCGTCGCCCCCGCTTGTCACTCTCGGCCGGGCTTCTGTCCCTTCTGCTTGTAAGCGTCACGCGTGCTGTCATCTCAAAACATCGAGACGTCATTTGCAATTCCTTGGAAAAGCGTACGCAAACTTATCTCTTGCACTGTATTTTATAAAAGAAATTTAAGTGAAGAATAAAATAATGTAAACTTAAATAAAATAAAATTACACACGTAAAAATCAACGCTGTATATTTTCGGTGAATAAAGAAATTCCTTAATTAAAGGATTTCTATAGCCTTTGATAAATCACGCAACGAGGAATTCCTTAATATTTGATTAATTGGCGGAAAAATAATTATCGATGAAGCAGAGTAATTTTAATGATGCGAAGTGTATTGTTTTTCTTCTTCTGAAATTTCTTTGAATGGGAAAGCAAAGCAAAGGCAGCGAAATGAGAACGGGGAAATGAGAAAATGCGAAAAACCTACGCAGCAAAGGAAATCGCGAACAAAAGCATGATAAACGAAACGAAAAACTCCATTCACAGAGCAACAAATAATAAAGGACACTTCGGACTGATATAAAATCAGATAAATGGATGGATACGCGGTGAACCGACAGTCAGAAAGGGAGAGAGTCACACAAATAACCCTGCAGACAGACAGACAAACAGACAGACGAACGCAATTAATTAATGTAAATTAATGATTTTCCAACTTCATTGCTTTTCAATTATAATTGAATTCTTTTTTACGCGCTTTAAAGCGCCCCAAGGTATGCAATGAAAAGTTTATTAAATACAACTGTTGACAAGTGTGCACGAATTTCCCCGCTCTCCCTCCCGACAGAGTACACTGCGAGTAAACAAGCGACATAAATAAATTATTTACAACAGAGTTAAATACACGCAACCGTCGTCAAACGTTGTCAACTTTCAACCAGAGCGGTTGTCTAATATTGTCGTTGATGTCGCCGTCGCCGCCTGTTATTTAAATCCAATGAAATTCGCACTGAATTAACTTGGCAAACAATTTAAATACTACAAATTAAAAGCAAACGTTTTTAATTGAATTCGTATGGAAGGTAAAATAAGCGGAAAATTCAATTTGACACTTGAAATCTCAAAAATTTCCGAATTTGACACAAAGGATTTGCATTTAAAAATACAAACAATTTATTGAAAATCAAATTAGAGGTTTATTTAATCAATTTAGTTGTTTCTAACATTTTAAAGACTAAAACAAATTGAAATCAGTTGAGATTTTTTTATAGACAGATGGCAAATTTTTTTTGTTCCTCTCATAATTTTTCTCATACTTTCTGCTTTTACAAGCGAGCTCATGACCTCGAACACCTCATTAAAAATTATTATACTCAGAATTCAAGAATATATTAACTCATAACAGTCGCGATGTCAAGAGCAGCAGTCGCTGTAGCGATAAAACATTTAATTCCGCGACGAAATAACTTTTCCAGACTCTTTTCGAGCAGGAATCTGAATGACAAATTAACCCCTTCATTGGTTGACAGCCGTCGTCTGCTTTCAGCAGATCTGTCAAGCACCCTTTCGCCCCGCCCTTTCGTCGTCATCCACCCTATAGAAACACATGCGATTTTGTCGTCGTCGTACGCGCGACACTAATAACAAAACGACATACATAAATTTCGCCAAAACACAATATTTTAGTTAAACACACCCTAAGGGTTAATTTTGGGTGCAGCAGAAGGCGGAAGGCTGAACTGTATGGCGGCGGCAGCTGCCACTACCGCACACACACACACATTCGACTAACAGGATTTGCGTGCGAGACGGAAGCGGAAGTGCGTTATTTTAAAGTACATTTGAACGCTTAAAAGATTTGAATATTTACGAAAGCAACTAGATTTCAAGGCGAATTGTAATCACGGTAGACGCAGGGGAGGAGCAAAGAGGGAAGCTGCACTCCCTCCGCATTCAATGAACTTGAACTTAAAAAAAAGAATGGAAATTCCAAGGGGTCGCGATCTCTTCCTATTTTATTACGACGAAATCTGTAACAGATGATGCATTCATCGACTGGTGACAGTGTGGTACACAGACACCAAATGTGTTGTTGTGCGTTCTTTTTTATTGCAGGATATGCACGGATTGCTTTCAATGATAGCGTTGATGTTGCGTCGGTAGTTTATTTTTATACTCTTCTGCTGAATGCTGCCTCTCCATTTTATCGTGTTGCCAGTAGAGATTCTTTAGTTTGTATCTGAAAATATCTTTATCCCTACAGAATCTCTGTTCCGCGAAAAGTACTTAATAAGTACTGAGCACGTAATGATAATTCCACCCACAGCTGGTTTATGAGAAGCAACAGAAGCCATTAAAAGCATCACACAATCACAATTCTACGCCTATTCATCCTCATTCGTCTTTCCGTTGGCCCCTTTTCGCTGCCCCGCGACTGCCTGAGCCTTCAAAAGCAAATCCAATAAAACGCATTCCAATGTCTGTTCGAAAATGAAGAAGAGAAGAAGAGGTCCTCCTGCGTGTCCTGCTGGACACGAAAGCGAAACGTACATGAACATTCACTTCACGCACACCATTCAGTACCGCTATTACCACTTCCTTTCACACCCCCACCTCCCACCTCCCCCACCACCATTAACACGACCAACTTCATGAGGACCTGCCGAACTCCCAGACACGTTTTATGGATGTGGAAAGGACTAAAATCAGATGGAGTTGGGGACGCATGGACGTTTTCATTACATTTGTATCGACAAACGAAGGTATTCGAGCGGGCAGACAGCCAGACAGACACACCGACGGCTACCCCTGATGCGTGATGCGTTACACTAGCCAATGAAGAGGATTATATTGGAAATACTTAAAGCCTGGCAACAGCTGTAACTGTGTAATAATAAAAATCAGATGGCGAGAGGGATTAGTAAGACGGGCGAAAAGCGTAGAGTGAGTAAGAAAGAGAGAGAAGGCAGTGTGGAGAGAGAATTGTACAGTATAATTCGAGTTCAATAAAAATAATTTTCTCTAATGAAAGCAAGGGAAAGACTCGCTTAATTAGCGGTATTTCGAAAAAGGGGAACCAACTGACTAACATTTTCTCGTATTTTCTTTTTATTTATTCTTCTATTTTTCTTCATTCGAATGGTTATTCGGAAATTTAGGAATAGGGAAAAACTGAGGTACTGTTTTTATTAGTAAGGCTTTAATAGTTCTATTGATGTTATAGGAAGTTTTAATTTCAGAATAGATTCCTCCAAGTCTGTTGACAAGAACTGGAAGCTGTTCTTGAAGTCTGATGATTGAGGATGTTTACTGAAAGTTTTCAGAGTGTTGTTATGCTCTAAAAATCTGAAAGTGTCCCTAAAATCTGACAATATCCCTAAAGTGAGATAATTTTGTCTCTTACTTTCGTATTTCTCCCACAGAGAAATAATTGTAGGTGCCGCAGCTGTACATCGACTTGTAAAAAAGGCAACCGTTGGTCTACGAATTTCCAAAACATACGAGCTTTTATGGCTCTCTTTTAATGGGTTTCACCTGTCCTGTATTCGTTCATATCCTCGCAAACACGCAGAACGGACCGTCATATAACCATCGCACCGAGACAAAAATGTCGGCCGAAAATCCAGAGCGAGCCATGAAAACGTAATTCCGTTTTATCCGAGCTGATGTGTACGAAAGCGCGATACACATTTTCTGGGGCCAGCTATAAAAGATGTGGGTGGCTCATGGCTTCGGGAGGAAGGCGTTGCGAGGTGGGAATGAATGGACCACCGAGGTATAAACGTTGGAACCAGATGCGCTCCATTGTACTTTTAGTTTGCACGAACGAACGTTTAAACAACGCAAAGCGCGGAAGAGATGGAAGGTGTTTTTCCCCTCCGAAATGTGGGGGAGAAAAACTGACCATAAATTAATGCATCCCAATTTCCGGGGACTTCAGATTCGTTGCCGTGTGCCTGGCCGGGTCTGGCTGTCAAAGTTTTGCTGATTCATGTACGTTTTTGCCAATAAAAAGCAGAGTGGTGGTCACACGAAGGAGACGAACGTGAGAAGTGAAGGGCAGCCCCAGTGGAGCAAAGCGCATTAAGAAGCACACACTTGAACTACTCACAGTCATCCCTTAAAGTTTCGGTCTTCGAGCCTTAAAGTAGGCTTTTGCAGTGTGTATATGAGAAGCGTATAAGTTTGGAGCGAACCTGAACCCAGGACGGTTGTCTGAGAGTTCGTGAGGAAAGCGAAACTTTACGGTGTCTACGAAAAGCATGAAATACTTTGGGTTGGGTAATTGGATCAATGGGAATAATTTGCTGGCTGTCGTAAATAATGGATCTGCCAGGAAAGAACGAGAGCCCAAATAAAAAGGAAATACAAGTTATAAAAGAGAAAACCAAGAGTTATCATATATTTAATCCCACCTGACTTTAATGTTCTCATTATTCTCGTTCGAACTGCGTTTTCCTTCCTTGCGCTGCCTCATTACGTCAGTCAGCCAGTTTTTCCAATTAGCATTTTAAATCATTTCACTTCATTAGCATACAAATTGACCCGCTCAAAATCTAATTAGATCACACCAATTTAACAAGTTCGCAGACAACACAAAACACAAAAAAGTTCGACTATCCTTCCATGTGCGGTGTTGATGACAGTGTTATCAGCTCCAGAAGTATGGCAACATTCAGGTCAGCGATATTTTACACAGTCCGTTTTCACCCTCAACTACGGAGCAAAAATGGGTCAATGTTTTTGGTCATGTTTTTCAGTCATGTTCTGTAGTTGTTTTAGTCATTCTTTAGATAGCATTCTCGGCTGTTTGCATAATTCAAGCATCGTCCTTATAATGTTTTTGTTTATTTTGCTTAATAGTTGTAGAAAAAGTTATCAGCTGTTAAAAGTTAAAGGCGCCTGATAAGGAAATAATTTAGCAAGTTCTTCACAGCACGACATTCTAAAAGTGTTAAAAACGCTATTGACACTTTCTTTCTTAACAATCTGACAATTTTTCGAAACATTTTCAATGCTTGCTATTACGTGAAAAGAGGGAAACATGAACATTTTCATATTTTGATTAGATGTAATTTTGCAGTTTCTTTTTTTCTAACTTTTTTAGTAGATGGTTTCCTCTTTTTTTCTTGGATTTCTGCATAATCTTGCCCTGAGGCGCCAATTTTTATTTTGTGCCAAAAATTTTGTTTCTGTATTCAACACTTTCTTCCTTCTGTTTCACCTGCCGTTACGGTATAATTTTCCAATTTAACTCGTTGTTGGAAAAAATATGCTAATTTTGCCGCAGTACATTTCGGCAGCTTCAATTCGAACATCACACATTCACGAAGATCCTCTCGCTCCTCTCGTTGCCGTCCTTCTGGTGCGCTTCTGGGAGTGTTAAAGTTGAGCTACCAAATTTCAGCCACTCTTTCAAGTGTCGATACTCAATCAGTTGCTACTGCGAGTTTTACGGATAAAAAACTATGCAAATTTTTTTTATTTTTAGTCCCTTATTGGCAAAATTGAAGCATGAGAAAGAAATTCATGTTTGAAAAAGTCTCGTTCTCTTCCTTGTAAAGGCATCAATTTCTGTTTTAATTTTGCGTTTACACTTTTAAAGTTTTTGTTGAGTAGTGTAAAAGTTTCTTTAAAAAAAGAAACGAGATGAACTCAATGAAAACAGAGGTTTTCACTAAAAAACGTGACCAAAGTTAAGTAAATTTTCGTTATTTTTTAGTAATTTTTTTTAATGCTGTTTCTCTAAAGATGACGCATTCATATTTCAACTTTGGAATGATGTGTGGTTTTCTGGTAATCGTTTCATTCATTTTTGTTCGTTTCTCCAAAACAATAAATTTATCACGATTTTTGTGGTTTCATTCTGTTTGCAATTTTATGAATTTCAACATTTACGGTTTTTTTCATTTAAAATAAAAACTCAAGAAAACTTTCAAGTTTTTGTGAGAAAAACTCATTTAGAAATTAAAATCAATTCTATATTTAATAATTCACATTTTAAATATAAAATTTTAGTTAAATGTAGAAATTAATTTAATCTAGAAACACTTTTTAAATTAGATAATTCAATGCAACTTTCGCAGAAATGCAAAAACTTAATATCAATAAATTTCACTTAAGCAAATCCTGAGTTTTTCTTAATTCACTTTATTCGTTTGTCACCAGAAAGAAACAATCGAAAAAGTATTTTATTTTCCTCCACACAAGAAATAAAAGAAGAGTAAAAATCTACCAGCATGAAACTTCAATTAACTTTCTTCAATTTGCAGAATTCAACAAAACAAAAGAAGGAAAAAGTTCTGTTCCGCGTGTATTTCGTTTATTTGAGTCACATATTGCAACATTGGGATTGCAACACTTAAGGGAGCGACATGCAAAAAAGCTCGTTCGGTGTATGCGGCTTCTTCTTCTTCTTCTTCTTATTTTCTTGAAATTCCGCGCCTGGGAAGTCTGTTAAGCCGACTTTTAAGGATGCGCTGCCAAGTGTTTAATCAGGTTTAATAATTAATGATGCCAGCATGAAATGTACGATTTCCTCAACTTCTCTCAGATTCTTGTTGTCTCTTTAGATTTTTAACCTTCTTATTTTAATTTATTTTATTTTATTTTATGCCGCAGAGATCTGAAAATTTGCTGTTTCTCGCTTATTTTAATTTACAAACCCGACTTGTCGTTGAGGAAGATTAATTATCTGCTTCAGAGGAACTGAAAAAAATTGCTTTGCTTAATTTCTATTTTTGGTTTATTTCCCTTCTTATTCGACTTCAGTTTTTTCTTATCACTTTAGTTTGTTTTACTTTTGTGTCAATTAACTTTTTCACAGCTTTTGCTTTTTTTAAGGTTTTGACAATTAAAATGTTTATTGCATTATTTTTATTGTGCTTTGTTTTGTAATTCAGACCACCCGGTAAGTCTTGAATTTTGGCTATTTTTAATTATTCTCACATGTTTGCGTAATTAGATTTTATATTTTTTTCTTTTTTCTGCCTTTTTTAATTGCCTGTTATTAATTTTGAAGAAGTCTTGTGGTGTTTTTTTGGGCTTCTGTTCAGTTTTTGATCTCCTGCGGTGAACTTGAATTGAGCTTTTATTTTTGTTCTTTTATTAAAATTGTTGGTGCGAATACATCAATCATGTTTCCTTCAATTTCATAGAAAAAAGGAGAAATTGAACAGTTGACCGTCTTTTTTAATATTATTGCGTAGATTTCTAATGAAAGGCGCGTGATAATTGATTGAAAACGATTTCGTATAAACGAAAATGAATTTTCATATTTAAATTTTTTCCGTTATTATAATTATGCCGTTACATAAACCTACTGCATCTCGTATCCAATAAATCTAAATGTCACGGTAAGATTTCATTCGATGCAATCATTCATTAAAAAGAATTCCAGCCAAAGACAAGCAACCACGCACATCCAACGTAGCTCAGATACGAGTTGCTTTTCGTGGAACAAAAAGGTGCGGTAAACAATTACGAAGAAAAAACAAACTTCAATTACCTGCATCAGTCCGCTGGCGTTCGATATTTTTAGAAAAATTACACATTCAATTAAAACAACCCACATTTCCAACAATCTCAGCAGCTGACACCAACATTCATTTCAGTCTTTTCTACATCAACTTTTCACGTTCCATTGCAATGCAACACTTTCAGTGCATACAATTTGTCAACGGATTGACATGGAAATTGTTGAATTCGTCGTGCAACTGTGGCAGGAATGTATAATTTTGGGGTAATTATGTGCAAATAGCTGTATAGATTAGCTTTGCAGTTGGTATTTTTATACGTTTTCTATGCAAATCATTTGCATTCGAATGTTTTGTCTTACCTATTTCAGAAATTGTTGCCCCAAAAACTTTGATTAGCACTGAGAATCGGTGGTTGAGTTATGTAGATATAGAATTTTCAGGTCTTCAGATAACCAAATATTCCAACAAATACTTCTAATAACTCGTTCGAATGCTATTTTCAATATTATAAAATTTCTTTCGACGAAATACTACTGAAAAAACACTAAAATAAGTATGAAATCTAGATGGCTTCATTGATTTTATATAAATATCAATTGATAATTAAAAACTATCAAATATTTAAACTATTTCATGATCTTACAACTCATATTTTGTTTCGAAAAGAAATTTGAGTGACTAATTAAAAGCAGCAAACAGTGTCATTGCACAATGGCAAAGGGAAATACAAGTCATTGTTGACTTCCATCCAGTAGCTGTATTATTATTTTCAACGTTATTATCAGTAATTTTATTACCTATCAAATAACTTATGATTATCATGTCGCAAAATACAATTCCAATGAAACTCCAATAATAGCAAATAAAAGCAATTTACACAAACGAAAATGTCATCTGGAATAATAATCAAATAATGATTGTTGAGGCTGAATTTACTACTCTAATGACAATTGAGAAAAGACACACGTATTTCTGTATTCATTCATTTATATATCTGTCGACTCCTTAACCTCTGCCAGAAAAGTGGACACATACGATAACAAGAGAAATAAATATTGTCATCGACATCGACTATCTTGTTATTCTTTGAGAGAAATTCTGTTATGTTACGATTTCTATGACGGACGCCTACATAAAAAACCCATTTTGATACCATTTCTGGGTGTCGTTTTGTAACTGTTTATGGATCGAAATAGCACTTTCAATTTGTGTTTGTGCCAAAGTATAGAAAAAGTGAAAGAAAAACTGTTTTGAGGGAGGGTAAATATTTTTTTTAATAAAAGTAACTATTGAAACTATAATTATATTTAATATTCAATAACAATTAATTTATTAATTTAAAAACAGTATTCACGACCCCGTAGGCAACATAAACATTAATTAAAAACGTATTTTATGTGGAGAAAAACGTTGCTTACAAAGAAACTTTGTTTACTTTAACGATTGAAATTAACTTCAGAGCCAAACCCATTCCGACAAGTTTCTTTTTTTTCGTTAAAAATGGAAGGTGTATTTTTGACAAATTGCCAATTAATCAACGATTTCCGAAGTGACAATTTTTTTTAAAAAAAAGAGACTCTCGAGCATAAATAATGCATTTCTTCAGCACTACAAACATATTGTATGTTTCCGAATTTAGTAAGCTAATTGGAGAAATTTATCACGTACGAAAACGAAAGAAGCAAACATTTCACACAACAACATGACTAACTAACAGACAGAATGAGGAAAACAAAGCCTCTTCAACACTAAAACAACACAGCTGATCATTTGTCAAAATGTTAAAACTTCAAATATTCGGCTCGTAAATAAAATGATTCCCGAGTTTCTTTCAATGTTTGAAGAATTTATGAAGTACATGTTTTCCTCTTGAAAAGCTTTTTCTCTTGTGAAGAAGGGGGATTTTTAATCAAGCAGAGGAAGTTTTCGGCTGTAGTTATGCATGACAGTTATGAAATGACGTTTTTTCAACAGCAGGTGGCAACTTGACGGCAGCATATGACTGTCGTATGTCACATTAATCTCAAAAAGTCGTATAATTTCAAAGAACTTGATCTGTTCTAGTTTTTTTTTCTTAGTTTATTCTAATATTAAACTGCATGTTTGTGTTGTAAGCAAACCACCATCTTGAGAGGATTGTTGACGTTCATATGCTGCATTTATAGTAATAATAAGAGTTGGGAAATTACAGTCTCAATGGTATCAATGAACCCTTCGAGTTTGTAGACTATTTCATCTTAGATTCTTTTATCCATACCGTTCCCGTTTGATGATATCTACAGCATGCTGGGACTGAAGTATTGAATTTCTTGATTTGCAGCAGTTTCTCTGCTCTTTTGTTTGTGGAAAATAGGTCCACACAATTCTTTATCTACGCATGAATGTATGTATGTGGAAAATTATTGTGAGATTCCCGAAATTGAACAAGAAACCGGAACCGTAGCAGCTGTCGGAATTTGTGTAGACGAAACTGTGTTACTTTTAGCACCATACAATTAGTGTTATTATAATACGAACACATGAATTAGGGTTTCCTCTTCTTGAGAAGTAAGTAGCTAACAATAGAGGGATTTCACTCTATTCAGGTGAATTCAGGCGGCTATTTCAGGCAGAAAAATGAAGTAAAACGATTTTCTCCAAGGAAATTAGTCAACCATAATCAGATTTATACATTATATTACACAAAATTAAAGTTTCGAAGCATATACAATATACGAAGAGAGCGATTTGAGTCAAAAAGTGATAGAATTCTAAGAAATATCAAGCAAATTTCATAATTACAGTTCAATTCTATGAATCCGCTTCCGTGTTAAACTTAAAAATCAACTCGACACTCCCTGCAAATAGCGCTAAAAAAATACAATCGAAATAACAAATAAATCGTGCAAAACTATTTGCTAAAAATTGTTATCAACTGAACTTTAGATACAAGTTTTCATTAGCATGAAAATAAGCTTGATATTCCATCGTCATCTTCTTCAATCGTTAAGTAAACATAAAAGAACAGAAAAAACTTCACAACAATGCAAACAATTTAAACTGTTTCGGAAAGAAAAAAACAAGTCCGGCAACCACAAAAGCTCAAGAAGCAGCCATCAGCTTTTTTTCTCTCTGTCTGCAATGCCAACTCTATTCGAAAAATCAGAATTTATATCACGTTTGCTCTATTATTAATCATGAAATTGATGTTTGCCCTCCCAGCGACGCTAGATGTCGCTGTTGTGTCAGTGTTGCGATGGAGTAGAAAAACAAGAATGGGAGCATCAAAATGAAAACGAGGAGAAATAAAATACACCAAAGTTATAGAGGAAGTTATTCACGTTATTCAGCACACACACGTTTCTTTCCATCAAAGAATGGTAGAAAAAACTACTTTTTTCTAATTAAAAACAGAATTTCATTCAGTCTTAAATTGTTTCCTACAGAGGGGAAAAATTCATATTAATTTTGATTTTATGATTTGGTTTTGTGAGAAGAAATTCGTAACGTATTTTCAATGCGTTCACATCTTTTCGCTTTATAGATTTTATAGTTTTTATTGTTATTGTAATTTTAATGGCTTACGTTTATTAAGTATGCACGACATGATTTCGAAACTACATGAATCCATATAATATAATGAAATAGTGAAGTCCGCAGTGACTTGAGAGAATATTAAAAATGCAATGAATAAATTTCGAATAAAACTGAAGACTTACGAAGTTTTTACGAGCGTCGAGGTTTTGGTTTTATATTCATTTATCATAAAGAAGTATTAAAATTTAACTAGAAATCAGTGAAATAAAGGAAGTTTTTAAATATCTTCATAAATGATAATTGTTTATTATGAAGATATTAAAAATTGTAAATATAGTAATTATTTTATTGGCGATTTTAAGGCTGATTTTTAATTGAAGAAGTCGGGAATGACAAGAATGGGAAAGGGAAATTGTTTCGTGTATTAAATGCAGACCATTTTCGTGACTAGACGTCATCATTCTCGTCCTCATCCTCATCCTCATCATCCGCATCGTTATACTTATAATCATCATACTCATCCTCACCATTCTCGTCATTCTCATCATCCTCATCGTCCTCATCATTCTCATCATCCTCATCATCCTCACCATCATCTTCATGAGCCTCACCATTCTCATCATCCTCATCATCATGTTCATCATCCTCACCATTCTCATCATCCTCACCATTCTCATCATCCTCAACATTGTCATCACCCTCATCATTCTCTGCATCCTCATCGTCTTCATCATTCTCATCATCCTCATCATCCTCACATCCTCATGCACATCCTTCTCCTCATCATCATCCTCCTTATCATCTTCGGTCTCACCATCATCATCCTCGCCCTCGTTCTCATCATCTGTCAAAATCATATATTGCACAAATTCCCTCAAATTTGATGAGAGAGCCAAAATGCGCTCAAAATTAGAAACATCATAAAGCACAACAAAGAAAAACCGGAATTGCTTAATTGTTTCTTTCATGACGCATTCGTTTTCCAGCATTCTTGACGTCATACCTTTTTTAACCCCCAAAAAATATGACAACACGACGCCATAGCAGACGCATTATTTATGTGTCAGAAATCAAGGATTACACCATGAAGGCCCTGTTTTCCACTCTATTCCACACTCTAGTCAATGCAACAATACGTTGCAGTTGCCGAAGGCCATTAAGGATGCATCATTCATTTTTACCATTCTTTTTTTCACCGAAAACTAACGAAACGACGTCCTCTTCCATGGCAAAAGAGCAGCAGCAACAAAACAGAAGAAAGCGTAGAGAAGGAAACGAAAATTTTGGGTACACATTTTAGAGGGTGCAACGTGAAACGCATTCTGGTTTTGAATGAGATACGCGCGCCGCGCCACATGAAAGCCCGACGCGCCGAGCTGGAATGATGACATTGAAATTGTTGTTGTTAATGGTGCTGCGGATCGTGCTGGGGTTTTCTCGTTTTCCCGGGGTCGAGCGTGATGTGTGTGCGAGTACCTGCCTGAATAATGGCGACCCTTCTCTCCATATTTTAGTCTGTAGAAACAGCGGCGTCTGCAGGGAGCGGCTTTTGGGGTTCACAGCTACGGAAATTCTAGTTTGTAGCGATTTTTCACTCTTTAAAATGGAACTCAAGCCTTAAGCAACAACAAGGGAAGGAACAGCGCTACCCATTCTATTCCAGTTTTCTGCCTACGCCGCTGCTCGGCGGTGTCCGCATTAATGAGAGAGGCACGGAAAACAGGGACGCACACTCACCACGCACTCATTTGATAATTTTCTCTACACACACAGGATTTTTCTCCCTTTACGTGCCTGCGTACCTTACAACGCGCCCCGTTTTCTTGCTTACACTTCTTGCTTACATTTTCCTTCTTCGTGTGGACAATATAGAATTTTATTACCCACCTTCCAGCCCACGAATACGTTTTCCGAATTCTTTAAATGTGTGCGTGCGTCCGCTATTAGGTGTGAGAGTAAAAAAAAAACCTACCGAAAATTATTGATTTTCCTTGCATTGCATGCTGTAGGCTGGATTTTTATATATTATTCGCTGCCGGTGCCGTTGTTTAGGGTGCAAAATTGTTTGATTGAATTTTGATGTGCATGCTGTTGTAGTTGGCGTGTTGGTGTTGCTGGTTTTATCTAGGATTTGGCTAAATTTCAGCCACGCATCTCACCTCTGCATCTCTGCGTCGCAGGCCACGAACTACGAACGTGCGCTGCATATTTGCTGCTGGGGTTGGTGTGAGGGGAGATTTTTGCTCAATTTATTACTTGTTTGTTCTTTTTTTCCTCTTCTTTTTTGGGGAGTATATTTTCCGAGTCAGTATTTCGGTGAAATTGGCACGGTGGAAATTGAATGGCGGCCGCTATTAATTTAATGAGCTGCTGAGAATGCTTGCATTAGTTAATATCGAACATCTGGCAACTATTGAGATCATTTGATATTATTTTCTAATTGTCTAAAATTTCGAATTTTTTGATTATTTCTTTTTCATCGAAGATTCAGCTTAACAAATTTTAATTATTCCATCGTTATCAGAATTTCAACCACAGTTGTGACGTCTATTTTTATCATTGATTTTGTGACTCCTGCGGTATCAACGGCGGATTAAAATAAAGAAAAAGTCAATCACGTCAGTCAGTCAGCTAACGAGATGAAAAATTAACGCATTTTGTCTCTAATCTCAATAAGATCGAAATTAATCGAAGCATTTGGAGAAAATCAAAAACTGGCTACCAATAAATTTGACGCTTGATTTCAATACGCAGTCTCTTCGCGCAGACGTATTCGGGAAAAATGTTACGCTTTGAAGCTCTGACAGCTGGCTGAATTTGTAAAAAACGCACCTCATTAATCACACTTTCAAACGGTAACAATAAGAGCGGCCAACAAAAAGCCGACAAAGCAGAAAACAGCCAACGTTTATGCGTCTCAGAAGCAGAAGCAGAAGCGCGTAGTCAACGAAACGCATTCGTGATGCTCAATCAAGATTATCAGAGAGTTTGTCAGAGTTGAGGTTATCTGCGGCAGGATTTTCACTCCTCACCTCGCTGAGGAGTCGACCGCGCCGAGCTGATGCGGAGTAAAAAATTTACATTGCTGTGGTTTTCAGTTGTTTCTTCTGCACTGCAGCGGTAGCGGTTTTCGCTTCTCGTCTGCTAGCGCGAAGTCTGCTTGCTGGTTGCTGCTTGCTTGGCTGCTTCTGTGTGTGTGTGTGTGTGTGCGTGTGTGTGTGTGTGTGTACGAGCGCCCTCAACTGATTACAATAATAATTCTTTATATGTGTTTTTATTGTTTATTAAATGAAATGCGATGCGCTGTCGCAAGTCGCCAGAGTTCATCACTCTGCGCTCTGGCTTCTCTTTATTTTTACGATGCGAACTTCATGCCGCAGCGAATCGCGTTGTGGAATTGATAGCGAATCGCTGACTGACTGACTGCGATTTCAAATGTTCAATTTTTATATAGAAGCACAGACAAGCGGATTCCTTTAATGCGAACCACGATTATATACGTGGTTCGCGTATCCTTTCGTTTTGCATTCTATCGATTTTTAACCCTTCTTTTCGCATTCTGGTTGGCGGATGGATTTCCCTCATTTCACTCTACGTTAACATCAGCAGAGCGTCAGGCAGCTTTTATACTTTCGAGATTATTTCACTTCTCTCTTTTCTGTTGTGTTGTCGCATTTTTGCACCCCTTCGATGTGTTGGTCTCTCGGCCGAAGTTTAATGAACGTAAAAAGTCAAAAATGATAAATTAGCCACGGCTGGATTAGCATAATAAAAGCGAGCTTCAGATACAAGCGAACCCTTCGGCGTTCCTGCCGAACGAACGCAGTGAGTCAGGTTAGTGTAGAGGTATCAAATTTTGGCAGCTTTCATTGCCAGCTAGCGAAAGAGTTAACGAGGAGAAGTAAGCCAACTAAAAGTTGGTAATAAAGGTGGACTGGTGGACACAAGAACACGTGGGAAAACAAAGTGGAAAACAAGAAAAATTCAAGAGTCAATGTTTGGTATTAAATTCTTCTCATATAAAATGAGCGAAGACATAGCGAGGACTACAACCGCCCAGTTTTGCAGAGTCCTGCATCACTTTTCACTTTCATTCACGAGTATTTCCATCCATCAACAGAAATTAACATTTAATAAAAATTTCAATAAAATCCAGTTTCGCAGTGACGGCGGCTCTCACTATCCAGCGTCCATCGACAAAAATGTAACCAATAATTAGTTTTTAGTGGTAGTCGTGAAAATCATGACAACACTGCGACAAAAAAAAAAAAAAAGAAAAAATAAAACGCTTTAAAAACCCGACGACGGGTTTTCCTGTGAACACCACAGACATCGAGAGGCTTAAAATCAAAGACGAAAAAATGAAATCTGCACTCAACAACTTAACTGAAATTTGATTTCAAAAAGTTAATTAACATTTTTCCACAGCGAACTGTCAATAAGCCATTTTTAATATTCAGTTACAAAACCGCGACTCGCGGCCGAGTCGTTAAAAGAAAATTACTTCGAAAAGTGCAGTCATAATTTCCGAAAATCCTCGTATTTCGCGAGTTTGCATGCAATGCGTATTTTAAGCTTAGAATTCGGAAAAATCGGTAAACAAATCCAATTGGGAAATCTTAAAATTCATTAATTATCGTAAAAAAAACGTGTTTCTAAGTTTCTTTTTCCCTGCAATGAATACATAAAATTTAATTGCAAATATCGACTCCATTAAATCACTGAATTCAGTTGCAATTTCGTTCGTTAAGTTTGCAATCCAATGCGTTTACATGCAATTTTGTTGCAAGCATACACATCGTGCCCGAGTTGCCAGATTTGCGCGAAAAATCCCATTTGTGAATTCTTAGTTCTTCGAATGCCACTGAGAATTGACAATTCTAATGAGATTTTTAAAGTCACGTGAGATTTTTTATATTACTGTAAATATTTGAAATTTCTGTGCGATTTTTTTAGTTTTTGTGCAATTCTGTGTGAGATTTCACAATTTCTGTTGGATTTTGTGTAAGATTTTTTTAATTAGCGTGAGATTTTGTGTGAGATTTTTTAAATGTTGCGTGATTTTGTGTGGGATCTTTTAATTACTGAGACTTTTTAAATGCTGTGCGATTTTGTTCGGGATTTTTTATCCAGTATCAGATTTTGTTTGAGATTTTTTACTCACCGTGGATTTTGTGTGAGACTTTCGGTTGCCGTGAGATTTTGTTTGTGACTTTATACAAGAATTTACTGTAACATTTATTTATTTACTGTGAGATTTAGTTTGCGAGTTTTTTAGTTACTGTGAGATTTTTGTGATTTTTTTGTTTATTGTGAGATTTTGCGTGAGATTTTCTTCGTGCGAGATTTTCTGTGTGATTTTTATTCACTGCTAGTTTTTGTGAATTCTATTGTTTACTATGAGATTTTGCGAGGGATTATTTATGTGGATTTTGAAATTAATGTTAGATTCTGTGTGAGTTTTTTTAAAAAGAAAAGTCCAACATGAAACTTTTGCATCTGATACACGATTGTTTATTACGTTTATGTTAGAAAACAAATTAGGAAAGCTTCGGTTTTTTCTAATAAATATGACAATCACAGCCATATGTTGTTGACAGCTGTCATTATCAGTGGCGTGCGTTACTATGATTGGCACAAATAATGACTGATTTTCAGAGAGCACAGGTTACTGTAGTTAGGGGAGTTTTAACGGAAATCCATGTTATTATTAATTAATGTTGACACAGAAACGTACAGTTTACCGATTTGTTGTTCTTATACGGCGAACAGTACAAGATTGAAGTGACTGTCGATTTATAATGGAGGCGTGTTGCATGTTGAGCTATCATTCAAATAATCCACAACAAAACTGAGTTCATATTTTTTTAAGGGATTTTGTTCGACAAAGAAATTCTAATAAATATTTAAATAAAAGAAATACTTTTACTCCCACATTCAAAGCACTTCTGGATGTCCTATATATCGGTGATAAATCTAATAATTGCGGTTGTGTGATTATCGTTTTAATTTGAAAAGTAAGAAAAGAAATTTCAGTTTGTTTTTAATATCCCTTCAACTTCCCCGATTTAAACCAGCTCAGCGACCAAAACGGATCGATATCAACGACCGCGACGACGAGTTGAGGAAGAAAAACCTCTTCACTGATGCGATTTCAAATCGCACCCCGCCTGCGACGCGAGGGTGTTCTTCGCATTTTGTTGGTATCCGCGCTGGTGTTAAAGCTCGGTTGCCAAGTGGCGCGCGTTGCTGTTGTGTTGTCATTAAGAAATTAAATGCCGACAGGGCGGCTGAAGTTAAGGTAGCGGCCTCCCTCGGCAGAGTGGTTCCCGCTCGATATCCCCCCACGATATCTTGAGATTGTGCGCCATAATTGCAGAAATATGCTGCCAGAGCAAAGCCACCCTTAAATGCCGCCAACCGTCTTTACACCCCGGCCACCTTCACTCATCGCCCACCACTCCTCCCCCTCCACTGAACCACCCAACAACGAAGTTACGAGCTTCCCCTTCACACATTTTATGAACGCGCATTAAAAACAAAAACTTTCACATACACAAAACGTTTTAATTTAAAATTTGGAATTTTGTGTTGCCGACGGCAACCGCCAACATGTAAATCTCGTTCGGATGAATGAGAGTGGAGCGGGGCGGTTGTGGGGGGGGAGTCTGAGGATTGTGGGTTGGCAGGGTTTCTATCAGAAGTTTGCTGTAATAATTCCCGGCACAAGTAATCCCAAGTGTTGCCGGCGTCGGCGTGGCAAGGATGCAGTTGTTGTGCGCCTTCCTATTTGTTTATAATTATCAGCAACATTAGTCTTCGTGCCGCCCAACAGTTTCTTGCAATAAAACTCAGTTTCGGGTGGATTTTTTGGGGTTTCCTGCGAATGTGCGGCTTCTCGGTGTGGAAAGAAAACCTCGAGAGAGTTGAAGACGGTGGAGTTGAGGACGGTGGAGCTGAGGACGGTGGAGTTGATGAGGACGGAGTTGATGACGTTGTGGTGGACGATGGCGGGGTTGACGATGCTGTGGTTGATGGCGAGATCTGTGGCGAGATCTGCTGCGAGAGACGCGATGGAGTCTCCCATCATTGAAGTCGCTATCACGCTGCAAATGTATCTCGTAAGCAATAAATATTTTCTAAGTGTGGATGCGAATGATGTGTGCGGTAGCAGTTGCAATAAAAGCGATTCGAGGATAAGAAGAGACGAGAGACACAACATCCCCCCGCCCCCCGCTGTGAAAAGAGCTGAAAAATAGTTTGCAATAATTTGTTTTGATGTTTCGCCCGAAATTTCCTTGAATTTTCTTGTTTCTTATAATTTTTGCCAAGTGTAAAACTTCTAAGCGAAGTATTAATCCTTGAAATAATAAGAGAAGAAGCAAGGAATCTTTACAAACCTTTTTAATTCCGTATTTCCAGAATATCCAGTGTTTGATGAACGATAAATAATTCGGAACAAAGTTGGCCAACTTGAAATTGGGATTATTTTGCTGATTCTCTTCTTGTATCTTCTTGAATCTCCTTGAATCTTCTTGAATCTTCTTGAATCTTCTTGAATCTTCTTGAATCTTCTTGAATCTTCTTGAATCTTCTTGAATCTTCTTGAATCTTCTTGAATCTTCTTTATATCTTTAAATCTTCTTTGTATCTTTAAAAAAACCAAAATCTAGATCACCTCACACTATTCTGTATTTTATTTCTACACAGTTTAGCAACTCGTAGACGCAACTTTTCAAGACACTACGATTCAGTGACCTTTTTGTAACCGAGAAAATAGAAACTACCGAAAATTCTCAATTCAAAATTCCACTTGTTTTTCACTCTCGTCCACCGCTTCGAAAAGCACAACAACAGCTGTTTTTCTTCTTCAAATGAAGTACTTAAAATTTCCGCTTCTTAAGTACCGCAGACGCCGTTGTATCCGTGAGATGCGCGCACGGCTCACGAAACTGTATCGCCACGAATTCGAGGGATTCGAGTGAAAATGAATTTTTGGTTGCTTCTTTTCACTTTCCGCCAACAACAAAGACAACGCGAGGCCCGTTTTTTATGTTTGCCCGTGCGTGTGTGTGCGTGTTGTTGTTGTTGTGTGCTGCTTGTGTTGCTTCCTTGTTGCGGGGTTGTTTTTGTGTTTCCTAATTTAGAAATACATTTTTCTTGGTTTTCTGAAATTTTGTTACAATTTGTTTTCACTTTCTTGTGTTTATGTTCACCCTGTAAGTGTTGCTAAATTTTGAAATATCCACAAACGCACTTCTTCGCACTTTAAACGCGCGTCTCCCCTCAGTGATGCACAGCAGAGATACACTTGGCCTCCAGCAGATAACCAATCAATCCATTCTTCATCTGTAAGACACACTCTGGCGCCGCATCCGCTCAAATCAACTGCAACTTTTCCCGACCAGAAGCGAAGAAACACTGAGCAGTTCACTGCAGAGCAACTCGATTGCAGAGCTCGAGCCGACTGCACTCCGTGTGGAACTCATGTTTACAGCGCGCAG
Organism: Sicus ferrugineus; assembly: GCA_922984085.1. Taxonomy (NCBI): domain Eukaryota; kingdom Metazoa; phylum Arthropoda; class Insecta; order Diptera; family Conopidae; genus Sicus; species Sicus ferrugineus. The sequence goes on from OV277348.1 coordinate 8,672,984, forward strand.
AGCCATGCGCACAAATCTGCTAGAATTTCCAGTTTTTGTTTTGTGTTTTGTTGTCAGGCATTGAAAGCCGGTTGGTGGTTGCTGCTTCCACATGATTTGTTTGTGGAACGTATTTACATAAACAAACGTGGAACTTCTTTGTATCGTAACATTTTATTTTATTCTACTTTATTTTATTCTATTTTATTTTATTTTATTTTAGTTTATTTTATTTTATTTTATTCTATTTTATTTTATTTTATTTTAGTTTATTTTATTTGATTTTATTTTATTTATTTTATTTTATTTTCTTTTATTTTACTTTATTTTATTTTATTTTATTTTATTTGATTTTATATGATTTTATTTTATTTTACTTTATTTTATTTTATTTTATTTATTTTATTTTATTTTCTTTTATTTTACTATATTTTATTTTATTTTATTTGATTTAATTTTATTTTACTTTATTTTATTTGATTTTATTTTATTTATTTTATTTTATTTAATCTTATTTTATATTATTTTATTTGATTTTATTTTATTTTATTTTATTTTATTTTATTTTCTTTGATTTTATTTTATTTTATTTAATTTTATTTCAATGTATTTAACCCTCACATGGTGCATTAATACTCTGTTATCACATTTCTCTCCACATTCCACTCTGTTATCACAAACTGAGTGGCTCTTTTGTTTCTCTTTTTTTTTGTTTTTGTAAACTCTCTCTCTTGTATGCTCGGATCTCTGAATTTCTAGCTAGAATTTCCAATACGTAATCGAGCAACTAATTTTTGTGGACTCCAAATGGGTTCCACACGACGTGCGATTATTTATTCTTCTGACGCGTGCCACTAATTGCAATTCTAACGTGTGTTTCTGCAGTTCTAAACGGTGCACGTCCGTTGTTGTTGTTGTTGTTGTTGTTGTTGTTGTTGTTGTTGCTGTTGTTGTTGTCGTAGCTCTCTTCTTGGTTGATGTTGTCAGTTGGTTTTGCCTTTTTTGATTACCATATTCAAGCCGTTTTATGGCTCCATCATTTCTGACTTCAGCCGCACAAAATTATCGCCCAGCGACGATTATGCTGGTCAACGAGTTGTTGCAAGGAGTTGTTGTTGCTGTCATTATTGTTGTTGCTAATGGTATCCAGCAGCTGCTGCGTTAACTGTTCGTGTTACCGTAATAAATTCTTGAAAAATTATTTAAATACGATTTGGTAAAATTTTGAAATCCTTGTGAAAAATTTAAAATGCAATTTTTGTATCAGCGAATTATGGAAACATGTTTTCCCAGCAACATGTTGCAGAATGTGTACTCGCAACAATTTGTTGCGTGTGGTTTGCGTCTCCCAAATTCTCATTTGTTGCTTTTCTCAGCTTTTGTCAGCTTTTGTTACACCCAGAAATTTACTAGCTGACATTATAAATTTTCTACGGGTTGCAATGTGTTGCAGATACATATTTTTGATTTTTATTTTTTTTAATTTTTTTAAATTTTTTTTATGTTTTTTCTTTTTTTTTTTTTTATTTTTTTTTTTGCTACATGCAACACCAACAGCATTAACAGCAGCAACGCCAACTCATGCTCGCAAATCGCAATCACTGCACGACAACAGCAACAACGATTGCTCAACAATGCAACGGATTGCTTTTGTTGCATTTGTAACGGTCATATGCGAACAACAACAACAACAACAACAGAAAATTAGCAATTTAAGAGATCAGCGAAAAAATCCACACCAACAATAGCAACATTTTTTCGTTTTCTGCACCGCAACTTCAGAAATTTACTACGAAAATCTTTTCAGCTTAATTATTAAATTTCAAAGTATTTACATTTGAAATCGTTACGTCAACAAATAAGTAAATCGACGAAATTAAATAAACAAGAGCGGCCAACAGCAACAACAACAACAACAGTAGGCGAGATTGATGGCTGGCAACTTGTTGCTGATGTGGACGACCGACTACATTGAATCGAGCAACATTGTTGCCAACTTAATCGCTCGTCAGAGATTCGCTCGTCAGAGATTCACTCGTCAGAGATTCGCTCGTCAGAGATTCGCTCGTCAGAGATTCGCTCGTCAGAGATTCGCTCGTCAGAGATTCGCTCGTCAGAAATCCGCTCGTCAGAGATTCAGAGAATTTCCAGTAAGCGAGTGTTTTTGTTGCTGCCGTTTTTTTCTTGCCGTTCTGGTGAGAGAAAAGTTCTCTCATTTTGTTTTGAATTTTTATTCGTTACGGAGAGCAACGAAATTGCTGTGAATTTGGAAAATTCAGCGAGTAAAGAAATTGGAAATGAGAAATTGGAACGTTAATTCATTTCGAAAGAAGACGACGATGATTTTTAATGATTTATATTGTACCTCGTTATGTTGCTGTTGTTGTTGTTGTTGTTGTTGTTGCACTACCCGACCATTACTGTTACATAATTGTTTTTTCGCGATCTCCTCCACTCATTTCGCCCCCTCGAGCGACAACCGCAAATGCATGCAATCATTAATTTTCATGTTTCTCTTAATTTCGCCAAATTTATGCTTTTCTCTGGAGCGAGCAGCCGAAAATCGCCCCGCAAATCGCACGGCAACGCAAATAATAGCTGCCGCTACAACAACAACAACAACAACAACAACATCAACAACAGCAACAACAACAACAACAACCACAAGGGCCGTCGTCCAGCACGTTGATGGATTTGCCGCTCAACGAGTCGCCGAAAACCGTCGACGCTACTCGCGCGGCCGCTGGAAACACGAGGACGCGGCAGCGAGCAGCGAGCAGCGCGGGCAGAGAGCAGGCGACGGCAACACACATCAACGAATGCTGCAGCCGAAAGCAGCCGAAAGCAGCCGAAGCAGTGCGGCCGACGACGCATCGGGCGGCGATCGACAGGTACGACGCGACCGCTGCCTTCGGGTCCGCATTTCGTTCGCCACGCGACGCGCTGCGCTGCATTTTATTGCCTGTTGCCGCATTTCATGATGCTGTCGGTGGTTGTTGATTGCTGGTTGCCGTCGCTGGTTGCTGTTGCCTCGCTGCCCGGCCGGACTAACAATGCGCTCGGCTGCAGCAGCAGCAGCGGGTCGTGATTTGAATATTAGAGAGGCAAATGTTGCCGAGCAGTTGGAATTCCATCGCCAAAACGCGTCCCTTCTGGGCGCACTAAAGTGGACGCAGCAGAGGTGGTCGTCAGCGTCGACAGACGTTGTTGCGCGCTGGCAGCACTCATCGCAGCGCGGCAGCGGCGAGGACGAAGCAAATTTACGAGCGACTAAACACGCGCCAAAATCGCAAATTCCTCTGCCGCACCGAGCGCCGAGCGCGCATTCAAATGCGATTCTAGCGCAGCGTGCGCCACGCAGCCAACGTACAACAGCAACAATTGCCGCCGCCGCTGCCGCTGCCGCTGCGTTTGTTCCACTGACAGCTGCAACAGCGTGCGGCGAGCGCGAGATCTCGCGACAGCAGACTGACAACTGCAACAACAACAACAGCACACGAAATGTCAACAATGATTTTTCGCTCGATTTTCTCCAATAATTCCGGGAAAATCAAGAGTCAACATTTTGCATCGGCAACATGTTGCAGCAGCAACATTTTGCAGTCACGAAATACGAACGGCAACATTTTTCACTGCTCGAAATAGCAAGAAATATCGGAAAAAAGGGTGGAAAATAGCTGAGGAAGTTGAATTGGCGACGCAGTAGAATTTCAGAAGCGTAAAAGTCAAGCGGCAACAATTGCTGCTCGAATCACGAGCAACATGTTGGGAAATCAATCGAAAAACACGAAAATATTGCAAGTATTGTTGTTGTTGTTGCTGCTGCTGCTTCACTTGCATTCCACGAACACAACAATTAAATTGAATTAAATCAACAGCAACCGACAACAACAACAACGACAACACTGCCAACGTCAAGTTGAATGCCGCCGCTGCTGCTGCTGCTGCTGCTGCTGCCCGATTTTCACTTGACAGCTGCCAACCGACGACCGACAACCGACAACAACAACACCGCTGCTGCTGCTGCTGCTGCTGGCACGACGACGAGCAGCTGCACTCGACGCAATCGTACGTCGCAGCGACACTTCGATCAACGCGCGTCTTCGAGTTGTCGTCGTGATGTTCGCTCCGTCGGTCGCTGTTGCGGTGCAGCAGCAGCAGCAGCGCAGTTGGCGCTCGGAAAATCGTGTCAAACGCCTTCGATTGGATTGCGTGAGCGAGCAAACACGGAAGAGTGAGAACAATTACAACAACAACACACACACAACAACATTAACTCGCTCATTTCCTTCTCTTGACGGTATTCGATTTTATTAAGCATTCTCGCCAACTTCTCACTTTGAACGCTTTTAATGTTCGCGCTCTCGCTTGTTTTATGTTGCTCGTAAATGTTGCCGTCGTTCTGCCGTCGTTCTGCCTCCGTTTCTGCCTCTGCTGCTCTGCTGCCACCAACTAAATCGCTGCGTCGCATGTCAAAATCCCATCACAGCCGAGTGACCTCGTTGAATCTCCGTCTCCGTCAACGAGTGATCAACACTCGTTAAATGGATGCCCGTTGCTTTTGTTTGCTGCCGGCGTTGCTGCTGGCGTCGCTGCAAGATGCTCTCACCGAACGAAGCAGAATTTAGCGAGTTCTCTGGAAATCGTGTGCGAGTGCGGCGCCACCGCGAGCATCATGTGCGAGAAATCAATTCCAAGAGTTGGCGACAATAACAACAACAACCACCAGCAAATCTGTGAAGTTCAAATTATAACTAAAATAAAATGAAACTAAAATAAAATGAAACTAAAATAAAATGAAACTAAAATAAAATGAAACTAAAATAAAATGAAACTAAAATAAAATGAAACAATTCATTCAATTCAAGTGCGATAAAAAATGAACGAAGTGTTTGATTTACACATTGAAATAGTTAATTGAATTCGCAACATTGGCCGCACTCACACGTGCAAACACGCGCATGCATTTACACGTGTGTGAAAACACGAGGACTGCATTTGCAGCCGCCGGCGGGCAACACAAACTCGTCGTATACTCGTCGCTGCGACGCTCGCCTCGACGACACGCTGCTGCCGCACTACTGAGTAATGAATTCGCTGCAGTGCAGCGCCGGCCGGCCGGTGGCAGCGCTCGCATTCAGGAGCGGCGTTCATAAATAATCGGCGTCCGAGCCTGATAACGGTAATCGACCAGTGAGACAGAGAGCGCGTGAGAGCGAGCGCGCGTGTGTGTGTGTGTGTGTGTGTGGGAGCGCCTGATATTTTTGTTGGCTTCCCGTTAGTTTTGCGTTGCGGTTGCCTTAAATTCAATTTAACACTCGCGCATCACTTTTTGCCGCCGTGTTTTCATCGTTTCGGCAACATTTTTGCGGCAACTCGCGCCTCGCCAATGAATGGATTGAATTAATTTATTTTCAGTTATACACGCGGCGACAATAATTTTGATTTGCAACTAGAAATGACGCGCGATGGGAATGAAATGCGAGCGATCGGAGGGGATTTCAGATTGTTGTCTCTCTTCGATTTGCCGGTGTGTTTTGATGATGAGATGCACGCATGAATTCGTGCAACACAACACACAATTTGCAACCTCGAAAGTAATGAAAAAATGGTGAAATTTCAGTCAATTTTAATCTTAAAATGATTGGAGTGGAAGACCAACTTTTCGTCATCGTCATCACTTTCGTCAACATCATCAACATTATAATCGTCTTCGTCGTCATCATCATCATCGTCATCGTAATCATCCTCAGCATCATCATCATCATCATCATCATCATCATCATCATCATCATCATCATCGTCATCATCATCATTATCTCAGCATCCATTCTAATGCAAACTTAAATTGTCTCCGCTTAATTGCGAAAAATGCCTGCAGATTATTTACGAAAAATAATCCCACAAAATATTAATGCAGCAGACTTGACTGTAAGCATTAAATGGTAGGAAATAAACAACAAAAACAAAAACAAAAACAAAACCAACAACAACATCAACATCAACAACAACATCAACAACAACAACAATAACAACAACAACATCTAATCTGCATTCGAAAGAAGTGCTCGATGTTCTAATTTGTTTCAACTTCCTGCTCCACATCGAACTGAATTTATTGTCCGCACGAAGTACGAAGGCAAAGAAGGCGATGAATGAGTACGAAGCAACAGCAACAACAACGACAACAACAACAACAACACCAACAACAACAACAACAACACTGTGCACTACACAAATGTGCACTCTGCCGCCGAATTGAAGTTGAGATATGCTAATCCGAGATTTAAAATACTAATAAATGATCGCGCTCGACTGCACGATACACGGTGCGGCAAACACACACACACACACACACACACACAGAGGGAGAGAACAAATAGAGAGAGAGAGAGAGAGAGGGAGAGAGAGAGAGGGAGAGAGAGAGAGAGAAACGAACGACTACTTAGTATCTGTAGAGATTTCATTAATTCACCAGCGCAGCAACAAATTGAATAGCAAAATAGGTCCACTCTAATCTCCCCCATCAGCGCCATCATCAGCGCCATCATCAGCAACAGCAGCACCAGCAGGACAATCATCAGCAACAGCAGCACGAGGTGCATCAGCAAACGGCAACAGCAATCTGCAACCTTCACCACCGCCACGCCCGCGAATCTTCCTCAACGAATCTTCCTCAACTCTACAAACAATCTGATGATGGCACCGCTTCGTGGGCTGCTACGGGTTTCTGAATTGCAGAATTGCAGCTCAAATTAGCTTCGAAACCGTTAAATTAGCGCGCAGATGGATCGGCGAAGAATTTATTTGTTTACTGGCTGCTTTATAATCGCTCGATATTCCGCTAAATCGCTCTGAACGTTGGCAGTCATTAGACGAGGGAGGCGAAAAATCGTTGCAACAACGGTGTGCAATTTAGTTGGAGGAACGCAAATTACAGAAAACGGTAGAGTTTCTGGTAGACCTATGAAAGGTCAATGTCTATGAAAGGTCAATGAAATTTCAATGAAATGTCTTCTATGAAATGTTTTTTACAAGTGAAAAACAAGTAAATTACAAGAGGAGACGTGGAAACTTTTGTACATCATTTCAATGACACGATTCAGTCACGCTTGGAACATAAAATTCCACGTTGCACGCACTGTGAATGTGAGGCAGACTCTCCCGCGTTTCCTTCCCCCTTCTAAGGCTTCCTTGGCTGCCTTGGCACCCCACCTCAGCTCTCTGATCCTCTGGCTTCCCCTCGAAATCCCGCATCCCGCATCACGAACCGAAGAACAGCTTGACTTGATCGCAGTGATGCCTTGATTGCCCGCAGGTCGACTCGTCGTGGGTCCGTCGGTCACTCATAGGCTGTTCAACGTCTTCCTTGCGCACCAAAAGCCAGCGGGTACACATGCACCACTTTTGCTAACAATGCAATGCAAACAATCCAAATCTGGACAACAACGAGACTGCAAGCTACTATTAAACACGTCAACACTCTCGACCTCAACTACTTAATTATTTTCATTGGCTTTTTCCATTTTATACGCTGTCAGTTGGGTGAACGAGGACCACTAAAGCGCCGCAGCGCCTCACAGACTGCACGTCGGACGGTTTGTTGGATTCGCTGGTTAAGAAAAAAGTTAAATTCAACACTTGGCAACCACTGACAGACGAAGGATTGCGTAGTGAGGCGTTTGATCGCATTCGAGTTGGATTGGATGGATGGATTTGTTTGCTTGCTCCTCGATTTCATTCCCTTTTTTTGTGTCCACTTGGTAACAAGTTAACTATATTTTGCGCTAAATGTTTTACTTAGCTTGGACTTGGATGCAGAGGTGCCACTGTGATGGGAAAAAAGGCCACATAACGGAGCGATATTTTTGTGAGAAATATTTTCCCTTACTTCAAGTTTTATTCTCGCTTTTTTAAGTAAAAATTCAGCATGAGTTTATCCAAAAAAGCTATTTTAATTGCACCAAAAAAATTAGAGTGTCAAGAGTTCTGTAACCTGGCAACCCTGGCTGGATCCCATAAGTGAATTTCTTCGTTTCTCTTTATTTTAATGAACTAGGTGAAGTTTTTTGGGTTTCACGAGTTGAGTTGATTTAATTGGCGTTGTTTGACTTGATTCGCTTTTTCTTTGCTTTTCTTCATATTAATGAAAGCGCAGTACAAATTTCCATTGACAGAATGACGTTGACGTTGACGTCCAGACAGGTGTGTCGGCGGGTGTCAAGTTCTCAACTGTCGAAGAACGTTTAGTGCGGATGGCTGAACACTGCACTCATTTCAATCGGTTTCCGTGCAATTTCAGCGAAGCAATTAATTAGCCTCACTAATTAATAGGAAGCTAATTAATTGAGCGCTTCCTGCAACATGTGGTCGAAGTCACACTGTCGATGTGACCGACAGCTTGCTGAGTTAACGTCTGAAATTAAGGAGGGCCGTTGAAAGTCCTTCCCTTCTTTCAAATCCATCTTTTCCTACACATATAAATCGAGAGTCTATCGTCTCCACACTTGATTATCTTTAATAATAAAGCAAACAAGGCCATTCATTAATTTAAAACCCTTTGGTGGACTCACTGTACGACCTCAGACCTCTTTGAGTGACGATAGTCTGTTGACCAACCTTCTTTCAGCTCTAGCTTTTGACGACGAGTCCTTATTTGCATCCCATGTCGTCCCTCCCACTGCAAAATTGTCCTCCTTAAGATTATCGGAGGACGATATACGATTTCCTTAACACTTTGAATATTAATCACCTTATAAAAAAGAGAATTCATTTGGAAATAAAAAATAAAAGAGAATTTGGATTTCGATATTTTAAAATGTAAACTTAATTCGATTTTAGAAAGTGTGCGAAAATCGCTCCATAGGTCGTCTCTAAATGTCGGTTCTAAACTTGCGATTCTTAATCTAGGACTGATTTCAGCAATGATTGAAGTCTTTTACATTTAGTTCTACGGAAAAATCAGAGCAAATAGTGAGACTGTATTCCAAAATGCCCTCAAAGGGTTAACTGAACTCCTTCGTTTAACAAACTGAGGCAAACAGCAGGCGAAGCAGGAAGGTTTGATAACCCCACGCAAAGTAGTCGTCGGTAGCAAGCGAACTCATCGTCTTCGCGTACTCAGAGTCAGGTTGCTACCACGCTGACTACGCACGCAAATTTACATTGTTACGCACCTACGATGGGTTCCTGCAAAGCCTGGAAGGGGGGGGGGGGAGAAAACTTGCTGAGTGGCGAACACAAGTTTATGCAAATCGAGCATGCAAACGAAAGCGTCGGTCGTCCCAACATTTCTAAGCAGGCGAAGTACAGGAGAAGTTAGATTGTTGCTTACGAATAACCTGTTCAGAAATTACAAACCTCTGCAGGAGTTTTAAAAAGGGTGCACGAAAGGGGGGGGGGCGAGCTGCGATCTGCGATGACCGGAGGTGGACTTCGTAGGTAAGTCGGGTTGCTATTTGTAGCAACTTTTTTAGCGACGATATTTTCGATAATCAACGAGAGATCTTAATCTCAAAATTAGTTAAGTGGATCCATTCAAAATTTATAGAATAAACAGTCGCTACAAATTCGTCCAAAACTGCGCGGTGTAGATGGGGAAAAATTCCGGGCCTCCATACAAAAACCGAAATTCGAATTAGCAATCGCCAACAATTAGCCACACAACACTTTTTACAGCATTTGATTGCGCAAAAAATCAGAGACAGAGAAATCAACGCTTGACAAACACGCTTCGAAGCAATCACATGTCACTGCCATTCGATTACATGTCGGCGATCTCGCGTTACACCGAGAGATTGTCAGTCGCAGCAGCGATTATTGCGTGGATTGACATACTTTGACTGCCTGACGGACTGAGGTTTGCCAAGCGACCAGACTCGAACCTGAGCCAACCGCATCTGAGCCAACCGAGCTGGAGTTGATCAAGACCACCGTCTCGATCAGTCACCGATCACTGCGGTGCTACGAGAGGCAACACTATCGTCGTTCGCCGTCGTCCGTGGGGAGCGCAGAAGACTTCGTCATCCGTCAGGGTGTCGCCGGTGCGGAGGCGATTATTGAAATCCATGGACTCTCAAATTTATCGCGTAGTTTCGCATTAGAGAAGATAACCGTTGATCCGCCGATCGATAGCAGGCGAACAACTTATTCGGTCGCTCCGGCCGTTTTGCAGATAAGAGTTGAGGATTTTTGCGTGTTTCCATGGAAAAGCTTTTAACTTTATATTCGGCAAAAAAAGAAAAAAGGAAACACACATCACTCTCTCGTTGCATGGGGAGCGTTGCACCGCCAAACGTCGACGAATCTCAGCCCACACATTGAAAACTCTCGCAGTTGACTTGCGAGAAAACACACCTGTTCGCCATTTTTCTCCCCACTATTTTTTAACTTCAATTTTAGGCGTTCGTTCCATGAGTTCCAAATCTGTGTGTTGGCTGGCCGACTTCGTTTGCGGTGCTGCCATATCTCCCAAATACGCCAAATGAGTTTGTGGCGCCTCCATGAGTTTGTGGCGCCTCCATGCTGCACTCGTGCGCGGTCTCATGACGCGTCATCGCTTGCAATAAATTTGCACCGCTGTCAAAGTTGGCCATTTTATTTGACCAGCAAGTTTTAATTAGTTTTTAGCGAGACAGGGACTCGCTGTGGTCGTGTTTGCAATGAAATGGGACTTCGAAAGCCTTTTAAATTTTGTGATTAAAGGCGGAATTAAAAACGATGCGAGGAGTGACGTGATTTCATCTCAGTGTAGAGCTTCAGAGTGTCGGGGAATAAAAGATTCTCTCTCTCTCTGTTGCAGATGTAGAATTTCTTCGGAGTTTTGGTTGCTCACTTTTAGCAGGTCGTCACGGTTGCGGGTTTTCAGCCGGTTTGGAAATGAAGTTGCTGTCCACTTTATGTGGTGAACAGTTGCTGTGAACGTAGCAACTTTGTTGTTTCAACCCACGCGGTTTTATTCATGTGACGACACTACAATAATCGTATGCAGGCGACGATTCAACACATTTTAAGCCGCTTTGTAGCCTTAGAAAGTACAGGTGACTCGAGGAAAATGCAGGAAAGTCAAAGACACTCCCTTCACTCGGAAAATGTTGAGTTCCACTTCGTTACTTAGTTACTGGGATTCGTTATTTTGATTCGTTGCAGAGATTCGTTACTGCGATTCGTTACTGGGATTCGTTATTTTGATTCGTTGCAGAGATTCGTTACTGCGATTCGTTACTGGGATTCGTTACCGGGCCTCGTTACGGGGATTCGTTACTGGGATTCGTTACTGGGATTCGTTACTGCGCTTCGTTACTGCGCTTCGTTACTGGGATTCGTTACTGGGATTCGTTACTGGGATTCGTTACTGGAATTCGTTACTGGGATTCGTTACTGGGATTTGTTACTGTGATTCGTTACTGGGATTTGTTACTGTGATTCGTTACTGGGATTCGTTACTGTTGTTCGTTACTGGGATTCGTTACTGCGATTCGTTTCTGGGATTCGTTACTGGGATTCGTTACTGCGGTTCGTTACTGGGATTCGTTGCTGAGATTCGTTACTGCGATTCGTTACTGGGATTCGTTACTGGGATTCGTTACTGGGATTCGTTGCTGAGATTCGTTATTGCGAATCGTTATTGGGATTCGTTACTGGGATTCGTTACTGCGATTCGTTATTTTGATTCGTTGCAGAGATTCGTTACTGCGATTCGTTATTGGAATTCGTTACTGGGATTCGTTACTGCGAATCGTTGCAGAGATTCGTTACTGCGATTCGTTACTGGGATTCGTTACCGGGACTCGTTACTGGGATTCGTTACTGGGATTCGTTACTGCGAATCGTTGCAGAGATTCGTTACTGGGATTCGTTACTGGGATTCGTTACTGGGATTTGTTACTGTGATTCGTTACTGGGATTCGTTACTGGGATTCGTTACTGTTGTTCGTTACTGGAATTCGTTTCTGGGATTCGTTACTGGGATTCGTTACTGGGATTCGTTACTGGGATTCGTTACTGGGATTCGTTGTTGAGATTCGTTACTGTGATTCGAACCTGCAATTGCGGCATCTGAGGCGAACAATCAAGACCCGTCCGCCATTTTCTATTAGGCGTCACCATTCCAGACACTGATTCACTCTTTGCTCTCGCCTAGAACTTCGTTCTTCTAAAATATTGCACAACACCAAAATTAAATCGCATCTCTTAACCCGCATCCTCCCCCACTGCAAATCTACTCGCAACCGCATTCGTTACAATTTCTTCTTCAAGTCTGAGCTGTAAGTGATGACAGATGTTTTTCACATGAGTTGCGAGTAGGCAACTGCGACTGCGGCAGCGGCAACGGCAACGGCAACGGCAACATGTTGCTGCTGCTGTACAGTGATTTAGCTGCTGTCGGGCGTACTTTGAGCGAAGCTCAAGCGAGTCACTGAGTCGCTTGTCAGCTGGAGCTCAGGCAGCACTCAGCACTCGGTGTTCAGTCATCACTCAGCACTCGGTGTTCAGTCATCTCGTCGCATGTCGGCTTTAAATGTGGACTGAGTTTGGTGAATTCACCACCGACTTCTTGTGTGAGACGACGACGAGGGGAATCCTTTTGCTCCCGCTTTAGTCTCTCTCCCGCTCCCCCTCTCTCCCTCTCACAATCTTTTTGATAACATTTGTCACAAGTTATTAATTTTTGCAAGCACCACCAACTTGTGCGTCGCCAGTTGTTGTGCGTCGTTGTCGTTGTGCGAGCATTTAAAACTTGCGTAGGTCCTCTCCGCACTTTTGTTAGCTGTTGTTGCCTTTAATTAATTGCCAACCACGCGTATTTTTGTCATTTCAATTGCTACGCGAGTGTTGCACGTCTGTCTGTTGCCACTTCCCGCGCCTATTTATCACCCAACATACATCCGTCTCAATGTCCCCTCCATCCCTCTGAATGTCCCTTCCATTCCTCTGAATGTCCCCTCCATCCCTCTGAATGTCCCCTCCATCCCTCTGAATGTCCCTTCCATTCCTCTGAATGTCCCCTCCATCCCTCTGAATGTCCCTTCCATTCCTCTGAATGTTCCCTCCATCCCTCTGAATGTCCCTTCCAACCCTCTGAATGTCTGCTTGCCTCGTCTTCTCAACGTTCGCGAGTAACATGTTTTTGCTGACATTTTATTAACACGAACATTAAAATGCGCGAAAATCATTCAGTCTGCCGATGTATTGTTTGGTGTCCCTTTTTTTTGGGTGTCTCGGCCTGTCCTCGCCGCACTCAACATGTTTTCAGACGCCTCCATCGCTCCATCGCTTTGTCTCTCCTCTCGTTTCGCTCTCTGCGTGTGCCAGCGCTGAATTCTTTTAATTGTTGCTTTCATCAAACGTGGTACCCGTTCTGCTTGGGTGGTCAAAGGAGGGTTAAAGCGGCTCCATAAAATTTCGGATTTATTTATTTCAAGTAAATCAGAGTTTACACACTTACTTTGCATTTTTTTCACTTATAATGCATTTTTCCTGTTGCTTTTATTGATTTACAAGTGGATTTACGATTTTAACGATCATTGCGAACGCTTATATATATATAATATATCACAGTTACATGAATATATCGTCAGTGAGTGAGTATGGAACGCGATAATTAAATTTAATTCTAATAATAACGCAACGTCGACATTTTCTCACACCTGCTGTAATGCAAGGCAAGTCTTTGCTAATAATAACACTTAACATGCAGACGCAACAACAACTACAACAACAACACCATCAACAGCACTGTTAACTTCACCTCATTAACTGTTGCTAACAGCAGTTGAAAGAGTGCTAAATTGCACGAGGAACGTAATAACCGCGCATTATTTTCATCGAATTACATGCATAAAACAGAAGCAATAGTTAAGTCTCAATTACAACTACAACAACTATAACAACAACGACTGTAACAACAACAGCAACAACAACAGCAACAACACCAGTAGTCGTTAATTCCACCTCTCACAATTCTAAGTAGTTAACAGTGATTTTCGCCAGCAGCCAGCAGTTTACAGAGACCACAAATCATTTTTATAGCCAACAACTTTGCAATTTTTTCGCCACATGACGGCAAAAAGGATTAAAACGGTGAACGGATTGAGTAGACAAGGAGAAAAATTTTTTGAAAAGTGGCGCCTAATCTTAAATCAGCTTTAAAGCGCACATAATTAGTGTCTAGCAATCCGCGGTTGTGGTTGCGAATACCGCGGTTGTGGTGCGAATACCGTGGTTGTGATTGTTGTTTGTGCGGCCGCAGTGAAATTAACAGCAACACAGAGTGAACAGTAGACGGACAGACAGACCAAAAGCCGAGTGACGAAAAGGATTTTGTGGAGCACATAAAAATGGGGATTTAAAATTAAAATAGCTGCCGAAAAGATGTTAATAAACGTCGATTTCTGCGCTGGGAAGTATTTTTCGCTAATGCGTGCCTATTAAAATAGAACTACAAGTGAGATCGTAAATTGTTAACACTTCTAAGAGTCAAAATCGCCTGCGAAAGGGGCAGCGCAGGCAGTTAGCTGTCCCTGGTTCAGCCAGTTCAGTACCTTTTTTGTTAGAAACACGATAAAGTATCGCAAAGTTGCTCCACCACGGAATGCGCGATCATATTTCATTCAGCTGCAATTTTGACCAAATATATTCACAATATTTTTCGATATCGAAGATCGAGCGCCACCTGTAGTTTCTGTTGGTGTCGCCTTTAGCGCCTCAAGTTACGCACCATCGATCAGCGCGCGCAAGATTGCTGCGAGGTGGCGCATGAAATTGGCTGCTGCGCGATAAGATCGGCGGTGGTCGGCGGTGGTCGGCGGTGGTTGCTGCTGCTGCTGCATGTGGAGCAATTAACGGTTCAACTGAACTTAATACGCCGAAGCAGAAGCAGTAAAAATGTGCAAGCGGGGATTCAAAATGCATGCCAGGACTGGAAGACAAGCCAAGCTGATCATGTCAAGAAATTTTACTGCCCGCTGAGTTTGCCATCCTGAACGTTTCGCCATACGGAACCCACACGAGGCGCACTTAAGTTTCTCTACAAGTTTCGCCATTTCTTTCGATTCTACGCCGCCGACACCGCAATCATCGCCGTAGTTGTCCTCGGTAGAGCGCGTCGAGCGAATCGAAAGACCTGCGAATTTATTACGGAAGCATGAAAACCATTAGCAGACCTTCTAATCTCTGCGCCGCGGCTTCGATGCCGATCTCGATGGCGGTGGTGGACAGTGAACGGCGGAGTGTGTGGTGGTCGCCGCCCCCCGCAAGCTGGAGCGACTCGTCGTTATTCGAAACGCACTCACTGGCCAGCCAGCAAGTGCAAGTGGGCAACCGGATTTACTTGCATATGCAATTTTCACGCACGCCGTTTTCAATGAAAGCCGCGCTAGCTTGCGGAAAATTCCATTTTCCGCCTCCTCCTCCTCCTCCCAACCGCGCGACCACTCGTGGTAGGACCGGCTGAGGTGCTTGGCTCTCCTCGCAGCAGGACGCATCGCATAATTATGGCCAAGTTAGGTGCATGCATGCGAAATCTGGCGATAATTATTCGCTGGCGAGCAGAAATGTAAGCGTGCGCTACTCCAACTGCGTGACTCACACAGTGGCAGCAACTTTTAAAGAGGTCGCGGGGACGCTTCTGTACTCTACACACATGAAAGGTGTCCCGTCCCGAAACAGACCTCCTGAATACCCAACTGAAGTCACCACGGTGGGACCCCCCGTCGTCGCTGCACGAAAGTCGCAGCTGGAGACGAAACTATGAATTCGGTAATGACTCGGTAAGCTTTCTGTAGCGTACGTGAAAAGCGACCGTCGACTCAAAGGAAGTTTCGGTGCGACAGCGTTAGAGAAAAAATGTTGTAACTTTTCGTTGCGTTTTTGAAATGAGTTACAAAGGGACGCCGCACCACGACCGCCACGATGTTAGGGATGTTTGGGGCGATATTAGGGGTGTTTGGGGCGATATTAGGGGTGTTTCTGTGTTGCACTCACTGGACGGTTGAAATCTCGCCTTTAACAGTTTAAGTTGCTTTAAAGAAATTTAATTCTTCGTTTTATATGAGTTTATAATGCGCATTTTTACGGCACAAAGTCACTAAATCCCTAAAAAATTCTCCACAAAAATCCCCAAACACCCTAAAAATATTTCCTACAAAAAATCCCCACAAAAACGCCCAAATCCCAACAAAAATCCCTAAATCCCCAAAAGAAGTTCTCAATTCCCATGAAAAATCGGACGAATAGTCCTTAAACCCCGTGAAATATCACCACATAAATCCAAAAATCCCCAAATCCCATTAAAAATCCCGCGATAAATCCCCAAATTCCATTAAAAAATCCTCACAAAGAATCCCCAAATCCGATTAAAAAATCCAACGAAAAATCCCCGAATCACAGGAAAAATCGCACGAAAAATCTCCAAATACCCATAAAAAATCCTCAAATCCCATAAAAGATAACACGTTAGATCCCCAATGCAGTGAAAACATCACCGGTTTACTTGTCTGCAAGATTTCAAACCAGATTTCTACTAAATTCATCGGTGCCATTTAAGATTTCGTGGAAGTGGGTTAACTTTTCAAATCGAATTCCGCCTAATTTCCGTCTTCAAATGTCGATGGAATTGAAGAAACCATCTTTTTTTCTCTCCCCGGATACAATGCATCATCATCATCATCGCGAACCTCAAATGGCCCCAAAGTTCCGCCCATAAAACTAACAGCACTTTACCATTATTTCGCGCTCATAACGAGGTCAAAACAAACCCCGCTGACAAGTCTCGTGATGACCGGACAGCCGAAAGAAGATTTATTTCCCAGCAAGATTTGGATTTTCAGTTTCTAGCAGCAAAATCGGAGCCTTCAGAGCCTTCAGCCTCAGCGGTTCCTTATTTGCTGCCGCCTTTGTTTGCGACTTTTTCAATCTTCCTTTCTAGCTTTTCTAGCTTCTCGAACTTTTGCTTCAGCTGCGCCATCGTCAACCGAAAGCCAGGCAGCCGAAACACGGCTGCGATCGCCGAACCTGGTCGCCTCAGCGATCACCATACCGATCGCTGCCGCCTCGCTGGTGGCGGATCATTAGAGAGACTCAAAGCCCGGCGATCGGGGTGTCGCTGGCAGCTGGCGGCCGAAGCAACACGTTGCCTGACCCACAAATCGCAACTGGAGCAACTACTGCTTTTGGTCGCCTCTGAAAGTGTGGGGAAGCGTGCAGCAGCGCGCTTGCAAAGATGCCGCCAAATATTTTTATTTCAATACTCGTACCTCGTTTTTCGTGCTACAAACCAAAAAAACAAAAAAATAGCCGACGCTCGAAGCGCTTGCTGTGATGATTAATGTGATCGCTGTGAATTTAGCAGGCGCAGCTTTAAAGTGTTTCTATGCGAGCTCGTTGCGAGTGTGATTAACGATCGCAACCGGAATGGGGGAGAAGCAAATCGGCGAAGAACTCGGGCAAAATCGCAGGGGATCTTTCAGTTTTATTCTCTGCCAAAAGTTGTGAAAATATGGGCGGATCGTAGATGCTGGTTGCGGACCGGAAGGCGAAAAGATCGATTTGAAGGAAGCCAGCGTGAAGATACGATCTTCAGAACTCGATCGTTGCTATTTATAATTGAGTTGTTGTTCTTGCTGTTGCTCTTTAGAAAAGTACTGATCGTTCACTTACCGAATTCTGATAGTTGAATCAAAAGAATTTCTGTCAAAACACATTTTTCACATGTCAAATTTCTCTTCAATTGTCAACCAAAAGCGAGCTAAACAGTCAGCCTGCATGCCATTCATTGCAAAGTCATACAGACACTCAGTCAGCTGGGAAATCATTTAGAAGACGACTTCATTAAGATGGACTGACTAACCATCGAGCGATGGTCACTCCTTCCCGCAGAGGGTACACGACAAAGGATTCTGATAGAGCGATAACGGTGATGCTTTTCCTGTACTCAAATTCTTGCCGGATATCAAATGGCGCAGGCAACGAATTTGACGACACTCCGTACTAAAAAGAGGACAAAAACTATCAACTCCACAGTGGATTCTAAAAACAGGCGATTCTGATTAAATTGTTAAAGCACGCCATTCGAATGTGCATAAAAAACATCAATATTCTTGAAAGCGATGATGATCGCCTCGAATTCCAATCGCGAAAAAAGCTGCCTCGATCTTGATCCACCACGATCTGGATTATCTCTCCACTGAAAATGTTGTCTAGGTTTCAATTATCCCTTCCTTGTTGATCATCACCACGTCGATCCTTCCATCGCCTTGAATTCGAAACTATAAAAATTTGTCCGGCCTGACAACGAAAACTTAAATCGTTGTTGGGATTCTCTGAAACGGGCTTCGCTTTCTTAACCCAAATCTTAGCAAAACTCGAAATACAACTAAAATCTCGTATTTACATTTACCGAAATTTCAACAACGTGAGTGCCGACTGCCATCGGAAAAGCGAATCGAGAAAAGAAAGAGTTTATCGTAATCTAACTTGGCCCGTATTTGCCGACCCAACATCGAACTGTCCACATCTTTTACGTCAGCACGGATCGGTGACGTGTTAAGCCGTCGCCTTTGTCGCCTCGTTGCACCCTTTCTGGCAGCCTATAAATTTTCACACCCATGCAGCGAACTGCAGCAGCCGCAGCGGCAACAACAGCAGCAGCAGCCAACATCCAGCACACCAACGCAAATGCAGGCGGGCAGCGGGCTGGCAGTCAGGCGCGTTTGTCAAAAAATATCGCCATTGACACCATTTTTGATGGATGACTAAAACTCTGCGATGATGATTGATTGTCATGCGATGCAAAGTCACGTCAGGCGATGGCGGTGAAGGTTTTTATTTTTTACTCCTCATGTTGCTGACGTTTTGTTGCTGTAGTTTTATGTTGCTCTTGTCGCTTTTTATGTTGTCGGTTTTGTGTGTGGAATACCCTGGATTTTGTTGGATTTTGTAGGTGGTTGTTGTCTGCCGTAGCCGTCATGGACAACATCCAACAATGCTGTTACCCGCACATGTTGGACGATAATTTAAATTTTCCTTTATTTACGCGAAGAATAAATGTTTTTTGCTAATTTCGTACGGTCAGCGACACTTAAACTGTGGCAACGTTTGACGTTGACGGAGGTTCAGTTTAAGTGTTGATACAGTTTTTCTGAACTCCGCAATCGAAAACGAATTAATCTAGCAACACAGATTACGCTGAGAGAGTGCGGAAACTTCAACAATGACACTTCGATCCACGTTTTCACAGCTCCATCAACCGACACAGTCAAGTCAATTAATTGCGCATCCACTTCTGACAGGTGGATTAATTTAATGTACGAGTAATAAGCAATCAAAGTCGAGTTCAGACTTTAATTGTGGTTCAATAGCGCATTGATCGACGACCAGTAATTGCCGCTTGAATGATGGAAACGCATTTGACAGCGTGGCAGTCTGTCACATTGACAGTTCTAATAATTCTTCAATTAGTTTCGCCCGTTTGTTTGTGACGCTACCAAGCTGAAAAAACCCCGCTGATGGAAATGTGGTTTTGCCCGGATATCTCGGGGAACAATCTGCTCGAAAGAGACCCTAAAAAACAAACCAACCCGTTCGTTTTTTTTTCGTTTGTTATACGCTTGCCTTTGCCTGAGAGTTCCCTCACTCTGGCGGTTGGCAACCGTGAAAGTTCAGTTGTCGCGTTCATTCAAGGGTGTGTTCAGTGCGTTCCGCTGTTGTCGGGAAACCAGTTGGTCGACTGGTCGATTTCCCGATGCTGCTCTGCCTTCATTTAGTTGCTTATCAAAATTGATTGATCTCAAAACGCAACTGAAGAACGGAACTGAACAGCTGTTCTTGAATTTCTTTAATTCTCCTCGGTGGCTCTGAGATTTCTGATTATTATTTGATTGATCTTTCTGTATGATACGCATTTTTCTGAAGCCATTCCCTTATTTGAGCCGAATAGTCATGTGACGATCTTAAAAAATATATTTGCGAATCAAAAAACACTTAAGATCGAAATAGGTCTACGAGTATAATGCTGTGTTACACAAGATTCCAAATCATTAGAAACCTCCGAAACGATAAATAATAGACAATGCGGGAAAACCTTTCCACACTCGAAAAACCGCACCACAGGATACAAGATACTCAACGTGGTTGAGTACCGACCAAGTTGTCACACATGGTTGAGCAAACGAGTCATCGAAAATGTATTCGTTTTAAAACGGTTACCGTCTATGAAATTCCAAATTAAGCCGCTAAAATAATTTGATGCACAATAAAGATATGAAAGTTTCTGGAAAGGCTATGATGTCAGTTTTTGATGGAATTATTTTAACAATTTTAACCTATTAAACGGTCAACGACTGACAATTTGAATGTCAGAAAACGTGAGGGTGACACGAGCGTCGAATGCACTGAGAATAGAAAATCAGTCTTCAAATTCGCTGTTTAATCTTCAAATTCTCTGCTCCTTCAAGTTCTCTGTTCAATCTCTTGAAGTCGTAAGTTGAAATTCTTTTTTGTGGGTCATATTTTACAATCTAATGATTCATCTCACTCATCCAAATCCTTCCATTTCGGTTCGGTCCCTCGGCACTTCGTACCCTCCTTCATTACATTTGATCTTCAGTGAAATGTTCGCGTTGAGAGCTTCATTTGCCTTGTTTTATTTGCCGCAATTTTTGTTTATTTCCTTTATTCCCTCCGCTGTCAAACATTGATATGTCATCATTTTTTATCTCTTGCTTACATTTCTTCGAATCCTCCCTTCCAACTCGCAACCATTGAGTTGCCACCAATGAGTTTTTCTCTGCTGATTTGTAGAATTTTATTTTGATTAATAGTTTAGCACAGTTTTTGACGTCTCACGCTTGTCATAATTGCAAAACTCTCTTGGCGGGGGCGAGTGTTCGCGAATTTCATGGCTTTAAAATTAGTTGATCCCTGGAAAAGGTTAATTTTCGGGTGGTTTTCCCCCCGCAGCTGCTCCGCTACAAATTTGTTACGTTTTGTATGAATGTCATTTCCGCTGTGTAATTTATGAAGTTCTACTTTGTTGCTGCGGTTGAGTTTTATGCTAATTTCGACTGACGCCGCCACCATTATTAGCGGCGGCTATACAAGGACGACTCAGCGGTTCATTCATTTGAAAGGTTTTGCCCTCGAATTGTCGACGACATCATTAGAGGAATTCGTGTGTGGTGCCAACGACACTCGTGCGGCACACGTAACTGACAAGCGCTTGTCATGCTGATGCGACGAAGGATTCGCGGAAGTATTTTGTAAGATTTTGTAGTGAAGTTTGCTCGTGAATTGCAACTTCGTTTGCACGATGTTGTGAAGCGATTGACCTGCTTTCTCGAATTTCAGGCGCATTTCACTGTCCTCTGCATGACATCGCAACGTGAGGCCGACCAGAAGCTTGAATCGGTGACTCCATGACTCTCACATTTTCTCTCCACTTCAGCTCGAACAAAAGCTGAAGTTTATAATTTTTGATTTGCTTTGATGTCCTCTCGAAGTTTATTTCTCGATGTGCTATTTTTAATTTAATTTTATCCTGTTTCACTTTAATATTTCTAACTTTTTTTCAGTTTCTTTATTTTGTCGTTTACCTTCATCTAAAAAATTGTCATCTGCAGTCATAATTAGACTCAATTGGAACGTGAAATTATGAAAAAAAAGCTAAACTTGATCATCAACAAGCACAGCAACCTCAACAACCACAACAACAACAAGACTGCCATCATGCTCACTAACTTTTCCAACAATTATAATTTATTTACGATTATTGAAGGCCGGTGGTGCAGCGGCGGTGATCACAACTCATGCTGCGATTTGCTTGTTCGTCGGTTTGTTGGCCGCCGCCAATCGATCGGCAGACCAGATAGCACGACTTGGCTGCGGCAGCGCCATCTAGGAAGCTGCGGCTGCTGCCCCGCAAAGTGATATCGGAATTCGTGCCCAGGGCGAGAGCAGAGCGCAGCAATTAATATGTTAATTGGTGAGACAGACAGCCAGCCAGCCAGCCAGCCAGCCATCCGTCCCATTCAGCGATTTAGCCATCCGGTTGTGGACGATTCGTCCGCCAGAGGGACGCGCGTAGCCGCTAACAAGTGGAGCAACTTAATTTTTGAGCTCAGAGAAGACAAAAATAAGAACTGAAATGGGAATTCTTAGCGGGTGGCGGGTGTGGAGGGGAATGTGATTCGCAATGGGAAGAGTTGTGATGTGGTGTGAAGGGGAAGAATTGGCGAGGGGGAGAGTGGGGAAAATGTAGCGGGGGCTTGACTGCGCTTTTGTTCGTTGCAACTTCTCCAAGTTGACTAATAAATTCACTTGGAAGGCTTAACTTGTTGCCCGGATTGACATAATGAATGGCGCGGCCGACTGTGTCTGCGTCTTACTGGCTCCTCGTTGCTCTCTCCCCTCCTCACCCGCCCTTCACCATCTCATCCACCTCTCCAGCCCCTCTCCCCTCCTCCCCTCACGTGCTGATCTGATGCCCGCAAGCATCGAGCTGTAATTACATCGCATTGCGTAGGCTTTTTTTACAGTGCTGGCATGTTGATTTCGGTTTTCTCTACCTATTTTTCAAATAATTTTCCTCCTTTTACCAGCTGCCGTTGTTGCTGGTGTTGTTGTGGTTGTTGCTGGTGGATTTTTTCCTCGCAATTTAATGGCATGCAAATTTTTCAGCTCCTCAACTTCGTGGTTAAGCATGCGCGCAATTAGTTGTTGCCGATGTTAATGTTGTTGTTGTTATTGTTGTTGTTCTGGTTGTTGTTCTTGTTGTTGCTGTTGTTGTTCTTGTTGTTGTTGTTCTTGTTGTTGCTGTTGTTGTGTATGTATCAATTCATGAGCAATTTTTCATGTAATGACCACCGTGCTTCTCTTTTTCTCTTTTCCCGTTGTTACTGTTGATTGCCGTTGTTAGTGTAAAATGATTTCTACTCTATATTTGTGAAAATTCGTAGCCTAGAAACTTCTCTGGCTGCCAGCCGGCGTTTTTTCGTATAAACTTCCCGTAACCAACGAACTTCGTGTGTGTGTGTGTGTGCGATTAGCTTTCGCTCTGATTTGATTTTGTTTTTGTTGACTTCACGGTGAGACTTCATATTTGTTATCCTCGCCTAAAGTGTGTTGTTGTTGTTGTTTGGGTTAGGCAAACTCTAAATAAGCGCCGAGCAAAAAAACATTCGCTGAAAAAATCTCTGCAATTTTGCGAATTGTTTGCTTTATTTTGATTTTACTTTGAGGCACCAATTTGTTCACCGTTATTATTGCAGTAATTCTGCGGTTGTTTGATTTCATCTGAAGGAGAAACTGTTTTTCTAATTTTTGAGAATTAAAATAATAACGCGTTGCCATTCTAAAGTTGCGGATAACTAGAGGTTGCCAGATCTACAATCACTTTGACCACAAAAAAAGGATTTTTAAAGCTCCTCGAAGGTTGTTGTGTACGACGGGGGTTGACCGATTATGTTTTTTCTTTAACTTTTCTTCTTTTCTAGAGCTTCTATCCGATTTTTTGAGTAGCTAGATAAAAATCTGCTGCCTGACGAACGTTTGACGGGTCGGTTGCATCTGCTGCGTCTGCATTCGTCGATGAAGATGAAGACGTAAAGTGAAATGAAATCATTGACAGCTGAACCTGTCAGCCGCGTCTGTCGTTTCTGTCGTGACAAACGATGATGGAGACTAAAGTGACAGGCAACAACAGCAACAACAACGACAACAACAACAGCAACGAACAACAACACCAACAAGTTGTAATAATAACAACAAAAGTATTTGCGACAACAATTACAAGCACTAACAACAACAACAATTGCAGCAGCGACACACAGCAGCGACATCAGTCGTGGCAACAGCAGCCACATTGCAGGTGGCAGCATTACAACAACAACAACAACAATCACACAACAACCACAAATAGCTGAACCACCGGCACAGTTAAAAAGAGAAAAAGTCTCTTCAGCACGTTCGCGCCACGCATGCAAATTCCGCGATGACGATCACTTGTGATAAAATTGAATTATTAGTGGAAATAATGATGTTGTTGTTGCTGACGTGGTGGTGGTGGTGGTAGCGGTGCTGCTGCCTCTTCTTCGATTTCTTCGCTCACAACCAACACAACTATTGCAAGAACAGCAACAACAACAACTACAATTCGTCGTCACATTGCATGCATTTTGTATGCAAATTTTTTCGAGTTTCAGAGTAAAGAAGATTTTTCTTCTGCTTTCGCTATTTTCGCTCTTTATTTGTTTTTTTTTTTTGCTATAACTTTTCAGTTCAAAATAGCAACATTTTATGAAGTCCCAAAAAAACCAAACGGAAAACTCAGGAAAATGAGAGTCACGTGAGTCACTACGAGGCGAGCAAGAAAAACGATCGTCGACAGTGTGATCGATCATCCTCACCTGGAGTGGCCAGCTGACTGACTTCGTGGTTGCACATCAATAGTTGCAGGATGTTGTTGTTGTTGCCGCTGTTGTTGTTGTCGATGTTGTACGTGTTGAAGACACGGTTAGCGATGTCTTTATTTGACAGTTATTTGAGCCGCGCATGGACGGCTCACGGAATAAATGCATCTGATTATGGAAATGAGGAGTAGCAGCGACGGCGTTGGCGATTTTTTTTTTTTTTTTTTTTTTTTTTTTTTTTTTTTTTTTTTTTGGTGAATGTGAGGAAATGTGTTACTTCATGCACTCCGTCTCAATCTCTCTGGAGATGAGAATGAACGAGAATATCACATCAGAGATGTGCAAATTTAATCAACTTTTCTACGTTTTTCTAAGTTCCCGAGGAAATTTTGCATTTCCTCAAAAAATCCTGGAATAGAAATGAACGACAACCGTAGAAAAACCCTTTCGTAATGCTGAATTGCATCATCATCGTGCTTGAATGGTCCTCAGATGGGGTAACTTAATGCAGATGAACTTCTATTTCTGTTTCCGCAAGAAAAAATATAAAATGAACTCTTTCTTCAACTTCGATGCGCAAATTTTCACCTTCAGCTTTCGTTTTAAACAGGAAGTTTTCACTCAGTTTAGTTTATTAGTGAAATTTATCGATCGTTTAAGTCAACGACAGACAGACAGACAAACAGAAGAAACCTTTTAATACTGCCAGACAGCAATTTATATCGAACGATGAAAACCTTTTTAAAATTTATCAGTGGCAACTCATAAGAAATGCATTAGATTTGCATTTCTACGGTTGTTCAAATTAACTGGCCGCGACTCGCGAATGTGAAAAGAGTTGCCAACGCAACCGAAAACGGCGGCTGTCGTAGAATGCCGTCGTCTGGTTGCTGCTGCAGTTGCTGTTGCTGTTGCTGTTGCCGCTGCTGTTGCTGGTGGTGGTTTTCCATCAACGTGCTATAAAAATGCAAATCGACAATAAATTTGTTTACCTGCCGCCGACGTAGCGTTGCCGGACTTCGCGGTTCGCCTGTGCGGCCACCGGCCACTGCGCTGACCGTTCAAATGCCGACCACTTAAAAATGTGGGAGGCGGAGACGCACGTCGTCATCGCACACTTTGACTTCTGCACATTAAATTGTCAAATAAATACAGCTAAACGAAGTGTCTTCCGTTCGCTGCGGTTGCGCACTTAATTCCGGTTTTTTATCCGGTTTTCTATCCGTTTTTTCTTCAAGCTGCCGCTGCCATTCACAGGTGGCGCTTTTTACCCGCTAGACATGCAACAGCAACAACAGCAATTTTGTTGCGTTTGCCTTCGAAGTATTGAAATTTTTCACATCGATTTTGTTACCTTAAATGGATCACATTGAATTTTTTTTTGTTCTTTTTGGTTTGTGTCCGTGGTAAGCAGTCAATTCTTTTCCCCCCACCGTGTTGGGTTTGAGTCTGTGATAAGCAACAAACTTCTATTTGCATCGGTTTGTGTTTCTGATACCCATTTTGAGAAGAATGAAACTTTTGAAGTGAAGTTAGAGAAGATGTAAAAAAAGTTAAATTTATAATTAAAAAAAATTTCAATTAGTTTTAATTAACACGATCCTTTGATCTTTTTTCAACATCCTAACAGCTGCTGCTCTTGCAGAGGATGCTGGCGACTTCTGTGTGCGACTTCGATTCAGTTTCAACAAAAGCTACAACGACTTTTATGCTTCCGGTCAATATTTAGCGAAGCTTCTGCAAAGCAAACATTTATTTTTTGCTGGCTATCGAAGAATTCAAACTTTCCTCGTTCTCGTCCTCGTCCTCGTCCTCGTTCATGCTCATCTCTTGCCTTCCCCGCCCTTCGTCCACAATACGACGACGCAGTTGCTCAATAAAATCGGTGAAGACCAAACAACCGACTTTTCACTGCAGAAGATGAAGTAACAACAGTCGAGCTCAAATATTAACTTAGTTTCCCCTTCCACTTCTGCTTCGCCGTTCGATCAGCGCTGAGTTGAGTGCTGGTGGGGAGTTTTTACGCCATCAGTTTTCTGAAGGTCGTGGGTGGCGGGGCAGTGGGCGTGGCTGGGGTGCAGTTGAGGGGAAAACGTATGCAATACAAATATGAATGTGTAAGAAATTATGTGTGTCTCATATTTTCGAAGCCAGCTGATGGAAAGCTGAACTCCGCCAGCACTCTTTGATCAAAAAAGGGAAGGAAAGGAGGAAGAAAACTGTGAAGCAAGGAAAGGAAGGAAGGAAGGAAGGAAGGAAGGAAGAGCGTAAGTAAGCGCATCCGGAAGGCAGCCATTGAAATTGAAACGTTGTTTACCGTTTCCAATATCGATGCAGGCAGCCAGCTAAATACACTTGTTGGAACTCTATATTGGTCAACATGTTTCGTTACTTGTTTGTGTTTATTATGTGTTTTCATATCGTCGTCGTTATTGATTATCACGACATAAAAGCGGGCAAAAGGGAAGGAATTTTGAAAAACAAAAGATGGCAAAAAGAGAGGCAACCCTGTCGGAAGTGCTGCCAAATCACCGAAATGAATAGCAAACTGAAGATCACATAAACGAGTTGCTTACTGCGTGCGGAGGCGACGGTTGAAACGGAGACGGATTCCGCAATCTTTACGGAAAATTTATTGCTGCTTCTAATGCAACGAAAACAATGAAAACGTAGAGGATGCAGAATAGCAAGAAGGCGGCATGCGACGGCGACGAAGTGTTGTCACTCCGTGCGGCGTCCAACGAGTGAAATGAAGAATTGAATTTAATTAACGCTAAACGTTTCGGGTTCTCCGAGCCGACTACAGATCACTTCATCATGCGAGATGGAAAGGGTTTTTCCGGTCTTTTTTCTGTTCTCAGAGTGAAACATTTTTATTTTTTATTATTTATGCAGCCGAGAGTTAAAAGCAGGAGGGAAAATTAAGTTTTTGTCTTGGAAAAACCATGGCAAATTCGAGTTTCGGAAGATGAACTTATTTGTGTTCCGCTCTCTCGAGTTTATTTACTTACTGCAGAAAAACTTCCTTATTTTTATTAATATTTCCACTCCCTTTCTGCCACCCACCACCCTTCGTTTCTTTAACTGCTTCTAATTCTTCTCGTAAGTCATGAAATGAAGTCCACAAAATATTTTACGGTCACTCATAAACACAGGAATGGAAAAAAGAAGAAAATTCTAGAAAAAATGGGAGAATAAATTGGTTCTCATTTTGCGCGTGGAAGGTGTTCACACTATCAGTCATTTCCGTGGAAGCAAACATTTTTAAAATTAACTAGATAAATTAAGGTTTTTTAATTAACTTAGTTAATTGAGATCTTCCAATGCACTTCTTAGCAATAGCGATTCCTCTTCTCAACATCCCAGTAGCGTTCTAATCTTCTAAATATTATATTTGCAGAGAGAACAACTAACTGAAAAACTCATCACCTACTTCAGCTGACAATGTGAGTTGCCTGTTCGCTCGAGGAAGAAGAAGAGGAAGGAAGAAAACTAAACAGAAAACTACATACGTGTTTCGTGTAGGTGTGTTGGTTGTTGTTGCTTGCTGAGTTTTTGCGCTCACCGTTTGCAAAAGCATGGCAGCACTGGTCACTTTAGTGTCAAAGTGGGAATTCTACAGCATTGACCATTTCGTCGTTGTTGTTGTTGTTCTTGTTGACCATTTATATTTCGTCGTCGTTGTAGTTCTTCTTGTCCATTTATATTTCGTTGTTGTTGTTACTGTTACTTCGGCTGTCCATATCCTGCCACAATCAGCCACTTGATGTTTGTGTTTTCTCTCTCTCTCTCTCTCTCTCTCTCTCTCGTCTCTCTCTCTAGCATTAACTTAATTAGTTGCGTTATTGTTGTAATTCCTTTTTCTCTTTTTTGCTGGCTTGCAACTCCAGGGTGCAATAAAGTGTTAAATAAAATGCATTGCTGACCTGATGAATGCAATTTCATTCATTCATCGTGTTCTCGAAACATTTTCTGTGTTTTCGTTCTGTGTTTTTCGACAATAGTTTCGTTGACTGGAAAAGTTTTCAGCTGTTAAGCGGTTCAGACGCAAGCGTTCTCCGAAGGATCGAAGAGAGGAAATTTTGAGTTTGAATTGAGAATGAACAATTTTTACAAACAAATATTAAAAACTAAAAAATACAAATTATTAAAAAATTAATAAATATTGCAAAATACATCAGAAAACATAAAAAGTAGCAAAAACTTGATTGACATCTTTAGCAGAAGTTGCGGAAAGGCAAATTTTAACTGCAAAGTTTCATGAGCGGTTGTAAAAAATGTGTATTTTTATAGACCTCAAATAAAAAAATTTTCCACTCTTGGCAGTAAAATGTTACCAGCTGTTTTACTGTCCACACACACACAGTGGACACATTTTACTTACATTGGCTGTCAAGGAAGAGAAGAAGAGGAAAAGAGCGCCGGAAAAGCGGAGTGGAAAAGAGCAAAAAGTTCAAAAAAAAGTGCCACCACACCGGAGAGTATAAATTTCGTGGTTTACTTTCACCTCCGGCGCCAACTTAACACTGCCAACTCAACCGCAATTGAACGTCACAAAGTTCAGTGGCAACCACGTTTCTTGAGGGTTGAGTTGTTCACTTTCTTGTTTATTATTTTGTTTATTATTTTGTTTATGAATTTTATATTAAACTTGATTTCTGTGGTTGTGTTTCTTCTTCGCGTTCGCAATCTGAGTTCGTGTTACAGTGTTTTGTTCGAGCAGTTTGGTGTCTCGTAAACTTAATGAGCTGCCGTAAAACTTTTAGCACTCGGCGATGAGGGAGTTAAACATTCGGGAGGGCAATGAAAATTCCTACATTTGCAGCTTGAGATCGGTGGTAAAGATAGCGTGAAAATGTCCATGCAAGGCGGTCGAGGATTCCGGTAATAAATCAACGACCTCCTGATTGATTTCATTAAATGCAAATTATAACAAATTTTACGCAATAAATTCAAGTTAAATACGAAATAACAATTTTGTCAGCTTCAAATTTCACTGACTTTGACTTTTCTAAAGCTGAATAAAAGCCAGTTTTTGCCTCTCTCTCTCTCCCTCTCTCTCTCTCCCTCTCTGTAATTGATGAATCAAAACTGAATCGTGGAGATTATAAGCTGAATTCCAGCCGAAATGGCATCTTCACTTAATTAGTTCCAATTAGCCATCGACGCCCATTGATTGTCGATTTCAATTTCTTGCTCCGGTCATTGGTCGCGATTGTTATT
Organism: Sicus ferrugineus; assembly: GCA_922984085.1. NCBI lineage: Eukaryota > Metazoa > Arthropoda > Insecta > Diptera > Conopidae > Sicus > Sicus ferrugineus. The sequence goes on from OV277348.1 coordinate 8,702,590, forward strand.
TGCATAAACCAATTTTCTCAACGTCATCTAACAGCTTGATTTCCCCCCCCCCCCCACCCCTTCTTCGGAAAGGTCTTGATGAGGGAAACCCATTGCGTACCCATTGAATGTCATTAACTAAACATGAGCCGCGACTCGGTCCGCGGGATAATTAAATGGTCGTCTACATTGCGATGCAAATGAGTGGAGGAAACTCGGCTGGTTTGGTGGGTTGGTTGAAACCGCTATTGTTGTTGGTTTTCTTGTTGTTGTTGTTCTTGTTGTTGTTGATGCTGAAGATGATGATGATGATTTATGCAAATGCATATCTACCGGTGTTGCCACCTAAATATTACAAATAATCCCATTCATTTTCTAACCCCGAAAATCCCACAAAAAGTGTTATAATGCAGCAAGTATGTCAAGTCGCCGTTGGGAAAGTAAGATTTATAACAGTTTCTCACATTTTTATTGAGCATTAAAATTTAACCATTTAAAATTAAATTCAAAATCACAATCATCAGCTTCAATCATCACCACGTGTTACAAACGGACTGGATTATCATTCATTTCTAACGAAATTCATCTTCTTGCTCTTGTGAGGATTGAAATCTCTGTATATCCCGCGAAATCTCGCTTTGTGGCAACACTGTCACTTACCTATGCAAAAAGAGAAGTCATTATCAATAAAATTAATTAAATTATGTTCACTGGTTGCCCACAGAGATCAGTTAAATTTATTTAGATTATTTAGAAAGTTAATTCTAACAATGGCATCAAAATTAGAGGACAACAAAAGCGAGAGGAATCCCTTCAATTCAAGTGAAATGATAAGAGACACCGAACTGAGTGAAAAGTCAACTCAACAGATTAAGTTATAAACGCGATGATGAGATAGTAAAAATCGGAATATTATAAAAGCTTTCTACTTTCTTCCGTTTAATATGTTAACAGATAAATGTCAGATAAAACTGTTAAATTAGTTTTAATGACGAAATTATACGAAAAATCGGGTCTAGAGCTAGAAATGTACTGAAATCTATAGAAGTACTAAATTGACCCAAATCGTAGAATAACCACCGTGAGGGTCTCTGTTGGTGGGAGTGTTGTGGGGTGTGTTTGTGGGGTGGAAGTGTGAAGACACAGGATCGGTAGGCATTGCGGTCCACTATCAACCGGCGTGGTTTGACCCACATTGTATGGAAGCACCCTGTATTGATCCACATTGTATTGAACGTCTGATTACAAGTCATATTACAGTAGAACGTAATGAATTCGGAGTTGTGTCTCCTAACTTCTTATATAGATTGCAAGATATATACACAGATACAGTATCTCCAATGTTATATAAAAACCTTCGACTTCAGTACCGAATTTAGTACCGAAATCGCGTCGTAGAAGAGTTTTGGAGTCCCCTAATTCCAGTTTTCTAACTGGACACAACAGTTTGAGATGCCAGATGACTATATTAGACTTGAACTGTTGCTCTTGGCATCTTAAATTGTTATACTCGGGCAGTAAACTGAAACTGGAGAGATCCTCAGAAGCCTTCTACGAAACAAAAGTTCTCTCCCAACCGTAAAATGAAAATTAACATTTATAACCACGCGACAAATTTGCAATCCCGGAGAAAGTGCGGTTTTCAGTGATATTGTGTTTCTTATATCCTTCGATTCTAACTACAACCGATCTCCTGCTAACGTTTCTGTTCGATTTTTGTTAGCGATTTTGTTATACCAACTGTAGTTGTTTTTGTTGTTGTTGTTGCTGCTGTTTTTTTATAACTATTATACGATTTTACGAGTGTAACGCATCCCACCACCAGCGGACGACCCACGAACGTTATTAGTTTTGACGGCCGTGTTGCACAGCGTTGCCAGCTGAAATTTCAAACTTAAGTAGCATGCAAAGCGGCTGAACACACAGCAGGAGGGGAGGTAAATAAGAGAAATTATTTTAAAAAATGCATAGCAAAGAAAAACGTATCTAAAAAAGCAAAACAGTGAAACCAACGTGGATTGTAAGCACGCCATGGATTTCGCGAACAAGGTGTTCACTTGTTTGCTTACAGTTCGTGGGATGTGTGTGTGTGTGTGTGTGTGTGTGTGTGTGTGTGTGTGCCTCTTGTATGCTTTAATGCAACCGCCAACAGTTACAAACAATTTGCATTAACGACATAAATTAATTTCCACGATGTCCACGAACAAAAGTTCAGACGTCGAGAGGAGGGGAGAGACAGTCGTCGTGTCGTCCACTTAAATTGAAACGAAAACTGGAAAACATTTGTGCTCAATATTAGCTAAATATTCAGAATTTGAAATGTATTTTACAAGTTTATTATTCGTTCGTTTCAGACTTTCTGTTTCATTAATTTCTGTTTCATTAATTTCTGTTTCATCCATTCTGTGGACGACATTTTTGACACCTGAACCCGCCCGCTCGACGAGGACGAGGTTGTCATGTTTGTTTTCCTTATCGAAACTATAATTTTAGTAACATTAACTAAAACGAATCCTGTACTCGTCATGATAAACCGATTAATTCTTCTCGTTAGCATTTCTTTTTTACATGTTTTAGCATTTTTGTGCGCTTTCTACGTGTCCTCGTTTCCTGTGCGTGACGTTTCGTGTCGTTTTCATTATGAAAAATAGTGTTATTCCAGCTGTTGTTGCTTTTGGTGGTTTTATTATTACATTTTTCTTGCTCTTCTGGTTCCTACCTGCCAAGTTGTCCTGCCCTTCTAAAGTTTTTTTGTTTTATTGTATATTTTCGCTTGTTTTTGGGGAGTTAATTAGAGTAGCTATTGTTGTTGCTGTTGCTAGTGTTGTTGTTGTTGTTGTTGTTTTTGTTGTCGTTTTTAATTTAACTAGTCATAATTTAATCTAAGGGTTCGTATGTTTAATAAAATTCCTGGCGTGTTGACCATCTGAACAGAGAAAGCGCGACGTGTTTGCTTGTCGTTTGCTTCGGCTTCCGTGCTGCTGTCGAAAAAGCACGAAAGCATTTTTACAGATTTGCATAGTTAATTAGCAGCAGTAAATCTAGTAATTTGTCGCAAAGCCGCCGGGTGGACATTTAAACAAACGCATTTAATCCGATTAGATAAGCGGTGTTGCCGTTCATCGCTTTTTCGAGCGTTATTTGCAAATAGAGAAAACCGAAGAGATTTTGTTGCCAGTAGCTTATTTTTGTTGTTGTTGTTGTTGCCGTTGTTGTTGCAGCACTTGAATTGACCGACAACTCAATCTGAGGCAAATGACAAAAAATCTCTTCTGTTGGCAACTCATTTTTCCTCTCTCGTGAGAGTGCTAAACTAGAATTAACGACTCATTTTTATCTTGTGATTAACATGTAACTCGAAGTAATTAGCGATTAATTCGCATAAACGTGTGTCTCTGTCAGCTTAAGTACGCATTTCTGGATATTTCAAGCATTCGTTTGAAATAAATTGAGATTAAAATAGAATAGAACACTTTAGAATAGAGAAAGGAAGGAAATGAAGTTGAAGATCTGTGAAATACCTGAATATCTGTTGCATATTTAATACGTTGTACTCTTAAATCTAGAAAATATTGTTGTAATCCACTCGAATCTCACGCTTTAAAATGTTGCATACATTTTGCGAAAAACATTCTTTGGACTCGAAGTATTCGAAATCTGTGTAAACTTACTCGAACAGGATTACAGTGAATACACTCAAAAGATCAAATTCAGTAATTTCTCATCGAGTTCAACTTCCTCATCGAGTTCAACTCTCTCTTCACACTTCTTGCTTTTACGTTTTTTCTCACTCTCTCTTTCTTGTATTCTGCGCAAACTGTTCTCTCAGTCTCCGAGGATTTAAGATGTCAAATTTAAACTTTAAATTTTAAAGTGACAATTTCTCGCTTGCATGTTCTGCGACATCATGTTGCTGCAGTTTATGCAGAGTTTTTGTACGAAGAAAAATCATAAAAACTGTTCTCACAAACGGTTGCAATGTAAGCTGGTTTTGGCAGGTGCATGAATAATGAGAGTGTCCTTGCACCCACCAGGACGGTATTTGTGGCAGAGGATGTTGTGGCGAGAATTTTGCTCTCATGGTATTGTTTGCTCTCATGGAAGTAAAGTTGCAACGGCTGCAATTAACTCTCTCTTTGTCAGCGGCGACCTTATTTTTGGATAGATTTGAGGGACATGCGATGTCTTGCGAAAATTGGTACGATTTATTTATAGTCTCTCTATTGTCCTCTTAGCAACACAACTGTACTTGGTGAGACACCTTTTTTAAGTTAATGATGGACATTTTCGGTTCGTCAAATGGCACTCTAAAGAAATCCTTCCACAATTCTCAGTATAAAACTCGCAGAACCGCAGTAGGTAATTGAAAATGCCCGCAAATACAAAGATACGATTTTTACGATTAATCACATTAACGATACGACACATTCGCGGTCGTGGTACTCAGTCATGATCCCTCGAGGCTCTTAAAAAGCTTCGTTTTTTCAAGATTTCAACTTCGTCTAGCAGTCTTCTCAAACCACTCAGGCAGTCTGTAGTAATTTCTTCATATATTTTCATTATAAAAATGTTGCAATAGCAAAATCCGAAATTTAAAAAGACGCCCACAATTAACTCGAGTTAACTTGCTAAGCATTTTATTGATCATCGATCAACACGGGGGGCGACCGATTTTGAGTCAAGTGTTTGCCTTTTTTTCGCTATATACACCATCAACAACAACAACAACAACGACAACAACAACAAAGGTGACATTAACGAAGGTGTAAAAAATTGGAAAAACTACAACTCCTCCTCGATCTCGTGTTCCCCCCTTTAAGTCGACAAACTTTTCATTTGCCGCATAACAAGTGATTTTCACAAATTGCCACATTTTCCGAGACGCCCACGAGAGCCCGCCGACTGAGTGCCAAATGCGGCCACTACGATGTTTCCGTAATCAAATTTATTATGTGATTTCAGTATTTCAATAACTCAGAAAGAGGAGTGAGAGAGGTAGATAAGAGACGGAGAGAGGTGGAGAGAGTGGTACGTGTGATGTGACGTGGGAGTGAGGGGGAAGGAGGGAAAGTCAGATGATGAGAGAGCGCGAGTGAGATGATGAGAGAGGGGTAGTTAGAAGAAGAGAAGAAGAGAAGAAGAGAGAGGGGGAGTGATATGATGAGAGAGGGTGTGAGAAAGGGAAGGTTGATGAGATAGTGGTTGAGAAAGATAGGGAGGGAAGAGTTGGAGAGTAGGAAGAGTTGGCTAGAGAGGTAAAAGAGGCGGAATTGAAGAGAGTCAGTGGAGTTGAATGGGAGGGAGCAACGTCTTTTGGAAACCCTCAATCTTTGCCTCTCTACGCAATCTACTGAAAATGCGATCTACTGAAACAAACTCACTGATCGATCACTCACTTAAAAACAATCCACTCAAAGGAGGCATTTTCCCCTCCGTCCCTCGCCTCTTCCCCTTACATGGTCCTGCCCTGGAAGACCATGATATACAAATTACGCGCCTTGATTGCGACAACAACAAGTGGACCCGCTTGCCCACTTACCGATCGCTATGGGCGACGCGCCGATCGTAGGACGTTTTACGTGTAACTGAAAACCTCGTTGTCTTTTCAAGCAAAAAACAACTCATAATCGCAAACGTCAAAGTTTCGCGGGGCGCCTAAACACCGAACGATCAGTAAAGTAATCGACAAACGATCGCGTCAAGCGTCGAAACAAGTTTACTTTCACGATCGCGGTTGTCAGTGTCCATCGTTAAAGCCGCGGCTGGTGGTTGTCTGTTCGGTGATCACTGTGGTTGCGGTTGTGGTTGTTGTCGTTCTTGTGGTTCCTGTTGTTTTCGCTGTGGCTGTTATTGTTCTTGTTGTTGTTGTTGTTGTTGTTGTTGTTGTTGTTGTTGCTGTTGTTGCTTTGGTTTGACCACTCGCTGATCGCTTGCCTGTTTCGATTGTGGAAGATCGGTAGGTTGTTGGTTTGGTTGTTTTGGTTGGTTTGGTTGGTGGTGGGCTGCTGTTGGTTCGTTGACCGGATCACTTTGTTGGTCCGCGGGTTGTTTATTTAAATTTATGAATTTCAGCGGAGAATTTCTATGCCCGCCAGCCCACTCCTGCTCCTGCGGTGGTGTTTGCTGCCGCAAGGGACTTCTTGTCCGCCGTCTCGGTTGCTCACCGCCCAGTGGGCCAGTTTGTTGTACTGCCGGCTGCCGGTGCCGCAGTTTTAATTATCGCAGCCTCATATTTCAGCATCAACTCTTGACAAGCCACTCGAACACTTTGAATGGGCGAAGTTTGTTTGAATGCTGCATCGCGCGTAGCAACCTCGACTGGTGTTCGGGACTCCGCGTCCAAATCTGGCTGGAGGAAGCAAAACTATTTAAAGTGAAGTTAATTCATCAGGGTCACTGTACGGACTCACTCAGCACCGATGCTGAGCATAAATTAAGCAAAAAAATAGGAAATTTAAGAACCTTGTAATGTAAATTTTTTTAACTTTATTTTCAAATTTAGCGAAATTTCTAAATCCAGCGGAGTTTTTTCTATTGTCTATTTTATATTATTGTCAACTTCATTGAGACACCAAAATTTGCCGCAAGCAACACTGACAACAATGACGCCAATTTTCCCCAATCCGCAGACAACAACAACGAAGCCTACAAGTGGCACCGACCACAAATGAGAGCCCGAATAATCAACGGCACTCGATGAGTGTCGAGGACTTCAACCGAATGAGTGGAATGGATTGAATTTAGTTGTTTCGCGCGTCGTGTGGGGGTCAGGAAAGGGTGGGCGCAGTTGTTGCCTGCAACCGTTAAGCGGGCCTCCAGTGCTGCCAACTACGATTGATGAAAACTTTGTTGGCGCTCCCCGCTCCCCGCTCCCCGCTCCGCGAACTCCACCGAGCACCGAAAACCACAGAATGTCGGCTCGCGAAATAATTACACCGCAAAAACAAATTTCATTGTTCAATAATTAACTTTTATCGCAATTATTGATTTTCACTTTGTGCAATTGTTGGTGCTCTTCGTGTTGTTGTTGCTGTATTTTAGCGGTTCCGAACGCTTCATTTCGCGCCGTCTGGTTCAACTCTGATTGAATGAATAGAGTTGGTGGCTGGCTGGCTGGCTGGCCTGTTCAAAGTTTGATATGAAGCACCTTTCTCTCTCCTCACCCAACCCCATCCGCGGCCTATAGCCATCACTACCACACCCTCCTCCCCCACAATCTCTCTCGAAACAAACTTCGCACCTCGCTTCATTTCGACAGATTCGTTTCCATGGCATTTGCAACCACCGAATTCTCATTATGACGGTTAGAAAGGGTTGTGGGGTGAGAGTAGGAAGAATGGAGGTTTTCTAAAGCTTTCGAATGCCCCATTTTGTCAGCAAACGCATTTCCAAAACCTTTGCATGAATGACTTCAGCACGATATCGTCAATCCTAGCAATTCATTTATTTGTCCTTTCCACTCGCGCCATCTTTTCACTATCGCCACCCCACTCCTGTGTGATTCTAACCAGATCCAATTCTGTTCGAATGCGGTTACCGTCGCTGAGTGTTTCCATTTGGAACCGTTTAATGATTTGGCCAAAATTGAACGCGGATGTTGGCTCTGAAATGCTTAGTTAGAAGTGAAGTTTGACAGACGCTAATGGAACTTTTAAGGTTGAAAATTCGACAATTCGAAACAAATCTTCAACGTCGGAAAACATCAGAACAATCATATTCAAGTTCTTTATTCTGTTATTACTATTTTATAATAGGACGAAAAGCAGAAAAATCTCACTTAGAAGGAAGGGAAACTTTCTGCAACATTTCGGAATTAGGTGGCAACTATTCAGCAACCTTGTTGAAGAATAGAAATTCGGTTTATTTTCACTTTAAATTACCGAAAATAAGAATACCAGGTGAGATATCATCTGAAAATTCCCATTCGTACGGAAATATGAAATTCATTGTCTGAGGAATTTTCGCGTGTGCACATTTCGCTCGATATGTTTTGCGACATGACAAACTATCAGACTTCTATAAGTGTTTTGATGTTTCACTGGTAAAGTTTGACATTTGTTAGAGTAAAATAAACTCGGAAGGTGTTTTAAAAAGTATAAATTTCATATTTTGATGACTTTACACAAACTTTCCCATCTGAGGTTTCTTTCTAGAGGAATATAGAAAGTAATATAGACTTGCCACATTATCCAAATTTTGCTTATCCCGATAGAAACTTAATTAAAGCGTAATGAATCGCTCAACGGAAATCTCAACTCTAACCGAATGTTAAAATGTAACAACTAAATTGCTGTTGTCGCTGCAAATAACGCTTTGGATGCAAGTGCCACTGTTATTTTGCAAGGGTACGCGTTGTTGCACGAATAACAATGTTGCTGGAGTCATGCATTCTTAACAAACATTGTTGCTTGTCACACAAACAACAAAACCAATGCAAGATCAAGCAGGACGTCCTGCCTTAGAATAACTTTGTATCCAGTTTTCTTGGCTGACTTCTTAGCTGTCTTCTCATCAGCTTTTCTTATTCGGCTTGTCGTTGTTGTTGTTGTTGTTGTTGTTGTTGTTGTTGTTGTTGTTGTTGTTGCATCAAGAAGTCCTTTTGGTAGCAGGATAAGCGTGTTGTATTCTATAATATAAACAAAATACTCGCATGCGTTGCAAGTGACTCGTGCGGCGGTGCGTGCAAGTATGCATTTCCTGTTGGTCCTCGTTGCTCTCGTTGTTGTCGTTCCTGTTGTTGTTGTTGTTCCTGTTGTTGTTGTTTTCCTTGTTGCTGAATATACTTATTTAGTTTTCCTCATTCTGCTGTTTGTTTTGCACTTGCAATTCTCAAATAAAGCTAAGAAACTTTATTTGGATGTCATTATTTAACATGGAGCTCATTTACTGTCTTGAAATCGTTGAAATGAAATCTTTTCTTGTAATCCTTTCCTTGCTCTCAACTTTATTAATAATTTAGTCCTTCGATAAACAGAAGCTGCGCGGCGCAAACAAGTTCTGTGTGTAGTTGGTACAAAAGTATATAAAAAATAAGTTTGTAATTTCTTCAATGAGAATATTTAATTTTTCTAGTGTCCGTCAACAATTTTGTAATACTAATTTTAAAAGTTTTATTTGACTTTTACGATGATAGATAGTTAATAAAGTTTTTTTAATAATCAAAGTATTTCGAGGCGTATTTTCAATCCCGAAGTGTTGTTGCTTTATCTACTTTGTGTCCTTTTTGATGGATGCTGAAAAACTGTTTTTTCTCTCTCTATATGATGTTCTTAATTTCTCTAAACTGCTCCTCTTCCTCCTCCTCCGCCCTCTTCATACACCACTCGTCAAATCGGTGTTAATACACCACACAGGCAATTAAAATAATCTTCTTTCCTTCCTTCCCTCCCTCCCTCCATCACACCCAGAACACTCACGCGAGCTTAGAAAAGCGAGAGGAGAGCGCGCACCGAAGTAATTATCCACCATTATTTGCCCAGAAGCTTAAATTGGATGTCGTGGCAACGTTATTTAAGCCAGCATTAAGAAATGTTAACAGGCGCCTGCACAGTAATCGCTCTCCCTTTGGCACATCTTCCCACACCAACTAAAACCTCCATTTCCCTACCCCCACCCACCTCTCCCGCATCATTGAAGTTGAGAAAATAAATTTATTTTCTTCTTCTTTTTTCCTCTGCAGAAATGACGAGTGAGTAAAGTTCTGAACTCACATAAATTACAAGAGAGAAAGCTGACTGAGAGTCGAGAGGAAGGCGCTGATAACGCGCTGAATGGAGGAGCAAAAATGTTGGTAGAGGGCAGCGGGAAGAGGGGAACAGCAGCGGCAAAGGCAACAAGCGAAGGATGAACACGGTTGTCGCGAGTGTATTAAGGACGACGACGACGACGACGACGACGACGATGATGATACTCGCCTGTTTGCTGACATGTCGGCGAGTATTTAAGGAGCCGAGAGGAGATCCATCGAGATCCACTAAGTAGAGCCTGAGATTCAGAGAGCGGCGTGAATGCCGAGCTGCGATGGGGGGTACGAGTGACGGATGCATCAACGGCATCACGGATTGTCCTGGGTGGCAAAAATGACGAACACCGAGCCGGATGCGTCTTCTAAGTTGGCAGGGACGTGAGGCAAGGCAGCAGCAACAACCAGCCAACTTTGTTGGTTGGTCGTACTTGTAAAAAAATGTCAAGATAGCGCTAAATTTCAAGTTTTTCTATATACGCTGTTGTTGTTGGTGTTGTCATTAATTTCCTACGTTTTTGAGTGACTAACTGACTAACACTCGTTACAAGTGTCACTCTCATTAACTTATTTACTTATCATTATAGAAGTTTAGGAAGTTAGAAATCCTGACGCAGACAAGGAGAACAGGATGAGAACGAAGATGACTCTAGAATGAGTGGGTTTCTTCAAATATTATGTTGGCAATTATGAAGAAGACTATTTCCGGATACTCTCAGATTATCCAACTTGAGAGTTGCACACTTTCAATCTTCAAATACCTACACTAACAGCTGAAATGCCTTAGAAACCCTCTTTTCAAGACTTTAAAATCCTTGGAAAGCCACTCCAAGAGCACTCAATTCAATACGGATACGACAAACAACTAGAAGTAATCCGACAATCGACTGAAGCGACTACACAAAAGACTAGAGGTGGATAAAAAGGTGAAAGAAAAGGTTCAAAAATGGCAAAACATGTCGAAAAATATGTGCAGACGAAAAGGCGAAACACAGACATTCAAATACGATTCTAGAAGACAGTGTAGCCAAAGTTGTAACAAGTTGCAGAAGGATGTTTTGTTCGCTACAAGATACGGGTAGCTTAACGCCCTCCAGGGCCATGATGAATGACCTGCCGGCCACCCAGCCACGTCTACGCCTCATTGCAGGTGCCAACAGACCCGACTGATGGCTGGACGATTCCTCGGAATAGAAATCTGAGAGTCTACAACGTGTGTGTCCTGTGAATGAAGAGAAAAGAAGGTTTCCAAGGAGGATAAAATGGTCGGGTAAGAAGAGGTTGTAAAGGATTAGATACCCAGGATTAAATTGGAAAATGTTTTCGTGAGGGACACGTTTTGGGTGGAGCCAACAAAGCCAGTGAAGTCAAAACACGAGCATTTATTTCGAAGCTAAAAGTAGGGACTTCGAATGAAGACGAAATAGTTGGGGTCGATGAAACGGAGGGATTTCTGAATTCCCACGGTAACGCATTAGGAATTATAAAAATTATAAATTTAAAATACCGACTAGAAGAAGATTTCGATTCATAAATACCAGAATAGAATTCTGGCTCAGTTCTGGAATGTCGAGAAAATAAAACAAATGAATTTAAATGTCGTGAATTCCTTTTTCCCAGTTTAAAACTTGTAAAGGATTTATAAGTTTTGATTTAAATATTTATCATTTAAAGATATTTTGCAAATTTAAGAGTTTTCATGTTTTATTAACGAACAACAGCAGCAGGTTTCCAAATTCTCTTCACGAAATCTTAACCTCTGAAACGATTAACGACTCCTCGAGGATTTCCTGATTTATTTTCTCTAATTTTTATGCCACAAAATGCGAGGCAATTGAAAACAAAAGATGATAAAAGAAAACGAAGCATTTCACCAAAATTTACTGAACTGTAGTTGAGATGATAACCGGTTCGACGGCCTGTCTGCTCCTCCGTCTGTCAGCCCCGCCGCATGACTGTCCTTCCGTCTGACTGTCCCCCTCCCCGCCAACCCTCTAGGGCTACTGAGGGAAGTCAGGCTTGCTGCTGCTTGTGGTGTTCATTAGTCGGCGAAAATTCAGGAGTGAAGAAGAATCACAAAAAAAACAGAAAAAAGAACGGAAAGCACCGCAGTAGACACGAAAAAATAATCGACTGCATTTCACACAATTGAGCGTTTGAATTATCTTAATTTTGGCTTCCGTTTCCGGTGGAATGCATTTGCTGTCGCGTTTACGCCTTGCGAATTAGCAATGTGAAGCAACTGCATGCTATTCAAACTCGTGCAGGAAGGACGAGGGAAAACAAGACGCGGAAGAGGCAAAACGAGCAAGACGAGCAAACAAGCTGAAGTGTGAAGAGAGGAAAAATAATTCTTGGCTTGAATTCTTCAAAATTCATTCATATTTGTGGATTTTTTGAGGTTTTAAAGTGAAAAGTTATAAAAATATTTGTCATCTAAATTTCGAACCACCAATTTTGCTTACATTTTATATTTTTATGTCTTCAAGTGTGGAAAGTCGTTTAATTTCAGTTCAAAAATAAGTTTTCACTCGTTTTTTCGTTTAATTTTTTGAAATCTCTAATCTTTCTTTCTTCAACAAGTTCATTTAAAATAATCGCCACCAAGTTGATAAAAAGTTCTTAAGCATTCGCAGCCAGCTAACTACTTTCCGGCGTTATATGAAGTGAAAAGCTCTCAAAAACTTTGCGAAATCGGCTTATAATAATGCAAAATTTATGAGCCAAAGTAGTTGTGGTGTTAGCAACGCTTAAAATCATTGAAAAGTTAAAGGAACTTTCGTTCTCCGCTTGCTGGCCGCCTTATTTGCATTTGCATGATGTGAAAACTTTGCCTCCGCTTGCAACACGCAACCTGCAGCTCACGACTTTTACGCTGAGATTTCGCACAATTATTTATGCGATTTAATTAAAATATTCCACAAATTAGATTATCGCAAAGTTTCACCGTGGCTTCGGCAACAACAACGACTACAACAACAATGAGTACAACAGCAAAGAGTCGACCGGAAGCAATGTTTTCTTTGTGAAAACTTGGAAAAGTCCTGCCAGCAAAGGTGCAAAAATCACCTTTTAAGCTCCTCCAGAAGTCGGAAATTATAAAACGAGTGCAAAGAGGGCACCATCTTGAAGGGGTGGGGGTGTGTAGGCGGGAGGGTTGCTTGGGTGGGTTGGCTGGTTAGCTGCGCTTTCAATGTGTTTATATGTGGTTTTAAATTAAGTTTATGTGTCCGTGCAGTTGTTTCGGGAACCACAAATTAAACAGTTTATGTGGTTTCTGTGTTCTGAATAAGAACGACGTGTTGAGGTTTGCGGTTGAAGTAATCGTTGCAATTAACAGCCTTCAGCTGAGGTGAAAACAAACCACAGAAATCGTTTTAACTTTTTATATATTTTTTCTATAAATAAATATAATCAACACATTGTATTTGTAACACAACTTAACAGAGCGACGATAATTGTGAGGATTATAACTACGGCGACAAGAACTATGAGCACCTGTCAGTCAATATCCTCTTCAGGATATTGGTGAGGATCAGGTTGTTCCGGGTTTGGTTCGGGTTCTGGTTCGGGTTCCGGTTGTGGTTCGGGCTCTGGTTCTGGCTCTGGTTCTGGCTCCGGCTGTGGTTCAGGCTCTGGTTCAGGCTCTGGTTCTGGTTCCGGCTCTGGTTCCGGCTCTGGTTCAGGCTCTGGTTCTTGCTCCGGCTCTGGTTCTGGCTCTGGTTCAGGCTCGGGCTCTGGTTCAGGCTCCGGCTCTGGTTCCGGCTCTGGTTCTGGTTCAGGCTCTGGTTCTGGCTCCGGCTGTGGTTCTGGCTCCGGCTCAGGCTCGGGCTCTGGTTCAGGCTCCGGCTCTAGTTCCGGCTCTGGCTCCGGCTCTGGTTCCGGCTCTGGTTCCGGCTCAGGTTCTGGCTCCGGCTGTGGTTCTGGTTCTGGCTCCGGCTCATAACCGTTAATAAGACAGTTTTGCAAAGCTGTGAATACTTTATCCGTGTCCTCTTTAGCCTGCTCGATGACCGCGGTAATGCATGAGTTCTCAATCAATTTAATCGCTTCGAACACTTCATTTAGTTTCTCATATAAAGAAGTCGACGTCTCCTCTATGTGAGCGATGGCTTCTCTATTCGCTTCAGACTTCAGAAAGAATGAGAGGATACAATTTTACTCTTTACTAACTTCCTAAGAGAAAATGGAACTCAAATCTTACATTGGCGCTCAAGCACACCAGAAACGCGATGACATCTTCCAGTGCGCTGCAATTGTTCAGCGAATCCCGAACGCTCTGGATACGTTCATCCAATTCAGCTCGTTGTTCCTCGACCTGCTTCAGTTCCGCGTCACGATTGCCGTCCGCCGTCGCGATGCAGGTCTCCGACTCTCGCTTGCCACGATCAGCGATTTCGCTTATCTTCGGTATGTAGGTGTCGTAGCATCGCCGCTGGTTGAGGCCGCCGCGCATCATCCGCACTCGGCCGATGCGTTGGCGTCCGTAGGCTTCGATTTCGGCGTAAACATCTTCTGGTTGGATTCGAGAGGAATGCGTGAACTGAGTGAATTGAAATGAATGCAGTGATTAATTTTATTAAATTCAGGAAAACTTCGCGGTCCCTCTTACCTCAAGTAGTGCCAGCAGGAAGCACACAATCAGCGTGCTCTTCATTTGTATCTTCAATTTTTTTTTCGTCCACTCGGGTTTTATTTTCACAATACACTGCGCTAAAATTTTATACAGACTGCGGTCTTCATTCTTTTGCAATCCGCTTTTATAGCTTAAACAGCACTGATAGTCGGTATCGCCAATTCTCGATAACGGCGGGCCATCGGCTTCGTTAATTGTAAATATTGTTTGCAGTTCTATTGAAATGTACTTGAAATTTATAGCACTTCGGCGAAGAAAAAGTTGGTTTTCTCCTCAGTGTTCTGAATCGCGTCATAAACTTGTAGTTTACAACTCAGCAGAAGAACGGCATTGCGTCAGTCTTCTCATTTTAACCCATTCACACCCATTTCCCTACTAATGATATCATGATCAAGGTTGCTGCCAGACGTCGGGTTTTCAACTGATTATGGAATTAAAGGTTTTCACTCAAAAGTGATGAAATTAAATATCTATAAATTATGAAGTTTATAGAACAAGGAACCACCTCATCATTATTTTGTACTTTCTATTATTTCATAATATTTAGTTAGACATGAAGATTAGAAAAAAGTAAATAATTTACAACTTCCTCAGGGGAAAAACACTTCATTTAACTATCTAAACACTTCAGATATCGAGACGGTTTATGGTTTCGTATTTCTCCGGAAAAATGTGCTGTTTTTAGATATTTTCTGCTCGAGAAGTCAAACGAAAACTTGTTCGTTCTTCCGTATAGAACTTTCTTTTTTTATTATAATTATTTATTTACTTCTTTTTATTTTTTTAAAACCGTTTCGTTCCACAAAAACCAATTCCTTACTTTTCAAGTCCATCCAACAAGTAACAACTGAAGATTTCAAGCTGTTCTCACCTGCCAACTAAACAAAAAATATAAGAAAAATGGTTTCCTTCTGAATTTACAAGCCACAAAAAACAAGCTGCAAGCTACAGGAAAATCGTAGCCAGGAAACAACCCACGAAAACTGTAACCAGCCTCGAAGTGATCGCATTCCATGCACTCTCGCGCAAGATCGCGTCATAAGCAACGCGATACCATTATTTCGCAGATCGTTGTAAATGATGGTTGCGCCAATAGAGGCCCTCGGGGGGATGGATATGGACTGCCTTCGCTCGCTGGCCGGCAAACAAGTTTTTGGTTTTCTTCTCCTCTTCTCAGGGTAACAAGGAAAATAAGTCAAGCTAGAATTTAAATTTCTGTGATAACAATCGACAGTCTTGTGGATCCAACCGAAAAATTGTTGACTTTGGGCGAAATGATGGCGAGGAAGGAGAATTCCAACCATGAAAAGTTTTACCGGAGAATTTACAAGACTTTCGTGAGCACAAAACACAATTTTATTCACAATTCGGTACACTTGCCGAGCGTGTCGTGGAGGGCACCGAAAATGCGATCGAAATCAATTTCATGAATTCTATTGCAAAGCAAGTGTTTTCCAAAAGATATTTCGAAGCTATGGGGCGATTTTACGATTATCTCAACTGATTTCAAATGGTTTTTAAGGATAAGAATTTATTTATTTTTTTTATTTTTTTTTTATTTTTTTTTATTTTTTTATTTTAAATTTTGAAGTCATATTTTTTATTAATAAGACCTACATATGTCATAAATGTGTTATGAACTCATAGATGAAATAGGATAATCTATTCAAATATTTAACGACTACTCTCCCCTTCATCAATTTACTACCATTTCTACTACTAAACTACGAAAACTGTGTCAAACACTGAAGTCGAAAACAGTGCCAAAAGTTTCCACTGCTGTTATAATTTATTACATTCATCACACTCTTCAATTTTATTCACAACAAGTAATTCTTTCGCTACTCAAGCGTTTTCTTCTTCTCGAATTCTGTACTGAATTCATGAAATGTTTGAATGCTTAATGAAAGTTTTGTGCCTGCGTTGACAGCTGTCAAGAGCGGCTTTCAACAACAAACAACAACAATGCGCTCCTCTCTCCACACAACTACAATTCTCACAAATGAACGAACTCGAACTCTCTTGCAGTGAAAGAGCTCGAGTGAACGTCTGATGAAACAGATTCACATTTCAATTGAATGAAATCGCCTTTAATAAACTAACTTGCAACCAACTTGTTCTCTGTCACTGATTGCTTCTGCTGCTCTTAAGTTTTCGAGTGATTCAGTCAAGTCGGTTTTTGTTCTGAGCTAATTATAGTCTTGTATGTTTCATGACGTCGGCAGGCTTTCTTATCACTTGATATTCAGTCGAGTTCGTTGCTTACTTTTTTCTACTCATTGTAGTGATGAAGGATGATGATGAAGAAGTATGATGAAGCATCACTTCATGTTGCTGTTGCCAAATTGTATTCTGTTGCAATGATTTACAATGCTGCAGTGCTGCCAACGTTGAAAAGTTTTACAAATCACTGCAGCAGATCGGTGCAATTTGCAGTTTCGTCTTCTAAGAATATAAATTAGTGATTATAAAAACAAATTTGAAGCAGGATTTGTGGTTGGAAATAAGTTCTTCCTAATTAAATTTCAAAAATTATATGTTTTTATCATTAACTTCGTCACCTTCGTTCCACATACTCACAATTTTATTAAATTTTGTTTCTAAAATTTGAGTTTATCTTTAAGAATTATCAACAGTAATAACAATCGGATGTTTCGAAATAGTTTTTAATAGTTTTTCAGTGTCTTTTTACTTCCTATTTTCTAACTTATTCTTATTCCTTAAAATACCAACTAAATAAACTTTAAATTCTATTTAAACTTAGTTTACTATAATTCATGCGGGTAAAGTTCTTCACACTTCTATTTCTCCCACACACTTGAGTCCAATTAATGCCAATTTAGGGTGAAATGGCAGCACACACTGCCAGACAACCCTCAAGAGATACCAAATTTGCAAGATGCCTGTCAGGTTGCAGTTTAAACTTCAGACAAAAATCCACACAGCCCGCCTTACAAAGCAAAGCTACGAATTCTCGCAACCCTAAAAGTATGCTAAACTAAAAATGAGCACAAGAAATCTCATTGCACTGAAAAGCACGACTACAATGAATAAAGCAACGAGTATTTTATTGCAACGAGTACGCAACTACAAGGAAAATACTCGTACAAAGAAAAGGGAGCGTAAAGGAAAAAATAGCAAAAAGAAACAATTTGGACAGACAGACAAAATAACAGACAATCAGACTGAAAGTTCTCTGCCATCGGTGAAAGAAGAGATTGACAGAGACAGAAAAACACAACGAGAGCTTGGAGAGAGAGAGAGAGAGAGAGAGAGAGAGAGAGAGAGATAGAACGATTAGATGAGATGGTTAGACAGACAGTCAGACGCGTGAATAAACAACCATATCAAGCAATTGAATGTGGAGGGAAGATTTCGCAGAAATTCTCAAAAATCCAAAGTAAATTCCATGAACTTCGTTTGTGTATGAAAGGAAAACAAAAGCAATTGTGTTTTCCTTTCGCCGAAAATATGGTGAAGAAACTTATAAAAGGAATATCTAATAAAAATTGTGCACCGTCTATGCAAATCGAGGATGAACAAGGATAAAAATCTGTGCACGAGAAAAGGAATTGAAATCCATTAGAATAAATCGAATGAATTTTGTGGAAATTGTAGCGATTTCTTTGTTGTTATACTTCTGTTAGCCGTTGTTGTTGTTGTTATGGTTGTTGTTGTTATCTAGCCATCAAATAAAAGAGAAAATATGCTGTAGCATACTTTCAGGCGAACGAGTAAAATCGAGAATTTGTAAGAATTTGTTCGCAAAGGAATTTCAATTATTATTGAAGTTAAGTTTATATTAAAAATATATACGATGAAGCGATATTTTTCAGTAGAATACTAACGACCTACTTAATTAAATTATTATTCAACACATCCTGGATGCGTGTTTGTATCTTGTGCGCCTTGCGGCAGACTACGAATTTTTAATTTTTTTCGTTGCATGCAAACAAAATGAGCTCAATTTAAATACCTACAGAACTTCACCCGACACGGGAGTATTTTTACCAACACGCACACACGCACACACTCACATACACAAACGCAACGAACACATAATTCAATTAAAACGAAACACAAATAACAAATTGATCCCAATACCTTGTTGGCTCGTATTTTGCCTTAAAACGCAACACAAACAATGTAATGTAGGATGATTGTATGCGTGAGGTTGGCTGAGAGTGAGAAGATGGTAGAGCAGACTTTAGCGTAGATGTGCGTGTGCGTGTGTCTGTGTTTCTGTGTGTATTTGCTTTGTCTTCGCATACGCAACCGCCAGTTGGGGAATTTTGTGTGGATACAACAATCGTCCTATTTGTACAACTCATGCTCGCTATCTGCCCGTGTTTACGCCGAGTGCGTTTGTGTGTGTGTATGTGTGTGTGTGTGTGTGTGTGTGTGTGTGTGTGTGTGTGTGTGTGTGTGTGTGTGTGTGTGTGTGTGTGTTTCTGTGTGTGTGTGTGTGTGTGTGTGTGCGTGGTAAGGGCAACGAAAGAGTGGAACCTGGAGGTGAGGAGTAATTTACAATGTTGTGATAAATTTTACTTAATTAACCGCATGAAGTGAGTTAAACCCGTTTGGTTTCAGTCCACAAAAAAGCGTAAAAAAGCATATTAAAAGTGCTACACTCACGTAGACACTTTACACACATTCACACAAATTGAAAAGGGAATTATTTCATATAATCTATCTTCCAAAATTTAAAGAAACGCTGGAATATATTTTACTTATTTCATACTCTTTCTCCAAGGCTCGCCTCACACCCCTAACCACCGCCCAACAACCCCTCCCCACCCACGCCCACCCCACCCGTCTTCAAGCGCTGCTCTGACAAATTGTCATCCCACAAAAAGGTCAGTTGAAGCGGGTGACCACGCGAAAAAACTGATAAAAGTAATCAATGTTAAAAATTGCATTCCATTCGTCAACATTTATCGATAAAAAATTAAAGGAACCCCGCAGAAATGGAGAAAATCACTCCACACTGAGTGGGAAAATTGACTGGAAGGAACCATTAGAGGTTCTTCTCTCCCCATTGGAACAAAGAAAGAAGATTCTGATCATTCATGTTCTCAAAGAAATCCATATTTCACCTTGTGCCTGAAAAAATCTTTAAAAAAAATTTAAAGTTGACTGCTTTTGGCTGTATAAATGAAAGTACGATGAAAAGAAAGCAAATGTTTGTGTGTCTCTGGTGTCTTCTGGATTCAATGACATTACAACTCACTCAGAATTTTACAAAAATCTAACAAACACTTGAATTCATCCCGGCTGATAAAAGAGTTTTGGCGTTTTTCTCAGTTTGATATTCTGAATTCGTTCTGTTGTTTTCCAAAATCGCTTTTGTACAAGTTACAGACTAAACACGACTAAATATTCACAAAAACGCAGGATTCTCGAGCAAAGAATGTGACGTCTATATTTTGACAGATGGCAGCAACGCGAACTCTCATCCCTGATATTTCGTGCCTGCTATTTAATTGATTTACAATACTTTGCAAAATTCTCTATATTTATCACTGATAGTGTTGCTAGCTGTGTCGCTGGCTGTGTCGGTATCGGTGTGTGTGTGTGTGTGTGTGTGTGTTCGTAAGTGTGTGTGTGTTGAGGTTTTTTGACAAATGGTCCTTGTGATATGATATGAATATTCAATGAGCCACCATTGCTGAGTTCGTTCGCCGGGGCTGTTGTTGTCCGTGTCGATGGTGTTGCTGCTGGTGATGTTGCTGCTATCAAATTGATTTGTTGCATAGTCTGCTTGGGCGAACTCAATTCCGGCCTTGGTTGTCATCACCGTCGCCCGCATCCTGCTCTTCTGCATCAATAGGCCTCGGCATTGTTTAATGCAAATTGATAATTTACTCAATAAATCATCTCGATATTTATGACGTTCGACGTATCGTAATTTATTTGAAACGTTAGCCTGTAATTGATTCGTTGGCAACGAATGGGGTGAAACGAAACCCTACCACTTTTCGTTTAATGCTAACTATTGCTCCAGACTACCATTTTTGAAATGCTCCAGCCTACCATCTGACGATGGTCGTTATTCGCGGCAATCGTGATGTTCGCTGAGTCAACCGCTTCGATCGTACAGCGTTAGTGAAGCTGGCCTCAGTTATGGTGGGTGTAACGACTGTACGGCTGGTGGTACTGGGTCGCGGTCCCACGCTAGCACTTCTACACTTCCGATTCTCCACCAGTTGCAACCTCTGCACCCGGTCCAACTGCATACTAGCCGGTCTCTTGGCTAGATAATCATTTACATGCGCGTTGCGACCGTTCGCTATGTTAAGGTCAGCCAGTGTATCTTTTATCTGCTCCCTCAAACTTTCGTTTTGCTCCTGCAACGCTGCCCGTTCTTGTTGCAAGCACAGCGCGTCCACCTCGACGTTATTGACTCGCATCCAGAAATTTTCCATTTTCTCCCAGACGCCCGGGGGAACCTGCAAATAGCAATCGCCGTATCATCGCCAATATATGGAGGGAAAGAAGGCATGGAATGTACCTCTTCCTTAACTTCCACAGGCGGCTCCTTCATTTCCCGCTCTGTTCGAGCGAACGTCTTACGTTTAACGGCTGTCAGCTCCCATTCCACGTTTTTGCCCCATTTTTCCTCGTATTTGCCACAGATGTCTGCCATCTTCAGCAAGGACTCGCCTGTCTTTTCCAACTCCTTTAGAGTCTGTAAAATTAAAATATTCCTATATGTGCCTCCATCCCCATACAGCTTCTCTTCCTCGACCATCTCGATCGTTATACTCACCTTGAGAACCTTATAACTCTCTACACTTGCAATCCTAATGAGCTCCTCTGCCTCTCTTCTTTCGTCGTCCACCTCCTGTTTGCGCTTTGCTAATTCCTCGCTCAATTCGTCTCGAATTTTTGTCATCTCTTTTATTTTGGCCTCTCCTTTCGTCGATATTTCGTCATATTTTGCTTTAAGACTCTCTATCTGCTCACTTAGACGATCCATTTCGCGACGGTTCGCCAACTTCATCGCTGCATACTCATCATCTCGCTCTTTGAGGTACACGTAATCGGAATAAAATTCTTCAGTGCGCTTTGCATAGTCATTGAGGATATTTTGGTATTCTTGCCAGAGACCCTCGAGTTTGGCTTCATAGGTTTTGGTGTTCTCTTCGAGTTGTAATTGTGTCTTTATGCAGGAAAAGAGGGAGAAGAAGAGACATAAATGGAGACGTAAATGCATTTCGAACAACATCTCGACCAACGTCGAAAAAAAACGGCTGCCCGGGTACTGATTATCGTTTCGAAATATAAAAACTATTTCGATCTCGATTATTATTTTGTGAGGTTTATAAGTAAATCTATTATCTATTCTATTATTTCAAAAGTTATCAAAGTCAATCAGTGTCAACCATTTCTGCTTTCTGTCAACCATTTAAATGCAGTGACGATCACTGCACACGATCGCGTGATTCTTGAATGATTGTTTCGCTCACAACAAACAAGACATGTGAATTCAGTTAAAATTGCATTCAGTATAAAAGAGTCCACTACCATCTAACAAAACGCATTGTTGACGATATGCAGCAGCAGCGATCAGTCCAGCGGTCCAGATACGAGCTTCTCCTCATTCTGTTAGTGCTTCTCATTATTCCTACCGTGTATTCGTTGCGTTGTCGATCCGAGGATGGACCTTCCGATGCTGAATTGAAACGCGTTACTCGAAACTGTATGCGAAAAGTCGGTGAAAGTTCATATCAAGTGCGATCAACTGATGCCGGCAACTCAGATTTTAATTATTACGAACCGCATCAGCAACAACATCAACAACCTCAAAATAATCAGTGGATTTACGGACAATATCCGCCACGCAGAAATTATAGAGATGGTAGTGATAATAATGATGATGATGATGGTGATGATGATAGGCCAGTGAAAAACAACAACAATAACAACCACCATTATGAGCGCGATTATTCTGAAGACATTCTGTGGCAACGCAATCGCCAACGTATGCAAAATCAACGATCATCGGAATCTTCAAATATGGAAAGTCAATCTGAAGCATCGTCGTCATCGAGTAATGAACGAAATTCGCATTCACGGAATCAGGGGGGAAGAGGCAGCGGATCTTCACAACGTTCTTCATCCGTTTCAGGAGGGAACTCTATGAATACGAATAGCAATCAGAAGAGCAATAATCAGAACAACGACAGCAATCAGAACAACAACAGCAATCAGAACAACAATCGGAATAACAACTATAAACACTCTAATAATAGAAGCAACAACAACAGCAACAACAATAACAACAACAGCAACAATAACAATGGTAACAACAATTCCTCCGATGCAGCAGCTTGTGTCGTCCACTGTTTCTTCGATGAAATGAATATGGTAGGGCTATTCTTACCTACAAGACTGCTTCTCATTCCCTTTCACTAATAATGCTCTTCCTCTCTTTTTCCTTGTAGCTGAACCAGGACGACTTCCCCGACAGATACAAAGTCACCTACATGCTTACCAAGGACTTGCGCGATCGTGAACTCCGCTCCTTTTACTCCGAAACCATTCGCGAGTGTTTCCACTACTTGGAATCGCGAGGTCGCCGCAACGACAGGTGTCAGTTCTCGCGAGACCTCATCAGTTGCATGACCGAGTTCGCGAAGGCCAACTGTGACGATTGGGAGGACTACAATATCATGTTTAGTTAGAATAACTCCAGCGAAAGAGAGAGAAGAAGTTGTTAAAATGGACCAACTAGAAGATCGCCCTTAAAAGTATCTTATAAAATGCACCCCACAACATATTACGTGAATTTTAAATAGTTCACAAACACTGCAAAAGCTTCAATAAAATCCAAGCAACCAGATCGCTTTTCGAGTTTGCGTTTGTAAGCCTATTTTCACTTCTTTCTCAGGCATCCCTTCCATTCCCCATCCTTACCGTAGCCTTTAAATCGTCCATTTGCTCCAGATAGCGTTCGTGGTTCTCTTTCAGTTGTTTCTCTCTGTAATCCTCCAGCTGATATGCCACACACTCCAGCTGCTCTTGCGTTTGATCCATCAGCTGCGTGAATTCCTTCATATTCTGCTCGCTATCCGTCAGTTCGGCCCTCGTTTCGTCCTCGTGTAACTTTCTGAAGGTTTCAAAACGTTGTTGGTATAACTCTGGTAAGGAAAAACGTAAAATCGAATGTCGTTTGATTTAATCTTAATCTTCGAATTCCACGAATTACCCGACAACTTGCGCACGATCTCCGTATTGGCATTTTCCAGCGTAGCGTGAAAGTCGTCTTCCTCATCGAAATCGTTCAGAAGTCGGCCGATGAATTGATCCTTCTGCTCAATGATGTCCTTCCAGAATTTCTGCAGCCTGACGATCTCTCTATTCTGCTCCTCCCGCTTCAGCTTTCGCAGTTTGACGATCCAGTGCTGAGTGATCTTCGCGTCGTTGTGGCGACTCAAAGCCAACTCGCGCTGCAACTTGTTCTGGGTGGGAAATTTTAGAAGATTCCTTTTAAAATTGTGACCGATCTTAAGGACGACTTTCGTGGCCAATTGCCGCTTACATACCTTCATGAAGAGCGCCAGCAGCTGGGACTTGCGACGGCGCGCTTCTTCCTCAGCATCTGCGCGTCGCTGCAGGTAGCGCGCCCGCTGCTCCTCCGACATTTTAGCCAAATTCTTGCCTTTTCTTTTGCCTGTTCTAACCATTTTTAGTCGAAAGATTTTCAGTCGAAACTTATAGAAGAAATTGTATGTTTAATCGCAGATGGAGCTGCAAGACTGAAGGTGAAGAATGCATTTACTGAAGTCAAGTGCATGGAATTGTTGTATCGACGTAAACAAATTTGCCATGACCACCATCACCATCTCGATTACCACAGAGTTACCGTGGTTTTAACAGCTCACCGCTACTGTTTATAATCTTTTTTAATTTTATATTCCAAAGCATCGCTCGGCTCAAACTATTTTCACCATCATTGCTTTCGGCGAAGAACTTCCTTTGCCCGAATTACTTCTCTTCTCTCTCACTCTCTCTCTCTTCTTTTCTGTGTGAGCGAGCGAGCGTTTGTGAAGGAAGTGTAATGGCAATAAATTTTCGTGAGTAAGCAACAACAACAACAACAACAACAACAACAACAACAACACAAAAACAGAAGTGAGAACAAACTGGGAAGTATGAAAATTCATTGAAAGCCACCCACCCGTCCGTCCACCTTTCACCCTCCCGCAGCACCACGAGCGATTTACGTCTTGCGAATGCACTTCATAAATTTGCTCAATTCAAAGGCCAACAAAAATGAAAGGCAAAAATCAAGAATGCACTGAAAACACAAGACAAAAACGCGTTCAAAGCAAAGCCGGTTGAAAGAATTCGAAACTTTCCTTCGAAGTTTGCAGAGTGCTTCGTGGCAAAGGAATCAAAAATTATTGCCGCACTTGGAGAGCAACAGCTGCGGAGTTACTTCTTGGTTGGAGTTTGGTGGGTGTTGCTGGTGAGTGTGGTTGGGTTGGTGGGTTGGTGGGTTGGTGAGTTGGTTAGTTGAACGGTTGCTTGGTATTCGTTCAAAGGCGGCAATAAAAACGTCAACTCCAGAAAAGGATTGAAAAATGAAAATCCAAGAACTCACTCACCCTCAGCCTCTCTCTCAACCTCTCTCTCATTTTTTGTCTTGCTCGACTCCATTGAAGCTCTCATTTTTGAGAAGGTTCGAAGTTGTGAAAGTGAGAGAGAGAGAGAGAGAGAGAGAGAGAGAGAGAGCGAGAGATGGGAAAAAATGCATGTAAAGCGAAATAAATTTAATGCTCGGCAATCATAATAATTTCACATTTAGTGGTAATAATTTGAGTGCCAACATTGCGATTGCGAACCAACAACAGCAACAACTACAACAACAACTTCCACAACAACAACAACAACAACAAACTTTTCAAAAACACACAAACCAAGAAAAACACCACTGAAACTGGAAGAAAAACGAAAAATAAATAAAAGCGAAATAAATGGCCCTCGTAAAGTGGAACTTTGTTGGGAATGCAATTTGGATTTGCTACGTTGGCTGCACTGTTCGGTGCGTTAAAAAACAGTTTAACAGAATATAAAAAAAATACAGAAAAATGGAGTCCTGTGCAGCGCCGCCATTGAGTGTCCTGACCGTCGTTCGGCTTGACTTGTTCGGTTGGCTGTGCGCGCGCTCTGCAATTTTCAATATCTGCTGCCATTTTCACTGCACACTTTTTTGGTCATTCTGCGCATACAATTTTAATCGAATTAGTTGTTGCTGTTGTTGTTGTTCTTGTTGTTGTTGTTGTTGGTATTGTTGTTGTTTTTGTTGTTGTTCACCTGAAACTAGCATCGAAAGGTTTAATTCAAACAGGTACACTGAAAAAATATTGCAATGTAATCGCGATTTTAAATTGCGGTTGTCAATATGAAGAAACTGAGTTCGTTAATTTTTAGCAAAAATTATAAAAAATTAGTTAAACTGAAGATTGAAATTGTTAGTTTAATGAATGAATGTTCTTCAAATTGATTTACAATGTTGCTAAATTAACCACCTGTGTTAGTCAAAGTCTTTTATTTTTTAAAAAGACAATTTGATAAATTCGTGTCGCAAATTTCATAAAAAAAATCGGTGAGGCGAGTAAGATTTCCACATGAAAATTATTTTTTT
The DNA here is from genome assembly GCA_922984085.1 of Sicus ferrugineus. NCBI lineage: Eukaryota > Metazoa > Arthropoda > Insecta > Diptera > Conopidae > Sicus > Sicus ferrugineus. The sequence goes on from OV277348.1 coordinate 8,728,600, forward strand.
TTCGGGGTACTGTTGGCCCTGATGAATGATGACTCCACAGAGAAGATATTTTTTTGTAGAAAGAGGTTAATAAGGATAATTATGGAATTTCATTTCAATTTATTGGTAGAAAAATAGTTGTAATTTTTGTAATTTTCCATACTCACCTAATGCTAAGTTAATTAATAATTTTTTCCTAATTTAACTTAATTAATAATCTTTTTAATTTAATTAATACTTTTTAATAATTTATTATATAGTAAATAATTTATAAATATTTCGAAAAAATTGAAAAAAAAATCCTTTTCTTACAAAACCTTCAAAACATAGTTGGGAATTCTGTAGTTTCGTCGATTCTCGAAATAATTCTTATAAATTTAATCAAAAAGTGGTACACAGATAATGCTAACTGTACTTGCGAAAGAAAAAAAAGGGATAAATTATCCTTACCACACCTCTGTAACTTTTTTTTTATCTTAAAAGTGTCTTCAATTTTCTGCCATTCCATTCCATTCTTCGCAGCACAGCTTCGTCGGCGATAAAACTTTCAATGCCGAAATCCATTGAAAATTGATGGGCCGGCAATATTTTGCACGGAGCGCGCAAGACGTTAATGGGAAATTACAGTTAAACTGAATGTGTGGCAACACCACCGAAGCCGCAACAACAACAAGAACAACAAAAGTAACCTCAACACCAACAACAGCACAAAATAGCCTCAGATACACTCAGCTTCGCTTCCGCGTATTTGTATCTGTTTGTATTTCCGCTGCAAAGACGACGGAGTGTTGGAAAAAACGATAAGAAGAAGAAGAAGAAAGCAGAAGTAGAGAAATTCTAGAAATAAAAATTTGATAAAAATATCTACTATTTTTCAAAGTCTTGCGGTAAAGAAGCTTATTTTGCACTCACAGCTGCAGTAAAACAGACGCACTCACACACTTACATCCTACATACACACACATGCACACGCACACATACACATACATACACACATACATACACACATATATAAACACACTCGCTCGAACGCATGCAGTGGTGCAGCTGGAAAAACTTTCAAACGGGGATTTTTGTAAAAGAAGGATGGAAAATTTTCACATTTTTCTCATTTACAGATAAAATAAAATTTAACACTTTAAAATTTTCGGCAGCTGAAGTATTGGGTTTCTTTCCTCTCACAGATAGCGGCGCGCACACACACTCTACCACCCCTCGCTCTCCCAATCTCTCTCTCCCGACCCCTCCTCACCCTCACGTTATCATTAGATGTGCGTCGTTGAAGGAAAGCTTGTTGCTGTTGCTGTTGTTGTGAGATACATGCAATTTATTGCGTCTACAATTCAAAATGTCGGAAAACGCATTCTCAACATTATCTCTTCCTCGCTCCTCGTACACCTTCCGTCCGTCCCTCGCCACAGGAACCATCTTCGACGCAACAGCACGCCTCCTCTTTTACACTTGTGAGTGTATTCGCGATGCATGTGGGAGTATGTGGGAGCGTGTGTGTGAGCGTGTGTGTATGTTGCAAGGAAAGCTTAAATGTTTTGCTTTTATTGTGGCAACGCCGATTAAACGTAATGGAAAATGAGCCACAACAGCAGCAGCAGCAGCAACAACCACCAACCAACAACCACCGCAAAAATATAACTAAACGTTTTCATAAATTTAACAAAATTGTTTGGTTTTTACTTTTGTCGTTGGTGTTGCTATTTTTCAAGGGGAAAATAAAAGCAATTTATGAAGCGTAAAAACTTTAAAAAGAAGTTTCCGTAAGCTTCTCTTTCACAAGCAAGACTCTGGAGTGGAAGGAGTGGAGTGGAGTAGTGAATTTCTAGTTTCATTATTTTCAACTGAACCCCGTTGAGTGCGTCTCTAATCCCGTTTCGGGGATTCCTTCGCCATCCCTCCGACTCTGACAGCCCAAGCAAGCGCGGTATTAACTACCGCCAACGAGCCCGCGTCACCTTCAAATGGATTTCATTAGTCGTCGACTTCTCTGTAGCAATTTCGTGCGATTTATATTAACTCGAAAAGTTTTCCCTAACTTCCTGAGGCCATAAAATCCCATTCAATGTGGACTTAAAAGGGTGCTGGAGGGCGGCGGGAGTGGGAAATCGCCTAATTTATGCGTCCTCATCTAGTCTCCTTCAATGCCATCCACATTCCACGCTCCAGTCGCTTGATGGTGACGTTGCCACTGCAGAGAGCGCACAGGTGATTGCGGAAATTTCTGAAATTTTCAAATCCTTATAATCGTCCTCACTCACACTCACTTCTCTTCGTCGGCCGGCTTAACAGCGCCGTTGAGGTGTTCTTGGTGTTGGAAAACCGTTTCCTTTATCGGCGATAAACGGCAGTAACGGCAGTGGCTACGAGTCCTCCGACGAAAGCGTTGCACTTCGGAGAAACGCATCTTCCCGTCCATCCCGGCGTTTACACTGACGGCATTCCGAGAAACTCGTATGTAAGAAGTTTCAGAGTTGCCTTTGCATCGCGAATCTTTCTATCCGCTTTGTTTCAGTGTACTTTTAAACCGCGTCATTATATCTTCGCCGAATTTCTCTCTCCCAGCCATTTTCGCAGCCGTCTTAACGACCAGCAATGGATTCCACCTGCATGGCGTACGAATTTCACATTATTTTCAGTTTCTGTTCTCTTTTATTTTAGTGTCTTTTATTACTTTAAGCGAATTTTGAAAGTCGGCGGGATTAAGGAAAGCATTAATTTTAATAATCTAAAACAACCAAGCGTCGACAGACTAATTTTATATACCGAATTTCAATTCAATTTTAATAGTATTCGTTTGAAGGTTTCTTGTATTAAACATATTGACACAAATCTTTCAGAGCCACTTTTCTACACCTCAATTTATAACTCACACTGCAGACATGCGAGATTCAATTTAAAATTCAATGTACTCAATATATCCAGACACTCATATTACGCAGTAGCCTGTAAAAAATTGCATTTCGCTCTCGAAAATCTGCCAATATTATGCGAAATTACATTATCTGAACCAAAATGGATGGTAAGAGATTACCTTGCTTATTTTCCACACGCATCCTCTCACAACTTGTCCGCAAAGTTGATTTACAAAGTCGCAAACTCACCGCGTCAGTCTATCCGTGTCAGGTTGAGGAAACGCGGTCACATGTGCTTGTCTTTGAAAGTTGAAAGAAATGACAGGTACGTACATCATCTGAGAGGAACCTCGGAAGATACCGCTCACAGAAACATCAATGGAAGCGAACAACACATGAAACCCTAAGGCAGGATATCGTCTGTCCTGCCTTCAAGAATCAGCGTTCCTCGTGAAGGTTTTCATCGACAAAATGATAGATGGTTGCGATCTGTTATCGCTGTGAAGAGTTTCTCACTCTCCGATACTCATTTGTGACGCATGAGAGGGAAAAGATTGGGGATGCATGACATGAGTGGAAATAGGTAATGGGAATTTGTATCTAGTTTTGTAGTGCCACACGGCACGTACGCGCGGATTTTTGGTAAGGAATTTCTAATGGATCATCGTAACACTCCGAAATGAAATTTCATCAGAAATCTGACTCTTAGTTTCCTTATATAAGGACTGATAAGGACTCATGGCTTCCCTGTAATCCACTACTTCATATTTCATTAATGTGTTTATTATTTTCTTTTATGTTTCTCTTTTTTTAAAAAAAAAATAAAGTACAGACTACTACTCAGGATACCAAGAATTCCAAGCACCTCATGAGTGCCGTGCTCTCTAGTTTTCCGCCATTTTGCAGGGTTTTTGTCATTTCTGTTCCTCTCTCGTACGAAAAATATACCGAGTAACTCCTGGCGGGTCGAGTTGGTGAGAGTGAGCAGAAGATCCGTAGATGTCAATTTAGTGTTCTCTTTTTCTTGTTATTGCAATTGCTTTCCTCGCAACTCCGGCGTATTAAATCGAATGATGGTGTAATTTTTTTTTGCTCCTTTCTGGCCGCTTCACACGACATTCGAGCCATCAACAATGACGAAGTGTCACGCAGAGAATTGCCAAGGGCAACGATAATCATGTTAAGCATTTCCCACTTTCTTCTTCTTATTCCGTTATAGCCATTTTCCGTTATAGCTTGGGGAAAAGTAAAAGGAAAAAATAGCGACATAAGTGATCTATGAAGGCAATTTTCTTGATTTGATTGAAGCAAGATGTTGCGAGAATTCAATAAATATGAAAGAATATTGAATTTGGAAATTTTTCAGAGAAATGGTGTGGTCACGAATGTGGTCTGTCGTTAGTCTAGCGTCGGGTGAAAATATTCGTTTAATAGAAAAATTCTAAATCAAGTAAAATGAAGGAACTGTAAGAAATTTCATACATATATGAGGTTTTTTAAAATCTGTGGTTTTCACCGTCTGTGCTATCTAAAATCATGACCTTTAAATCCATCTGTTAACCGAACATCCTTGGTTATCCTTTAACTCCTCTACTACCTCCACCACACTTTCTCGCCACTAACGAAACTTTTCAATTGTCCGCAATCATCTGCATTTGAGTGGAAAACTCTTTTCGTATGTAAAACAATGCATTAAACAAACCTTTTCACTACAAGTGAAAATCTAAATCATTACGCTTGTTTTATTCTATTTTCTACCCATAGTTTGTCTTTCATCTGATTGCTTTGCCATTCAAATTGCCGGAAATAATGAGAGTGAAAGAAGCACAAAATTATGCAACTGCCATTGTGTTCAACTTATTAGAATAATTCATGATTTCCTCAAATTGCTAGCATTTTCGGGTTTGGAGAAAGAAAATATTGAATACAATGAATGAACATTCAGATTCTCCCGGACTTTCCGCTGCCAAAATACTAAATTGAATTGAAAATCTAATTAAAACTGTTAACTGAATTCAAAGTTAAAGTTGCGTAAACTCAGGAAATTCATAGGAGAGTCAAAATTAAAGTTAATTAAGCAAAATTAACTAACGAAAGAAGGTTTTGCAAAGACTGCTTTGAAATGTGATCTGGAAAACGCCTCAGAAGCGCTACAGAAGAATTATTAGTAATTAAATGACTCAATTTAGCAAAAAAGAATCACTCAATGTACGAAATTAATGGAAATAAAAAATATCTCTCTTTACAGTCAACTTGTTTTTCAGAATTGACGTTCTGATTGTTTTCACAATTTAAATCTGATGAAAATTGAAAAAAATAAAATAAATAAATAAAATTTCATCTGCGTTGAAATTTCAATTCATTTATTTTGTCACGTAGAATTTTCACTTAAATAATTTTTCCTATATTTCTAAAAACACATTTTAAACAAGAACAACAACCGCATCATTATCACCGTTAACACCGCTAACATCATCACCAGCCATGACGAACGTGGAGCAGTTCGACTTCCAAAATGCCACCTACGAAGATCTGCCGCTCATACGTCAGCTGCAGTCACAGAATAGCAAATTCATCGGCCCGTCGAAGCGCAACATCATCGATCCCTTCGTCTTCATGGAGGACTACACGACGCACCGGATTTTGGCTCGCGTCAAGCCGACCGACGACACCATCGTCGGCTATGCGGAGTTCAGGAACTACCCGCGCCTTTACGCTCTGGACGTCGATTCGTGGACGGATTGGCTGCACCATCTCTTCTGGTGAGTGGCCGTGCAAATACATTCCGAACGCATTCTAAACGCGTTCGTATACGCGAACAGCGTGAATTGTAGTATGCCGGCGGACAAGACTCCGATCACCGTTTCCAACACGCTATTCCTGTGCTACTTCGTCTACAATCCGGCCCACTTCCCGGACTTGTTCGCCGTTCTGCTGCGTGAGATTTTCTTTCGCGAGCGCAAACTACGTTATATTCTTTCCTTGGAGCGGCCATACTTTCCCCACAAGTTTCCCGAAGGTACGTAGAATGTCTCCACCGCTTGATTTCGTTCGTTGCATTCATACCGCCTTCACACGAAGCCAACAACACCATCGAAACCCTCAGAGACTTTTAAGCGGGAACAACCCGCCGAAACGAAGTACCGTGCTTTCGTGTGACAGAGCTAATTTGCCATCGATTCTCTGTAGGCAGGAAAATTTTTCACTTTAATTTTCACACCCAATATTGTTAATAAAAAATCGTCGAGTTTTCGATGTCAAGAATGGATCGTTCACTCGATCATTCACTGGCTCGAGTTTCATTGTCTCCATCTTGTCGGATCAGCTCTCGATAATTTGAATTTACCAATTCTTACTTCATCTACTTTACAGACGAGCCATGCTATGATATTTTCAGGCAATTTGGGACGATCTACTACCCCAAAGTATTTCATGTGAGAAGTTGTAAGAATACGCAACAATTACACGTGATACATCGTGATGAAATAATAGCGAAAATGCGCTACAGAAGAGCTTTGTAAGAATGGAGAATTTATGAACGTGGATTATAAATAATGCGGTTGCTCACCCTTTTTTTTGGCTGAAATCTATTGCAGACCAGAGGATAACGATGACGTTGTCAACGTGGTTGACGTGGACATACCAGAGCTGAAGGCACAATTCGGCGAATTCTATGTAGCCGAAGAGCTCTTAAATCCTGATCCGCACAAGGCTTTAATCATTACGGAAGTGAGACGACAGTTTTGTTTTAGTTTTAAATAATTTTTATCTCCGAAATTTAAAGGTGTTCAAATTTTTAATCTTTTTTTTCTACACTTCGTTTCGTTTTATCTTCGCATAGGTGGACAATGAAACAATCGGCTTCTTCTGGCTTAACGATAACGTCGATATCATGACATTGATCAAAAATTACGAACTGGAGCCATATGGAAATTTAATAAAATTTACGCCACACGAACGAGTACGCAAAAGTGTGGTACATGTGAAGTAAGTTGGTTCGAAGTTCTTATTTTCAGTTTAAAAACTGTTGTCTGTTTGTCTCCCTCCCTCTCTCTCTCTCAATTTGTAGCGAAATCGATCGAAAACATCCGGCAACACTTTTTACAACTTTCGCAATTGTGGAAATCCTGGAAGGTAGGAAATCCATACCGATTTGCATCGAGCAAGAAGACTGGAGTTCATACGCCTCGTGGGTTACTTCAAGTCCCGCCTGATAGTTGCATGACCTTTGACCTCCACTTTCCATCTCGCAGATTGGAAACCTTCACCGAAGTAGACACATATCCGGAGAGTAGAATTAACTACGCCAATTTCGAGGGTTTGAAAGATTGTATCCTACGTTTACAGAAGCTGAATGATAGTAAGTGTTCTTTCTTTCTCCAGACCACGATTCACAAAAACGACTCCTTCTTTTCTCCCGTTCCCCCTCTCTCTCTCTCTCTCTCTCTCTCTTCCCCTTCTCTTCCAATCGTTTAGTTCTCCGGTCGACCGAGTACTACTTCACTTACAGCGCAAAACCAATGCGGATCTACTATAATGCGTCCCATCCGATGCACTCGAATGTCTTCGCCATGCAGCTCGTCGGCTTGGACAAGTGCTGTGATTTTCGGGAGGTATTCCGCTTCCTGATGGCCGCCTTTAGCACTCACCAGGACCGTGACTACTGCATTTTCTCGAAGCCAATTGCATGGAAAATGACGCCAGCATTTTCTCAACTTCTACGCTATTTTATTGTGAGTTTACGGATCGGCGAGGTGGTGGGGAAGGAAGGGACTGGTGTATTCGGGAAGAGGAGAGAGGAGGGGGTGTGGCTTAGTGAGTGAGTAAACGGAGAAGTTAAGATTTTAACGTTCTTTCCCCGTGACTCACTTGGACCAATATTTATTGCCTACTTGGACTACTCCAAGTGAGCCACTTGGAATACTTGGACTACTCCCAGCGAGCCACTTGAACTACTTGGACTACTCCCAGTGAGCCACTTGAACTACTCTCAGTGAGCCACTTGGACTACTCGAATTACACTGCATGAAGACATGTCCTCTTAATACTCTTCTTTTTCATATTTTTCCTAACAAAATCTTAATGAATGTTAATGGTAATTACGAGTACATGAATGTAACTTTCAGCGGAAAATTGTATTAATGAGTTTTGAATTCCAAACCTTCCTCGAATCTTATGTTTCAATAATTATGGTACACATCTACTGTAGACTTTGTTGGAACTCTTAAGCTTTTTGTTCATGAACGCAAAGCCAATTGTCGATTTGAGCTCAGAAATGATTCAGTAAGGACTTGTGATTCCTTCCAGCCTGTTTTGCCACGTCCTGGTTGCGAAATCGACGATGAGCTCTACATAGCACATCGCAGCTGTCTCTACGGTGATGTCGTCATTCAGAAACTGCACGAGAAGGATATTAAAGCCATCGAGCAACTACTTTTCTATGCCGAAATCGTCAAACCCCTCACCTCCGATGCCTCCGTGCAGACCGATATGCCACCCAGCGAGGACGATGTCGCGGAAAACCAGAAGAAATCCGAGGTCGAGAGCGTGCACGAGATCATGTATGAAGTGTTGAGGGATCCGTGGAGCGAATTTCAGTTTCTCACAATTCGTGTCGGCAACTCGGCGAAGCCGATGGATGAAAGCATCGTCATTGGCTTTGTTATTGTGAGGTTAGCAAGTGAATATCAGATGACTGCAAATCGAAATACCTCTCTCTCTCTCTCTCTCTCTGTGTTTTCCCCCGCCAGACAATTCAATGATCGTCACTTATTGCGTCACAACTTTCATTTGACCGCATCGAACGAAATACTCAAATATGTTCGCGGTGAAATAGTAACGCTGCGACTGCACCCGCTCTATCGCTTCGAGTCGGACTTAATTTTCAGAGAGGTGGCACGCCTCTCGGGCTTCTGGGACTTTTACTACTTCGCTCCAACCAAGGTGGGCCAGAGATCGCAATGCTCAGTTAAGTAGCCGCTAACTTGCAAATTCCTGGTGATTTCTAGTATCAGAAGCCGTTCACCAACGACTTGGTCACCAGAATGGAACCCATCGAGCCCAAACGCATCAAGAAACAGTATCGCCCGCCACGCAAACACAGACTCTCCGGCCAACGCGACCCCCGAAAGCCGCTCTATCTGGCGACGGATCGCTTTGCGGCCTACAGACAAAACTTGTTGGTGTCGAAATTCTTTGGCTCGAATAAGTCCACCGTAATCATCGGCTTCAATGCGCTGTGCAAGGCGTACCTGAGGGTCCGGATCTTTGAATGGAACACACTGGAGTAGGCAGCCATTGACACGCGCACGTATACTGGGTGACATGAAACAAACTCTTTTCAGATTAAAAAACCCCGAGAAATTCTGTTGCATTCCGCATCTCAACATCACGGTCATCACGAAGCCCGGCGTCGCCGAGGCCGAACTCGACACGCACTTCAGGTGCGAGAGTTGTCGGAACCAGGATCTGTGCTGGGTCAACTGGCAGAACTACGACTCCTTCGTGAGGGACGTCACTCTGAGAATGGATCTGACTAAGTACATCAAGTTCGTGAACGGTAACATAAAGAGTATAAACAGGTGAAGAGGGTGAAGTTGCTCTTCGATTTGGTGTTGACTGTCTGTCTCTCTATCTTCCCTCTCTCCCTCTCCCTTCCCCCACTCACCCTCTCTCCCTCTCTCTCCCTCTCTCTCTCTCTCCTCTCTTAACAAACTGCAGACAGAAGAAGGTGATCGTTATGCAGAACGATTGCGAAATCAGTTATGACGATCTGATTCTAATCGCTGAATCCGAACACGGCCTCCCACCACACAAGTCACCCGAGTACCAGTGGCCGTCGAACTATCAGCACATCAACAACCGCTTCGATCGCATACTCATGTACTACAAGCTGCGCGCGCTGAAGGGCAAGTTTTGCGAGGATGCCGACATCAAGTTCCTGGTGTACGGTCGCCATCTGCGCACCTTCGAGTTCATCAACTTCCTGGTGAAGCACGGCATACCGGGCGCTGCGATCACGCTCGTGCTGTACGTCAGCAAGCCGATCGACGAGGAACTGCGACTCAACAATGCCTTCCACGACTTGAGGATCGAGCTGATCCTGCAGGAGATGGCGGAGGACCTGGGCGTCAAGGTGCACGAGAACTACATGTTCTCGCACTGGCTGCTGCACGAGGAGGACAACGCCATCAAGAGCGCCGTGTTCGAGAGTCCCAGCTCGAAGGACGCCGTCCTAACGCTGGATTGCGATATGTTTGTCAGTTACTACGAGACAGATTTAGACGTTGAGTTTGCAAGGAGTAAGTGGGAGGCTGGAGAAGCTTGGGCGTGTGGAGAGCCGGCATGCTGATTGACGTTTTCTCTGGTTGCAGTCATCGAAGATGCTGGCGTTACGATGAAGAATGGCAACGTGCAAATCAGCTTCGACTTCAGGACGAATGATCGTGTGATCTTTGCCGCCGGCAAGAGTACCGTCAGCGAGTTCGAGGTAAACCAGCAGTACACGTTCGTGGATCCCAAGGAACAAGCGCAAAAGGTATTTAAATATTTAAATATTGCTGATCGAGGGATCCCCGAAATGTAGCGAACGGAACCTCTGTCACTGAAAGCTCCACATCTATCGTGATACTAAGTATTTCTACCTCGCGCAGCTGTTAAAGGCGATGACCGCCGATAGCTCAAGTGCAAGCGGCTTTGATTCGAAGTACCACGAGCCGAACTACTGCGCCGTCCAGCTGCCCTTCAACTACTACATGGTGAAGATCATTTTGCCGAAACTGTACCTCGCCAACCATCTGCACAACGAGTACTCGCACTCGCTGATCACCTACCACGACTACGAATTCTGTCGCGTCCGCTTGAACCCGTTCAACGTCGTGGAGGAGATCGTTTGCATCACGCAGAAGGTGATCATTTAATCTCTCCCCCTCTACAAAAAAAGAACTCCCCTCGTCCTCCTCCTCCCGGCATCCATTCCGCACTGATTACTCTGAATTGATACACATTTTGGGCTGCATTTCAGGACTGCAACCTGGACTTCTTGAAGTTCTTCTGCGGCAAGCACGAGCAGCTGCTCAACAACCTCAAGTCGCGATGGTACGTGCACAGCTTCGCCAGCTTCCTGGAGTTCTTCAAGGAACCCTGGTCGGAGCTGGTGCAGCACGAGCGCTTCCACGAGCTGTGTGAGCAAAACAGGCAGCTGATTGCCGAAACAGCCGAAAATATTCTACTCTTCCAGAAGGTAAGAAAATCTCTTTTTCAGAAGGTTAGAAAGTCTTTCTTAGAAGGTAAATTAAAGCGATAATAGATGAAATTAATTCAGTTGTGAGTTCCTCTGTTTGATCGGTAAAAATTTGTGATTTCTTTCAGTTTGATTTCAGTCTGCAGGTTTGTCGCTTAAGTCTCTCGTTTCGTGCTGCTGGAATGAGAAATTTTTCGATTTTGGCGTTAATTCACACTTAATTTGTTTCGTAATTTTTGTTAATTCAGTTACTTATTTATTCAGCCTTTCTAATGCTAATTGACGTTTAATCCTTCAGGATTTGGATCGCAAGGTACGCCAGCAACTGCTGCACAAGACTCTGAACGACTTGGGTATGAAAGAGGAAGTCGAGGCAAATTTGATTCGTTTCCTGCGCAAATATCGCGACGATTTCTATCATCCGTTTGCGTTGCCCGAAGATTTTATTACAGCAGGAGACATGAGTTTCTTCAATTAATTAAATTGATTTAATATTGAAAATTCAGGTAAAATTATACTTTCCTCAGAGTGAGAGAAGACATCGTGAAGAAGCATTTGCAGATTATTAAAACAAAAATGTGTCGTGTTAAAATCTCTTTCAGAACATTTTCAATTATTTCAATCGATTTTATTATTACAACGCAAATTGTTTCGGTGATCCAGTTGAAGAAGCCTACAAATTTTTGGAAAGAATAAAAACGTATAAAAAGGAAAATAATAATTAATTGATAAAATTTTTATTCTACGTTTCAGTATTTTAGGAGTTTTTTCTGTGTAGATTGTTTTTCAGCGCCATCTAGTGATCAGTAGCCGGTTAACACTTCATCACAAGAACAACAACGATTATGGAAAAAGCAGAAAGAATCTTCTATAAAACAATTTAACGGAGACGACTTAGCGCAGACACAATCCTCGTTAGCTTAATTTTCCACCACTAAGGGAAATTTCCCTTGTCAATACCACTATCTGTCCTTATTTCACTTAGAGCCAAATCGTCGAATTTATAAAAGCAATCGATCTATACCTTTCACACTTGCAGTCTTGCTGGGGAAATTATTAATTCAACAAGACAGCACTGTCTGCAGTCAGCTGTTGTTGGTCTGACTTCTACTGTCAAAGTATAGAAGGTTTTTTCTGTTTTTGTTTTCTTTTCTAGTGGTGATGATTTTCTCGGTCAGCTAAAATAGCAAATTAAATATTACCGAGCGAAGAATATATAATTTATCAACTTTTGAACAATCAAAATCGTGACGAATGTTAACTTTTTCATGAGAATTTCTTAACCATCGAATTAAGAAAGCTAGAATAGTTTTGTTGTTGATGGTGTCGCCGCTGGTTTCCCATCGGTTCGGTTGGTAGTTGTAGAGGACGCACTGCATCCGGAATTGAAGGTATGGATTCACGTTGACTACAAAAATTAGATAAATTTAATTTATTCAACTTTACAGGTAAGATTTCTAACAAACGTTCTGCCCCTCCTTCAGCAAAGAAAGAAAAGAATTTTTGGCGATCTGTTGCCGGGGCAACCACCTGGACTCACTCAGTTCTGTCCAGGTGATTTCAATTGTCCAGGCGGATTGAATTCTGATTGCGGTGCCGTGTTAAGTCTCGAGTTGGACTAAAATTTGTTTCCTCAATTGCCATGTTGCCATCTATTTTAAGTAAAAACTGTAGAATTTTAATTACAAATACATTTCGGTTACGTTTACTTTTAAACAGCGACGACTTTTGAAGAATAATCGAGAGAACATTTTTTCGTTATTTTTTTTCTGTTGGTAATTTGTTTACTTTTTATTTAGATTATTGAAAATAAGGGAAAACTAATTAAATTCGACTGTTATTGTTTCTGAATCCAAAACAAGGAAATTTAGATAGCTTCTGTGAACAAAAAACTGTTTTACCTGCAGTTTTCTAAAGTCTCGCGTAGAAATTGCAAAAACCATTTTGTTGTTATAACAATTATCAGCGTCTGAGAGAAAAAGAAAAACTGAAATTGGAGAATTTATTTATGTAAAAGGAAAACAACGTAGAAACAATAACGAGGCGGTATATTACGACTGTTTGGATGGACAACAGAAGAATCTTGCAGCAAAAGTTATGAGCGCTGGAAGTACATAAACTAGCAGCACCAACAACAGCCACAAAAACAACAAGCGCGCCAATACAATCACAATAATAGGCAACAACACAAAAGCTTAAATTAAACCAGCCAACCTTGCGAGGCTCCTCCGCATTGTTGATGATCCTGCTGCTGATGCTGTTGCCGCTGCCGTTGCATCTTCGTCGTCGCCGTCGTCGTCGTCTAAGCCCATCCGGACTCATTATATCGTGTTCGGAGCAACCACAGCAATGTGCGTGAGATATGAAGTTTTTATCTTTAGTGAAGCTTCACCATTCATCCGCGAGGCAGGAGAATGCAGTGGGCGATGAACTGCAACTGATTTTCGGTCAGACTTCCTGGTCAATATTGGCGTGGTTGAGCTGATGGTACTGATGGTGGATGCTGCGGCCAGATTCGTTGAATTGTTAAAACGGTAGATTTATGAAATCTCTGGCGTTTTTTTCTATTTATTTGCTTTTATTGATGAGTTTTTACTTGAAGAAAATCGAGTACTCGAAACAATCTTCATTTTAGATACCTTCAGCTGGCCAGTAAACTGATGGCTAATCGAGATTTTTAATAAAACATAAATTAAACTGGAGAAAGAAGATTTTCCTTCAAAAAAGCCAAAAAGTCTGTTTTCTGTTTTATAAGCTCGCGTGAAGTTGTGATAAGTTTCTCGGCCTCAATGGATTAAATCGCCTTAGCGATGTATTCACGATTATTCTCTTCCTTTGTAGAGCCTTGTTTTCGATAAATCTGCGATTTTTCTCCATCTTATTAAAACCTTTGAAGGCCTTAGAAAGCAGACAAGTGGAATCGTGAGACGAGATACTCTTTTTTAAGCAGAGCTTAACTAAAAACCAGCTACTTTTTATGATGTGCTGTCATAAAACTCGCTTAGCCAAACAGTTAGGAGGGACCCACCCTTTTGAACTCAGAAAAATAGCCGAAATAGCGCGCACTGAAATCCCAACTAAACTAAAAACTAACACATTTCAACTAATGATTTAATTAAAATCATAATTTCTTCTCCTCTTCACCCAAAAACACATTTAACTGGAGTTTAAGCAGCGACGCGTCTTTACTTGACGCCATTAAGAAGTTGCGACCAGCTTAATTGTTGGCTGGACGCTGCTGATGCTGGACGTTACTTTTTCCTCATTTTCCCTCGTTTTTTCTCTGGCATTTAATTTGCTTCTTCGTGTTTTGGGTCATTTGTTAGCTTAGAAATTAGAGTGTGAAGCTGAAATTCAATTCAATTATTTAATGAGTGCCTGCAGAAGGGTCAGGCAGGCTGGCAGGCGGGCAGACAGGCGGGCAGGCATGCGTTCGGTGCTCGCTGATTTCCAGCCGCTGGTTGTTGTTGTGAGAAAATCAAACATTCATCTTGTTAGGCTGCTAAATTCATTTATTTATGTGGTTTTGATGGCCAGCCACTATTTGGTCAAATGCATTATAATTGCGTTTCGTCGCTTCTGTTGTTGTTGTTGAAAGTGATGCGTGTAAAACTAATGGTTAGCTACGAGTTAGTAATGAGTGCATTCATCGAAAGTGCACTCGTCGAGCATCCAGAAGGGTTCTCCGGAGAAATAGGGGCGCAGTGAGTAGCCGGGCCAAAGGTTAGCAAGACGACTGACTGACTTTGTGGTCGTCACAGTTTCGAAAGAGTTTCCAATTGCCAGGAATTAAAAGTAACGTTTTTCTCCTGATAAAAAGAAGAAAAAAAAAATGATGGTTCATTTATTCCACAGTGAAACGTGATAAAAAACAATTAGTTTTGAAAATTTACATTAAGAAAATGAGTAAATTGAATCTAGAAAACACATTTCATTAGCATTCCATTTTAAAATTGCAAATGAAAGTGAAGGAAAAAACAATAACTGAGATTAACGCAAAGAACTAATTAAAAAACGAAAAGAATGCGATATCGAAAGGAAGTGATAAATCGATCAACTTCAACTCAACAACATTAAAACACCACCAATTTAACCGCACAAAACTGACCAAAAGGGACGGAGAATAACAAGGGAGGCGCATGGAAAGCATAAAATTAAAGAGTCCAATAAAAGTGACAACATTAACGGCATAAAATGTAGAATTAACGATTGCAAGGGCTCCTCACTTCGGTCTTCTATTGACTGCCATCACTCGTAATCGTTCTCGCGATCGTTGTAGAACCTCAAAATCCGCCGCGCCGCCCTTTTAAATAGGAAGAACGCGTTGCTATCAGAGGTGACGGAAACCATTTGAGGGCCCGCTACACGTTCTTCTCACTGAGGTTCTCATGCGAGTCGGGGAGACAACTGACTGATTGATCCTCGCCTCGATCGACGACATTCGCTGTTGTCAAAATAATTATTTTTCTAGTTTTCATTGTATTTATGAGATGTTATTGCGCACACAGTAGTGATTGCAGTAGAGCTATTTTCAATTAATTTTCACAACCAAAGCGCGATGTTAACATTGAAATGGTCTTCTGCGATCACTCACCGATCGCCCATCACCGAAAACGCATCACCGAGCAGTCTTCACCGACCACCCATTACCGATCACCAGTCACCGATCACACATCAACGGTCACCCAACACCGATCACCCCTCACCGATCACCCATCACCGATCACCCACCACCGATCACCAGTCACCGATCCTGACTACAGTACAGCAGATCCGGACGCACACCGCAAAAACAAATCAAATTCGTTAATTCGATTCGCAGATTGGTTTTGCAAACAAACTCAACTGCTAACTGGTTACCTGGTAAGACGTGACGGTCGAAAATATTGCACAATCGCTCAGGGCAGACAGGCGCAGGTAACCTTTTCACACAGAAAGGGAAGTCAGTTTCATCAGAGGCTCGACACCGAATCCTAATCGAAGATCAACAATATGATCGCCAGCGCCCTGCATTCGCTTCACTTTGCTCTTGCGGTTGAATTCAATTTCAATTCGATTTTAGTTCAATTTGCTTAACTTGTGTCTTCGATCGTCGATCGTCGATCAATGTGAGTGCTGAGCGACAGACAAGCCAAGCAAGGAAACGCGAGGAAGGAAAGAAGCTGAGTTGCTCGCGGTTTTGTGGTTTTTATGATAGTTTTGGACTGTGTGTGTGTATGTGTATGTGTGTGTGTGCATGTGTGTGTGTGGATTGCATGCAAGGTGTCTGCAGAGCGGTGTAATTTTTGCATTTTGCACCGCATTAAATTCAGATGGTCTTTTTTCCGGTTGCGAACGTGGGCGCTGAAGAAGAGCGTTTTTTGCATAATCATTGTTGAGGTTTTGTGATGTTGAATGTTGTCGAAATTGGCGGGGGCTGGCGGTGAGGGGTGAGGCAACCTCAACGGTAATATTGAGGCAGTCCTCGGGGATGAGTTTCAGTTAAGTTGTGACTTTCCGGCACCTCTGTTGAGCTTCTGGCTGATTGACTTCGGTGGGTTTTGCGGAGTTGATTGATTTTTCCACGTTGTTATCAAGCAGCCATGAAATCAGTTATTGTTTGACCCGTATATGTGCTGAAAAGCCTCCCTCAATAAAATGCTAAACTACTTTTCACATCAACATTTTCGCTTTTCACATCAACAATCGCAACTCTTCTGCACTTCCAAATAAATCAAAAGAAATGATCATCTCAAAAATTAGTAGAGAACAACATGAACAGCACGAGTTAAATTAACGCCTTTGAACTCAACTTCAGCAAGAGGAAAGTGAAGAGAAATGGTGAAGGGAGAGGGAGGGGAAGTGGGTTGTCTAGAGGAGGGGGAGTGGGCGGGAGGGGAGGGGAGGGGAAGAGACAAGAGAGCAAACCATAGCCATCAATTAGTTGAAATCAAATGAAAACTTCCGGCGATTCGCATCAATTACATTTCAGTCATTGCTTCATTTACGCACTCCTACTCACTCACCCACTCACTCACCCACTCATTCATTCATTTATTCATTCATTTATTCTCTTATTCATTCATTCATTGAGTTGTGTTCTTCTCCGTCTTCCAGTCTCGGCGACGATCAATTGAAGATGCTGTTGATGGAGGCGAGCGAATCTTCATTGTTTTCAACTCGCGAGTCCAGCTTAATTAGTTTACTAATCAAGCGCGTCTTCGGCGTCACTTCACTGTTCCTCCTGACATCTGGTGCAGCGGAAGTGACTGGGTGACTGGGGTTGCTTGACCAGCTGGCAGGCGGGGTGCCTCTTGAATTTCGCGAACACTCTTGAGTTGACTTCACTTAAGAAATCTTTTTATTAATCGTATATTTTTAAGATTCTGATTATAGAGTTGACGACAGTCTAATTTTTTATATGAAAAAAGTCTATGAAAGCCTATTCGAGTGATGAGATGAGAACTTCCGTTGGTGTCAACTGATGCCTCAAGAAGTTGTAGCGCCATCGAAATAAAATCCAGTCTGAATTTGAATTTTGTTAAAATTTCGAAACTACAGAAGCAGTAATCAGCTAAACAATCATCAACTTTTAACTACACAAGTTGGTGTTTTGAGTGTTCGCCAGCCAGAATTGATGCTCAAATTAGCCGTCAACAATTAGTTCATCGCACATTAACAAGTTTTTATTCGAGAGGAATTCGACGAATTAATGATTACATGACACGCAAACATTCGATGACGGTGAAGAAGACGAGGGGGACGAAGACCTTCTGCTGTAATGAGTTGATATTAATCGCTACTGTTGGTGTTGCACTGACAGCGATTGCGGTATTTATTACTGTCAAGCAAAACCGGATTCGCTCGATGTCATTGACAGAGCAACAAACACGAGAGACTCCGAAAAGGTATTCCAGCTGGAGCTTCGATTTCGTCCACACAACTTCAGCTCCATCCAGTCCATCATTGCGGAGGAGATCAAAATGGCTGCATCCGTCTTGCTTTGGCGGCAATTCCACACCCCAATAATAATCCGTTCCATCCGTTCGGCTTGCCTCGCCTCGCCGCCGTGCCGGAGAAAGTTAGAATTTTGATAAATTCTCTCAATTTGTAATATCATTTTTCAAATGGCTTGCTGGCCAGCAACCATCCGCACTTGTGTCCGAATTGGTCATCATTACACGAATTCCACTTCAGTTTAACTCGGAGTTTGCAAATCGCCTCACAGGCTGGTCGGTCGCTGGTGGCGTGAGGTGTGCTGGCGTGAGTTGGCGGTGGTGGTGGCGTGAGGCGTAGTAGCGGCGGTGGTGAGGTGTGTTGATCCAGCCGCCAGCTGGAAGGCAACAACACGCTACTCTGAAGCTCCTCGCTCGAGTGCGAGCAACCAGTTTCCTCTTCTTCAACTCTTGCCAGCTTCAACCTGCGATAAAAATGAGATTTTGTGACCGATGGTCATTAAAGCATATTTACAACTTAACCGGCAGAAGGAGCCGACCGACCGTCCGGCCGGCGGCAGTGCATGCATGAGATGCCGCAACGCACCAGGCTGGACCAGTTGTGCGGGCTGGACGACGCGCTCGTCGCTTCGCTTGCCCCGCGAGTGAGTAATGCTGGCGTGCCTTCGAATGTAGAATCCGAAGCTGCGAGTAATAAGACGCAAAATGCTGTGCGGAATTTATATTGATTACTCGGTGATCGAATCGATGGCTGACTTAATTTGTCTTGCTGAAACCTTCTCTCGAATTTGTGCACTCGTGGATAACCAAAAAACGCTTAGCTATCTAAACGCACTCGTTGGCGAAGAAGGAAAACAGATTAAGTTACATCGATTTGGCAAGCATTACGTTGATTAATTGCACAGCTTTGCGAGCGGGAAATCGGCACGAAGAAAGTTTTACGGCATTCAAAACACTACAAGATGAAAACTGAGATTTTCGTCATCATTACGGCGAAAAGGAAATCGTAAAGCTCACAAGCAGGTTGCCATAATTATGGAAAATCCTCGTTGCAAGGCCACGTTCCTCCACGAGGAGTTTCCAGTTAAAGAAATGAAATCGCTTCAAGGGTCCGTCTTCCTTGAAGAAATATGCGTTTCTTCCTTGACCACGATTTCTCTTGCGAAAAGCTACGACAGCCGAGATCTTACATCAGCCGAAAGCGTAATCGAAGCCACACCGGATCGCAGCCACTTCATTCACTGCAAGCCGCCGACAAGCGACAACAAATCACTTTGACATATTTTTGACAAAGTGGTCATTAAAAGTGGCAACAACTGGCCAGCCGAAAACAAGCCGCTGCCGGCTCGTACAGAATTCAGATGCAGCAGCCCTGAGCGCCGCTACTCGCGCAATCGCCGACTGTACTTTTTCCCGTTGCAACGGTGTGCGGGCAGCAGCCGTCCGCTGACACTGGCGCTGGCGCACTACTGTCGATAAAACCTGTCAGAGAATTTGCCAGAACTGCTGCTGCTGCTCACATTAGCAATCAATTTGCAGCACCAAGAATAAATATAATCAATCAAAGCTGGCAACACGGTGGCAATTAATTAGTCCCGTTAAATTAGGACTGAGTCAAGAGAGAGAGAGAGAGGGAGAGGGACGTTAAGTTCGCTCATTTTAACGACTTTATTTTAATGGAATTTAACTGTCCAGATGCAACTGCGAGTTCCGCATTCTGTAAACAGAAGTGTAAACAGTCGCTTCAATTATGCTAATTTTTGGAAACGTCCAAGTAATTTGATGGCCGCCTCTCACTGGGATTGACAGCTGTCAATTTCTATCCTCACACTTTGACGTACAAGCCCGAGTGAGGGTTTTTAACGGTGCTAGCGACACCTGAAAGCCCGGACACTGACAGCTGACAGCTCACACAATGACAGTTGACAGCTCACACAATGACAGTTGATAGCTCACACAATGACAGTGCGAAAGAGTTGCCAATTATTTTTCGCGCCTAATAACTTTACAGTTTTAGCTGTTCTTTAACTTTTGCGAGTGCTATTTTCTCTCAATTTTTACTGCAGACTACTAAATATCACCGCTAAGCCTAAAATATTCGCTCTCGTGCTGCGATTTTGTTTTTGCTCTTCGCCTAAATGTGATCTCTTGTGATCGTAAAATTGTTCGTTTTTCCTAAGCTGGTTTTTATGTTGCTCGAACTCAACGCATGTGAAAAGGTTTCTAAATCAATTATAGCATTTTATTAGCTCAGTCGTTGTGTAGCGAAAGGCGGGAAAACTTACGACGTGAATATTCGTGGCTGCGTATGAAGGAAAAAATGAAATTTTTTTAGGTTTAGCTGAAAGGATGACCAGCATCCTATCAGTCATCAGTGATGAGTTCCAGTACAGTGGACTAAAATTAAAGTCTGGTAGAGTTTAGCGAGAACTTTGCCGTCGCATCTGCTAAACAAAGTTTAAAATGTGTTTTCCGCAGTGGAGTTCATCTAAAATGTGATCTTCTCGATTCCCGAGTCCTTAACTCTGTCTAATTCGAACTGTGCAACACATAATTTTAGTGCACTCAATTTTTCTCTTATTTCCACACATTCCATTGTGATTTTTTCATTTGGTCCTTCCTGCATTCAATGGTCTGCTGTCCCGTCCGCATGCTATAATTTTAAAAATGTTTACGAGCAACTTATTTTTTTATATATCTTCAAACATTCATCGTGTACTGTACTCGACTAAAAGGCGTCTGAGACCGACGTCCGTGCCGTCTCACCTCCGGTGAAGCATAGAAAATCGCTAATAAAATCGAGCGAAATAAAGAGCTTGCAGCGAAAAGCAATTTTGGTTTGTGGAACCGCGGCGAGGCGAGGCGAGATCAGGCGCGGCGAGCTTGGTCCGGTCGCTTCTTAATGCCTTCATTTTTATGGCCGAAGCATTTAGCCACACATAATGGGCAATTATCGCCGCAATTAAGTGTTTGATTAAATGTGAGTCGGTAATCGCAGAGAGGATGATGATTTCCTACATGCGCTGCGTGTTGAGGAGACAATAAATTCCCTTGGCTGGAAGGAACCCAGAAAGAATGGAAGGATGGAAGGAACCAAGGAAGGATGGAAGGAACCAAGGAAGGATGGAAGGACGCAAGGAAGGAAAGAAAGTTTAAAAGAAATTTGTTAGAAATACGAAGAGAATCCTCGCTCCTGTACCGCCAACAACAAGCAACATCGTCGCTGACCAATTGAAATTGCATTGCATACTCGTGTGAAAACGAGATTTCCTCCCTTCACATTGCAATCACAGCAACAACAACAACAACAACAACAACATCGGCAGAAGCAACCCCCACCCACAGATTGGTGCAGCACTGCGTGGTGCTGAATGTAGTGGTCAGCGTCTCTGTTGTTCCAATCCACTGTAATCTGCACTCGTTCGAAAATCTACTCATTTCTTGAAATATCTCACTCTTTCTCTTTGCTCTTCACTCAAGCAATCGACTTGTTGCTTCAAATTCTCTCTCGCTTTATCTCTCACACAGAGTGGAGCTCCATAAGCGACATCTGTTTTCTTGCTTCTCTTTCGCACTTTAAATTCTCATCTACCCCTTTAAATGGTAGGACTTAAAATCCCGGCATTACGAAATCCCTGTCGAATTTTTGTTTTAAAATTTCAAACGCAATTTTTAACAATAAATTGTACTAAATAAAAGTCAAAAAGTTTTTCACTTCAAATCCCAGTATTTCGGGAAATTTTTAAGTCCTTAGAATGCCAGTACTTTGAAAATCCGCGTTATAGGAAACCCTACCGCCAACTCACGTTAATCTAATAAGTTTGAAGCTGCTATCGAAGTCGCCGGCATTTCGAAACAAGCAACAATATCGGACCGAGTAGAGTCGATATTAATTCACTCACACCGAGAAACGCTTGGAGTGACTTGGCTTCGAGTTCCGCACGGCCACCAGTCAGTCAGCTCAGTCAGCTCAGCCAGCTCAGCCAGCTTCAGTGTGAAGACGAGCGCTACTCATTTTCAGTCCGGTTTTGAAATTCTTACCGAACGTAGTGTGAATTGCGGTGCACTTGTCAGTAGTTGAGTCCGGTTTTTCAAGCGTTTCTTTGCCGGTGCCGTCGGGGTTCTTCCGTGCAATTGAGATTCAATATTTTTCCATCACATATTTTTATAGTCTGTAATAATATTTTTTAATCATCATTTTAATAGCTAGCAATCAATGCAACATTGTTTCAATAACTTAGTTTAAATGCATCGGATTGTTGCCTATAAATCTTCGTAAGAATTAGTTAAAGTTATTTATGAAAACTTTATTTAACATCAACTGCAAAAATTTTAAAATTTGAGCGCATATTTGAGGTTAAATTAAATCCGATATAAAAATCTTGATAAGGAAATTAATAAAAAATTATCAGTGTGAAGACTTTAAAACAAAACTAAACTTTTAAACTAAATTAAACTAAACTAAATTAAACTGAACAAAATTAAACTAACTAAATTAAATTAAACGGAATTTTTTTGACGAATTTCGAAAGTGATAACAGTGTATTCGAAAAATTAGTTCCTCCTGATTACCAGGACACGTCAGCACCAGGCAGGCGATAACAGCAGTAAGTCATCCAATTTTATTGGATCTCTACCACACACCCACACAACACCTCACAGTTGCACACACACACACGCACTGGCTGTCACTTCTGTAGGAATTTCCTCGATTACATACTTGATTACTTCTCTAAATTGTGCTGAAACCTGGAGAACTTTGAACAGGCCGAACCCACAACAAGGCCAAACTCGAAGTCCTCTACATTTAACAGTTGAGAAGAAACCTTAGGAATAGCTAAAGTGGGCGTACCACGCCCAATATTTGCGGTTATTGCGCTAATGTCGCTAGATACTCCGGTATAACATTTCTTCCCAACATCTCATTATACAAGATAAACATTTTTAAATTCATAATTTCTAGAAGCGGTACCGCAGATTTTTCAAAGAAACTGGGCGTGGTTGTCAACCGATTTCATCCATTTCCAATCGCAAGCAAAAACTATTTGTACCAGATATCGCACAAATAGTTTTCCCGTAATCGTTATTTCAACAGACCGACGATCGTTCGATAGACAGGCAGGCAGACGGACGGTGTGAAATCGACTCAGGAGGTAATGTTCAGCAAGAATACGGAAAAGTGTGTATATTCACACCTCCTGAACCGATTTAGTCCCCGTTAATTTGTCTGGCTATCCGTCGAAATCACGATTACAAGATCCTATCTGTCAAAATCACGATTACAAGAGTCTATCTGTCGAAATCACGAGTACAAGAGATTGAATAGTGATATCGCGATAAAATCGGACACAAATATTCTCTGTTATGTAGAGTAGTTTGGTGTTGAAAATGGGCTAAAATTGTTAATAACCACGCCTACTTTTTATATCAAATGTAGAGGCAACTCTTTTTTAAACATGTTTTTGAGTGTTAATATCTCATAAACGGTATGAGATATTAAGACGAGAGTTTATTCTGGAGTTATATTGCGCCATTACTAAAGTATTTGCATGGACAAAAGACATGGGCGTGGTTCGCCCACTTATACAAGAGTTGTAACGGCGGGATTCCAAATACAAAATTTGATGCGAGTAGTGGAATTTTATATCTATCAATATAAATTGTAACGCTATTGCTAAATAAAATGGGCGTGTCCCACCCATCCCATTTATATATCCTACACCCGATGGAAAGTTGGTGCAGTAACCCGAAATTGTTGAGGTCTCGAAAGAAGAGTTCATAAACTCGGAAAGAATATATTTTCGGAGCAACCAGACCAGCAACAACAACCGCAACAGCAACCGCAACAACAACAACTGCGGAAAGTGGTTCGCTGCAGGGCTGAAAACAACTTGGAGAGACGAATTTTTTATTGCAACTGCAATGTATGTTTTTTGCACTGAAATCATGTTTTTTTTGCCAGAACATGCAAATGAAGAAGAAGCAGCAGAAGCCGTTGAGGAAACGTGCGCGAGAAGTGAAGAAGCGTCGCGTCGTCAGTGTAAACGCAGAACGCATGCGCAACTGCTAGGGATTCTAAAGCCTGGGATTTTCTATTTCTCGTAGTTTTGCAGAATTGCAAAAAGTATTCTGATTCCCGATCTCGCTCCGAAGTTCCTTAATCAATTCGGTTGTTTAAAAATAACGAATTTATAACGGTATATTTTACTTAACCCATAATTTGGAATTTTAATTT
The DNA here is from genome assembly GCA_922984085.1 of Sicus ferrugineus. Taxonomy (NCBI): domain Eukaryota; kingdom Metazoa; phylum Arthropoda; class Insecta; order Diptera; family Conopidae; genus Sicus; species Sicus ferrugineus. Next base: position 8,752,855 of record OV277348.1, read on the forward strand.
TTAAGTTGCCTGCCTCCGAGGATATTGTGGGAATATTTTTAGTGGAATTCTGAGAAAACCGGGAATGGGAAATCGTAGCAACTCCACGCAAAAGTCAAAGAAAAACTTAGGAAATCGTTGCAAGGCATGTTTGATGAACAAGAATTGTTGTTGTTGTTGTTGTCGCTGTTATTGTATGCTGCCTGTTGCTGCTAAATAAACATCAACAAGAACAGCAGCAGCATTAAAAACATAAAAACTGCAACCGCAACTAAAAAGACAAAAACTACGATGACAAGAGTTAAAATAACTTCCAACATTTTAAAGTTATGCGGCATCAAATGCAGGAACAAATGGTTGCAAAGACGAGGGCAAGGAAGACCAAGTTGAAGACGACCAAAGGCAGCAACAACACCAGCAGTCCACGTTGCTGTTGTTGGAAAGGGTCGAGCAGGCCGTGGATCAGGCGAAGTAGGAGCGACGGAGGAAGAAATGGTCTTCGTTACCATCGACTGGCGAAAAATCGCCTTAAATTCTTTTTTTTAGAAGCAAAAATTCAGTTTAGATGGTTCGAAATTTAATTACAAGATTTTCTTTTCTGGAGAACGACACTCAAAGTCAATCCTGAAGTCGAAGAGATAAAAAACGCGTTTTCAAGCGGCGTCCATTAGTAATTCCAGTAGCTGATTTCAATTTTTAGATTACGCGAAGTGATTCTGAGTGCGAAACTTCATTTCTGATGTTAAGATTCTGACTGTTTAACAGTCAACATTTTTGCCACATTTTTGGTTCTTCCTTCTTCTTCTTCAAGTGCCTTTCTTTTCTTTCTTACTTCTTGTTCAATTTTTGGTTTAACCAACTCTTCGTCTGAATATGTTGCAAGTAGTTTGTGGTCACATTTTTATAATCATCTGGCAAAAATCTTTATTACTGCTGCTCATTCTGTCTTCATTTCAGTTGCTAATAAATCACTAAACGGGGACAAAAGACAATAAGAACATTTAAAAAAAATAAGAATTCTCACTTCAGGAAGTACGTGAATTCCCAGTCGGTCATAACAAAATGTGTGACACTCTATCGCTTTTTAAAAGAATAAGTAAAAGTCACCAATTGGAAGATATGGAGATCCATGTAGGCCTTCAGAAAGGGAAAAAGTCATCGTGCCTACATATTTCGGGACACCTATAGAGTTTCCCAGACTTCGGTTCACCCAACAGTCCGTCCCATATTTTCGCTAATTTTGCCGGTATCAGAAGAGTTGTATGTCATCATTTGTTTTCAATGAAAACGCTTTTTCTTGCTTTATTGTTACGATATTCTCGTATTTCAATATCTTGTGGTGTCCCAAGTTTAGTTGGTACAAAGAGGATCCACAAGATTTCCATTGTTATCGCCGCATTGTGTTAAATCTCGCGTTTCTTTTGTGTCTCCCTATTTTTTTCTTATGCTTTCGGTTCATTGTACGGACGCTATTCACTTCCACCAAAAAAGTTAAAAATTAATGAGCGATCATAAAAGATACGCGCGCGCGCGCACACACACACACTCGGTATCGAGCCGCCTGATTACACGATACTCACTCCTCACATAATCGTCGTACTTTTAGTACGAGTATAAATTCAACTTTCACGATCCTGCGCCCGGCAGAAACCGACCGCAATCGAAAAAGAAACATGAATACGACAAAACACAGCGAGCGCGACTATTATCTCCTTCCAATCGACTGCCGCTGATCGTTTTACGGTTGCGCGTGTATTAATGATCACTTTTATGTTAATCGATAGCGAGAGAGTTTTTGTTTCTTCTCGCTTATCGCATTTTCCCCGATAACGTGCATTGTGTTTGTCGCTTTTTAGCTATCCTTCAGCGTTGTGCTGAGCACTAAAACGATCAGCGATCGTTACTATAATGGAAATGTCATTCGTGTGCAGCTGACACGAGAGCCATCACAGCTTCTGCTGCCAGCGACTTCTGGGAGAAGTTTTAAGATTGGGACACAACGCTTATCTCGTACAACTCGGTGATAAGTCAGTGGTCGTCATAAAGTACGCGCAGCTAACGGAAAAGTTACGCAGAGCTGTGGAGCTTCATAGAGAGGCGATCCGGTCGGAAGAAGCTCTCAAATGAGGGGCGTAAAGCTATCGGAAATCCAACTAAAAAGTAAAATCCCATCTACTTGTCTACCGATCCGTTCTAGTTTTTCTCCACTCTAATGCTTCACAGTGAGGATCAGCCTAAATTTAGAGTGATCATCGGCCTCGATTTGACATGAGGATCGGCCTCGATTTGAAATGAAGATCAGCCTTAATTTGAAATGAAGATCAGCCTTAATTTGAAATGTGGATCAGTGAGGATCACCTCAATCTGTACACACGCCTCTCACTCTGTAAACTCAGTTCGATAGAAAGCATTTCATTATTGATATTTCATGAAATCATAACTCCAGTCAGCCTTTCACAGATCGTCGATCGTGGAGGAAACGATTGTGCGAGCTGCAGCCAATAGCAGCTTGAATTCATGTCCAAGTTATTAGAGATAATTAATGATGCCTGACACCCCAGAATAATGTCCACTCTTCGAGATCGGCGGCACGTGAAGATCAGCGGCCGGCCAGTACTCGACCGAGCACAGTCACGTAACGCTTTCTCGACACGATCAGCCCGTCCGCCGATCCTTTGAGAGTTAAGCAAATCGGTCTCATGCGTGGCACTACGAGTTGTATTTCAGGCATAAAAGCCGAACTTGCCAGCTTTATAGCCTGCAAAATTGAATCAGCGTACGATCAGTGGAGCGTCGTCGTCGTCGTCGTCGTCATACGTTATCCTCGGCGATCAATCAGTTCGGTGGTCAGCCATCGATTGAGATGCTCGCCGAGTGCACGTCGGCATGTCGCAGCACATGTTTCGCTGGACGAGCACCTTGCGCACATGAGCCGTGAGCCGCCCCACTGCCGCTGATCGTGCGCGCGCACGCTCCACTCCACCATCGTCGTCGCGTCTCAAACAACGTCATCAGCATCGTCATCGGCATCGACGATCTCCGCAGTTTTAAGCTTTCGGAAGACCATCGCAACGTGAAGCGCAGCAATAGGCTGCGAATTTTGCCAGCAACGTCTGGGATGCCGATGCTGATGCCGATGCTGATGCTGATGCTGATGACGGTGAGTACGAGCGCGATCGTGCGCCGATCTACCAAATGAAATGTTTTCCTTTTATTTTTTGATCCGGCGATCATTTTTGCAAAGATTCAACTTAATTTGTTTTAGCAAGCAAAAACTTGAATGAAGTTGCTTTGCTGTTGCATGAACATGAGCAACGCGTTCCGAAGAAAAAGAATTTGTGAGTGATGGAGTTGATGATGTTGGGTTTCTGTTGTTGCCGGCTGTAGCAATTCCGAGCTTAATTGCTCCACTTATTGAGTTTTTTTAAATTTCTTGTACGCTTTTTCTACTACTTTTTTTGCAGTTCAAATTAATAATAATAACACGAAAAAAGTTTTTTATTTAATTATGTTTTTTAGCTAAACTATAAAAATCTTGAATGCTTTTAAAGCAAAATGAAACAAATTGTTAAATTATATTAGAATTAATATAAACGAAGTAATAAACTGAAAGAAGAACTAAATTAACGAAAATAAAGATTTTTTAGTTAGTTTTACAACAAAAAACTATTAAAATAACCGGACAGAAAAGCTATAAAATTTATCTGGCACAAATCGGAGATCATAAAATTGTGCGTAAACGTTTTGCATTTAAAAATGATGCACAAATCAAACTTAATTTTCAAAAATTACACCTCACAGCAGATCAGTAAAAAAGCTGCAATTGAATCTTCATAAAACTCACAAAATTGTGATATTTTATTGAAAATGTGAAGATTCTTCTTTCAAAGTTCGAAACATTAAAATAAAAATTTATTACGTAGTAAAAATAAGCGTTTGTTAATAAATTAATGAAATGGTGAGTATAGAAGACGGTACTCGTGACAGCAGGGTATAATTTAGAATGCCCTTCAAAGGGCGCGCTTACCAGGGTGGACCTCATTCATCAGGGTAGGCTATTTTCACCATTTTATCCCTTTTATGTGACTAACATTAGAAGAATTGTGAAATTCTTGAAAAGTCTATTGAAAATCCTTGTGAAGTCTTCCAAAATTGAATGCCAAATCATGAACAATTATTTCAATAATTATTTCACCAGCAAATATTTCAAAAAATAATGCTATACAGATTAAAAAAATATTCCAATATAAATTATATGTGTTGAAGAACTTTTAGAACTCAAGTCTATAAATTTGACGAAATTTTTACGCTGATAACAACACATTTTATTTATTTCTATATATATTTTCACATTCTTTCTTCTTTCTTCTAATTTAAATAAACATTTGTTTTTTAAATTGATAATAAAGCCAAAAATTACTTTTTACTTGAAGAAAAACAAATCTATTTTGTGATTATACAAGTTTTTTTTTATTTTTACTGATAACATTTAAAAAGAGAAATCTGTAATGTAAAAAATATCGTTGACTAAACTTTGTTAATTATATTATAAAAGAGAAATAAATAAGTAACTTCTGGCAGAGTAATTTAGTTTGTTTGTTTTTACTAAAAACATGCATCTAATTTGCCTTTAATCGCAGTTGTCAACTCGATATGTTGCTGATTACATTCATTCTCATGACATTAATTCTGCTCTCGTTCTTCTTCTCATCGCTTCTGAGTCGTCTTATCAGCTTAGTTGTCATTGATTCGAAAAATGCCTCAATTTCAGCACGCTGGGAACTACCAAGCGCGATCTGTTCTGATGAGTTCGGTTCTACAGGAAATCTGTCTTCAGGGAATCTGTCTTCAGGAATCTGTCTTCAGGGAATCTGTTTTCAGGGAATCTGCTTTCATGGGAATCGCAAAATATAAGTGTTTCCTGTGTTAAAGTTTCGAACTGTTATCAGTTTTCGTCTCTTTCGATTCATGGCGATGATGAGTTTGTTATTCCATTTAAGATATGAAGAACATAATTCAAACATGAAAATATAATATACATTCATTGTTGCCAACTTTGTAGAAAAATATTTTATGGTCTTTTTGGTCGTGGGAAATGTTTTTGGAATCGTTTTGATCCTTGCAGGGCGACTTTCCATAAAAAGACTTCTTTTTATTATTTTCTAGTCGTTATTGTAAATATTTTGATTTTCTTTCCGGTCATGGGGAATCTTTTGGGATTCTTTTTGATCTTCACATGACGAGTTTCCATAGAAATACCTAATTTTATTATCTTCTGGGATTTCAAACTGTTATTTTATTGTATTAGAAAACCAACTATTGATAGAATAAATATTTTTTTAATGTTTCTAATGTCAAATATCTTCATAGTCGTGTTTCCTATTTAAAATCAAGCTGGCCAACAATTAGGCCAATTTAGTGTTATTGTGTCCAGTGTTCAATGTCAATCTTTAGTTTTATGCCAGCCACTCCTTCGACAACTTCAATCGAAAGCCTTCACAACGAGCAACAACCACAACAGCAGCTCGTAAAAGGACTCGGTATGGAGTCCTCGACAGGTAGTGGAAGTGCAGCCACCACTTTTATGGCAACCCTTTCAGACTCCCCCGCCCTTCGATTGCCATCACATTAAACATGACATGACTGACGCATTACAAGCCAACAACTTCAACCCTCTAACAAGTTGTGCTGGTCAGTTAGTTGTTCCTGCCAAAATATCGCAAATTCAATTAAATCCGGCAACGAAAATCTTGCAGGATGAGGATGGACGGATTAACTTGCCTCTGAAGTTTCGCTTGTTGTTGGTTCGCAGACTCTAGTTGATGATTTTAATTAAATTTCATTTTAACTTCAAGATTTCTGTGTTATTTTTGAAATTTACAAATTCTCCGCAAAAGATTGAAGTGAGCTTCATCCAGAGAAGATTCTCTTCTTGCATTAATTTCGGCATTTCTCGGCAATCGCTGAAGCTATTCGAACAGCATTTATAAGATATCGATAGAAATCCCTGTATTCCAAACAGACTCAAGTTTTATAATCGGTTAACTTGTGCTTCGGCTTAATTTTATTCATTATATAATCATATCAGCCTTTAAGTCATCATATAATCTGACGTAAAAGTGTAGATGTAATTTTGCCGCATTGATATTGCGTTATCTAACTGAAATATAACCTGTTAACTTATTAGTAGAGGAAAAGCAGAAACAAAAAACACATCAACTCTCAGCAGTAATGCGATTGGACGCCAGTACTTGGCATCAATCAACCAATCAGCGTGCTGCACAAAAACCCCACGAACACGATGGAAAACAAACGACGTGAGAACGCTTTTCAGTGAGCGACGTGGTGAGGTGCTGCCACCCAAGCAAGAGCGAGCAACCCACTGCACTGCAGTTGAACCGAATTAAAAACCAGTGGAAACTCATTCGTTCCTTCAACAGCGGAATAACACTAAATTCGACACTTGTATGCAGAATTCGAATTAAATATTTTGTGTAAAACATTTTGTTTTCTTAATTGTAAAATTTTTCCGTAGTTGTTGCAAGTGTGGGCGCCGTTTAAGTGCCAACGACCACTCTGAACCGGAGCTCGCATAACCAGCGTTGCCACAACAAAACTAATAACGCGGTATTATAGAAAACGCGTCCGTCATCCGTCATGAAACTGGGGAAATGTTTTACTTCGTGTATACACAGTGCTGGGATTCAATTGTGCTTGTTATACATACTCGAGTTTAACCCCAGGACTCACAAAACAACCAACTCGCCAGACAACCAGCGGTTAGGTAGACAACCAGCGGTTAGACAGTCTAATAGACAGACATTTGAAGAGACCAAACAATTGTACTCTGAAACTTGAATATCCGCAACCATGCATAACTATTGAGAGACGTATATGGTGACTGAAATAATTGCACGATCGACGAATGTTCATTTTAGGTTATGGTTGCCTTCTCTCGAGTATGGCGTCGTCTGATCATTATGGTTCTCTTTGCTGTTGCTGTATTTGCCAATGTAAATTCCAAATCTTCATGCCCACGACCCTATTTTCTCCTTAGCAGATTAATGCTGAAATTAAAATCTCTGCGCTCTTTAAGAAATCAAATGATTCGTTATTTCTTCCATTTTATTAAGTAACCACGATATTTTTTCCACTTTCCTCAATGAAACCAAAAATTTTGTGTGGTATTATAAAATGTGGGTACTCGTTATGTGGGTCCTCTCACTTCCATCTCTCTCTTTCTCTCTCTCTCTCTCTCTCTCTCTCTCTCTTTCTCTCTCTCTTTCTCTCTCTCTCTCTCTGCCCTTTCCCTCTTTCTTCCTCTCTTTCTCTCTCTGCCCTTTTCCTCTTTCTTCCTCTCTTTCTCTCTCTCTCTCTCTCTCTCTGCCCTTTTCCTCTTTCTTCCTCTCCCTCTCTCTCTCATTCCCTCTCTCTGCCTCTCTCTCACCCTCTCTCTCTCTCTCTCTCTCTGCCTCTCTCTCTGCCTCTCCCTCTCTCTGTCTCTCCTTCTTCCTCTCTCTCCCTCTCCCTCTCCCTCTCCCTCTCCCTCTCCTTCTCCTTCTCGCCTCTCTCCGTCTCTTCCCTTCCTCTCTCCCTCTCTCACCGTCTTTTTTCGCTCGCCCTCTCACTCCCCATCACGTAGTCGGTTTTCTCTATTAAATAAAAACCCAGTATTAAAATATTGTTATTATCTATCAGTAAAGCATCTCGTAAGCGGATTACTTTCGGCTTTCATATCGACCAGCCGAACTTCTTGTTTGTAAAACTTTTCTCACAAAATCATGATTATATTTATTTTCTGTGGATTTTCATTGAATATTTCAGTCACCTTCTATTGTATGCAGTGACTTTATTGAGTAAATTTAATTTCCTGCATATGAAAAAGTCAATATTCGTTCTTCTGAGCATGAATGAATTCGTTGAACTAAACATTTTGTATAGCAAACTCAGTGAAGGGGAAGCAATATTCATTGTTTCGTTTTTTAAGCCGATTTGCTATACCTACTTGACTATATTTGCTGTGCTCTACTCATACATAACCTCAAGTTAAAATTTGAATTTTTAATTTCTCAATTATCTGTAGCGTATTCAGTTAATTTTTTTTTTTGGTTTTTTCTTTCTTTTTTTGCTCTTTAGAATAAATAATTCAGTTTCGTTGCGTAACTTAAAATCGTAATGTATGAGGGAACCTCTGAACTGAACTACTTTAAATGTAAGTGGATCGAATGTCTGTGAAGGCAATTGAATGTCGAATAGTCTCTTCAGATTCAGGGCTCAAATTCAAAGATCTTACTTAGGGGATTCCTGTATGTCCCCCACAGAAACTCTAAAATAATAGGATGTGATATTGTGTAAAACTTGAAAATTATAAAATTATTTATAAAAATCTTCACATATAATAAAGGACTGTGTAAGGATCCGACTGGCTTAATTAATTTTATAAAAAACATATTAATTGCGAGGAGTACAAACATCTCTTAAAATGTTTATGCTTTTAATAGCCATAAATTCAACTAAAAGTTTGCTTCGTCCTCTCTTACTGTTGACGACGATCCTCTGAATCTGCGGAGATGTGGTACTCCTCCAAAACTCAGACTGAACTTAAACCGACAGCAATGAAGCCGAAAAACACACTTAAAATTCCGCTTTAATAGCGCAGCGGAGGCGCACCGAAAGCGCCCAGATCGATCTGGGAAACGTTTTCGCAAGAGCCAAAAGGGACAGATGCACAGCAGTGCAACGAGAGAGCGAGAAAGAAAGGGTGAAAAGGAAAAAAGCAAAACAAACTAGATCGCAAAAGGCAGATAGAGGCGTTCCTAAAACTGACTGAAGCGTCTGAGCCGGCTGACGACTGAAGTCGCGCTTGCTAGACTCGTGCAGCTGTCGCGCCAGTCGGCCGGCAAGCGGGCGGACAGACAGGCAGGCGGGCAAGCAGGCTGACTTACTGGCGGGCAGGCAGGCTGACTAACTGGCGGGCAGGCAGGCTGACTTACTGGCGGGCAGTCAGACAGGCAGGCTGACTTGAATGACTTCAAGCTTTATAGTGCAGCTGATGATATAAATTATAGGCGCGCGCTTGCAGTGTTGCAACGGTGAAGCCTCAGTGAAGCAGTAAAAAAGTCTCCACGACGACGAGGACGACGATGACGCGACAACACCAACAACTACTACTTCTACTATACCAGCAACAACAATTTCAAAACAGCAACAATAGCTATATCAACAACACTAACTACAGCAACCACGAGCGTACTCACGGGGAGTTCTAGGGAGTTTTTAAACCCCCCGAAATTGTAATTTAGTAGACGGAGTTTTCACTTCTAAACAGTGATAAATTTGAGGCAATTCTCCCTTGTATTCCTTTAAAAATATTATCTGATTACGCCACTGACAACAACAATAGCAGCAACAACTCAGGTACAATAATAAAAACCGCGCAATAGTTGGTCAAGATCATTCTTAGATCTTCTTCGACTTCGCTAGGCAAGCTTAGAGGCCGTACTGAATTTCCGAAAAGAAATCTAACAAAAGAACGTAGAAAAGTCAAACCTTTTCGGTCTGCAGAAATTAGGATTTCTTCTACTTTTTAGCTTCTTTGTGCGGAGTGCGCCGTGCACCGCCTTGCATTCGTTGTGCCTCGAAATGTTGCGCATGCGCTGCACTAAAAGTGGAAGAGCAGCACCACCACCAACTGTTGCCGCTTGCACTTGGGTCGCGCTTGCAAATGCACATCAAAACACTTATTACCAATTTTTATAACAAAAATAGTTATTGCTTGTTTTGCTATTACTTGCCACTCCACTTGTTGTTGCTGTTCGCGCTCACGTACGAGTATCCTGAGGTTAGAAATTTCGAGTTTTTCCAATGCCTTACAAAACGCTTCACACACATTCCGCCCGTTCCGTGTGCGCGCTTGCATTGCATTCGTAATTTTCGCGATATGCGAAATGTGGGTGGAGCACCATCACCATCCATCCACCTCTTCCACCAGCACCATAAAACCGAACAGTGACGGGGGATTTTGGGGGAGTTCAAGCCCCTTTGCTCGCTCTTGGGAGATTCGTAGAGAATCTTAGAAGTTTGGAGCCAAAAACTTCCCCTTTTTCCAGGTTTCTCGATCCGCTACCAACATCGACCATCCATCCATCCATACAAATTTAATCACAACATAAAATTGTGCTGCACATGCGTGTCTCGATGGTTGTTGTGGTTGCATTCGCTGGCATTCCCCGAGTTTTGTAGGAGTCTCCGGAACTACGTAATTTTGCGGTATGAAATTGTACGTTGCAAAGTTTAGAGGATTAATAAAACTTCATCGCGGTACGATATCACGATCACATGATATCATTTCGTACCACAAATGTGTTGTTCTTTCGTGTGTCACTTTTTTCAGTTGAAATTATCTAGCGCAATATAATGCTTAATTTCTTCTGTTTGTTTTTGTTTGTTTCTTTGAATTTGTTTCAAAATATTTTATTTATAAATATTCTTGTCAAAGTCCATTCTAATTAAACAACATCAATATCTTTCACGAATACATTTTAATTGAAAACAAGATTATTGAGAATACAGATTAAAATTGCAGTCATTTTAAGCAATCATTTTACACTCTAAATTATCATTGTTGTTGCCTTGTCCTAGTCATTCGCGTTGTTATTTTTGCGCCTATTGCATCTGACTTGCAAATATCGAAACAAAACTTCCGAAATTCTTCGCAAAATTAAACTTTCATCAGCTCAATCAAAAAACTTCATTCTCAAAAGTCAAACGTTGATCAAAGCGGACGATAGCAGCAGCAACAGCAATAACAGGCAACACTTGACAACAGCATACCAACTGCAACAAAATTAGTAAGAAAAATAAAATACAGAAAGCAAACTTGCACCATCCAACTGTTGCATCGCACCAGCATTCAAAGGATGTCATCAACACAAAGCCGCCAATTATAAATTCCTGCTGCTGTCATTGTTGTTGCTGTTTGTATTTCTGCGTTTTCTGTTTCTCTTGCTTTTTGTGTTTGTTGTTTGCGCCTGCAACATTTTGAAATGCAAGAGTTGCTGCAACATGCCGCGCCACAACGCGTGCGCGCGCAGACTCGCGTGTTTTTCGAGCACGAAGAGTTTCTTTGTTGCCGCTGAAGGAGGCGATTATTCAAAATTCAAAACACAATTGCTTGCAATTGCAATCTGAGATTTTAAATTATTACTTTTTTTCTTTATTTTTCATGAAAATTATGATTATAACAAAAAATTTCTTTGTTCGATGATAAATAGTGAAAATTTGACGATTGAGAAACTAAAGATATTTTGTAAAATTAATTTATTTCAGTTGAGAGTTTTTTAATTTAACTGATTTAGAGCTGAAATAATAAAATTTTAAAACGTATCTGCAATTACGCATCTGGAAATTTTCTACCTAAATTAACGAATTTTCATTGTGAAATTTTAATTCAAGTCTTCAGTCTAATGATTCCATTAAGATGTTTTACCACTTCTAGTGATAAATTCAACTAATTAGCCTATGCTAACCTTCACCATTTTTTTCCTTTTTGCACGCTTTTATGCGAATTTTTTCGGCAAATTAAGATTAACAATTAATCAGTTGCGGAGTAGAGAGAGCGAGGGAAAGGGGAATTCGAGACTTGTGAGGAATTATAACTTTCAGAGACTTGTGGAACTTCGACTTTGCAATTGCTTCTAAATTTCTGCCACGTTGATTTCTTGAAAATTCTCATTTTCTAGATAGTATTTTGTTGTTTACTTCATAATTAAGATTACAAATAATTCGAAAAATTACTACATTCTAGGGAATTTTAGATTATTTTGGATTATTTGAAGTAATGTAAAAATAATGCACTTTTAATTATTTGAAAATAACGAATAAATCATCATAATTTTGTTATTTTGATTACTTATGGATTATTAAACTTTATTTTTTCAATAATCGAAATAAACAAAATAAAGGAATTTAAATTACTTTAAATCAGAGCCTTAAAATAACTTTTACTCAAATGAATTTTTTTTTTAATTTTTATTTTCTTGATTATTTACTCATTAATGCAAAATCTTAATTTTACAATTCTAGCTTGATGTTTGAAATAAACATTTATAGTTTTTGATTACTTGAAGTAATTTATTTATTTATTTATTTTAATGATCCATTATTTCTTTAAATAATATAAATCGCGCTGTTGTTTTCATATTCAATTCACTTGATTTCACTCTATTTCAAGCTTTTATTAAAGCCATTTTTCTCATTCTGCTGAAAATTGAATAAACTTTTCAAAAACTATTGATTCCCCCTAACAACCGCGATATGATATTTTAAACAAAAATGGTCAGACTATCAATAGGCAGGACGTTGTTACTTTCGACAGAAGCGTCATCATCATCAATCATTTTGTGGAACTCGGGAATCTCTGTCATCTCGTCAAAAGCATTCAAAACTTAATTATGCATTCAAGAAGCCGATTGCGATGAGTTGGAATTGAAATTAGATCTGTAGAGCTGGAGATGGAGATGGAGATCGCCATGAAGTCATTGACTCCAATTCGAATTACCTTCTGCGAAGAGGTGTACTCATCACGAGAGTTGAAAGCCTGATCACGAGAGTTGAAATCGTTTACCTTTTTGATTGAGATCTCATGACTCACTCATTCTCTCCGGTGAGATTTGAGGTTGAAGTCGCGCTGAATGACTTCATATATCTGGCTTGTGTGAAAGAGAGACGCGTGGTTCCAAACCACCACAATACACCTCGAAGGCACAACTTTTAATCTGCTTGCAAGGATGCCACACAATTCTCTCGGATGCCATATAATTTCACTCAATTATAGTTTTGGACACGCACAGACCGCCGCATTCGTCGTATTTTCTCTTCGCATGCCTGGCGGCAGTCTGAGCATGTAAAACTGAACCATTCTGGACTTTAGATCAAATCTATGGATTTTCAGAGAGACGACCAAAAGTGATGGAGTGCAGGAGGGGATGCAAGAAGCAGTCCACACATCCAAAGCAGTCCAAAATACAGTCAGAGGCCCTCTTCAACACTCTCTGCCTTTCCTTTCAGCGGTGGCCTAAAACCTTCAATAACTCCAGAAAGTGGTAACGAATTCTTCCGGGATCGTGATTTTCCTTTTCGCATGATAAAATGGCTAATACGAGGCACACTAAAATGTGTATTTGTTTGTGTGTGTGTGTGTGTTTGTGTGTGTGTGTTTGTGTGCGTTATAAGTTTCGTAACAACAACAAGAAGAGGGAGTCTTTTTTAGTGGCAGAGAACAATTTGCGCGCCCGTGTTTTACGATTTCCTTAGTTTTTGTTCCATTTTTCCTGTTTTGCTACTTTTTTCGTTGTTTCTTTGTTCCTCCCGCTTTAGTAAGACTTTGTTTGCTGCCGTTTGCTTGTTCAGGCTCATCAATATCGGGTCTTCAAAACGCAGGCAGGGTTCCAGCGTAGTCCGGCAGCAGCCATCCAGCTGCCAGCAAAAAAAAGAGTCACCGAATGTTGATTTTTATTCTCCACTAAGCTTCTCTCATCTCTTTCTCTCTCTTTTTTAGAGGATCGTTAGCTAGTTAAAACTTAAAGCGACTTTAGAAATCAATAGAAAATATCGATTATTAAAGGGTAATCGAATTTTACTTATAAAAATAAAAATGCCTTCTTCAATCCAGTCGACAATCGAGATCTGAGAAAGTTCTGTCTAGTCTGTGTAGTTAAAACAAATAATCGAGATCGATACAGTTTCGTCAATAGAGACGATAATCGATTTGGAAACTTCTTCTTAAGCATCCGTACTTTTTTCCTAGTTGAGGAAAGGTAGACAAGATAGGGACCGAAAATGTCCAGGCGAGACGATTTTCGGCATCTTTTTTTAAAACCCCTTTCACAGTCGAAACGATAATCGTCACCAAAAATCGCTAATTTTACATGATTTTAAAGAAAAACTTGAACGCTTTGAAGCAGTAATCGAAAAATCTATTAAAATTGACTCTTTAAACAAAATGAATGGACTTTTAAAAAATCGAACACGACAAATTTTGCGAAAAATCGATAAACGACTTCTACAAAATATCATCATACATCCGGCGCTGGTTGATGGGTTTCGTAATTAGAAGCTCAGTATACGTATTTTTTGTTGTTGTTGGTTTGTTTCCTGGTTTGCTTGTCGGTAACCTCGAAAACAAGGACCAAGAAGTTGTTGCTTTTGTTATTGTTGCGATTTTTCTTAGCTCTTCTTTTAGTCGATTTTCTCCTGCTTTTCTACTCCATTGAATCCTCGATTATTTGTTTGAATCTGCGGTTGTTCGGTTGCTTGTTCGCTTTGTTGTTCGATGGACTGTTTTGTTTACAACTTGTGACAGTGGGGACAGACAATTTAATTGGTTTCCTGTTACCACGTGTGCACCACGTCATGAGTTGCGCGCCACATTCGCCGAATTTCACTTATAATGCAGCCTCGATGCTGCTTCGCCTTTGCGATTCTCCAGTTTGTCCGTCCGTCCGGCTGCTGCATGCGGTCGTGATTGTCACGTCTTGTAAGCTCGCTGCAATGGAAGCTTTAAATTAGTTGGTGATCTCAGGTACCTCCTGCCCGTTCTCGAGGTAGCTGAAAGAATTAGTTTTCAAGTGTTTAGTTTGCTGCTGCTGTTGCAACATTCGCTTGTTCTGTGTTTTTGCTTTTACATGTACTTTTAATTGTTTGTTTTCCACTCGAATTCCTGTTGCAATTTGTTTGTTTCATTCGGCGTTTGTTCGTCGTGGTTTATTGTGACGCAACAAATGACACTCAGCGTGACAAGAAGCCGCCGCCGTGGTGCTGCTGGTGGTTGCCTCTCGGTTGGCAACAATTGCAAAATAATGTGGCTTCAAAGTTCAGATGCCATCGACTTGTTAGCAGTTCGGAAATTAAGAATCTTTTGATCTCGCTAATTAGCTGGCCGTTGTTTCGTTAGATTTCCAGATTTTGTTGACAATTAAATGAATTTTAACACATGGACATTTTTAATTATTCAGGACAAGCCTAGCAATCAAACCTCTCCGTAGCAGACGTAGGAATTAATTCGTCTTATTAAATTCAATAAACTCATCAAGCGGCGGCCAAGCAGCCAACCAGCTAACGAGCTGAACTCGCATCGAATCACATTTTTCTCCACTCTATTAATACGTATAATTAATGAAATGCACATGAGTTCGCTGAAGTGGAAAACTTGTTTGACAGAATTACGCCAACTTAATGACACGTTGTAAAAGCCAAGACTGCATCTGTAGACTTAACACCGATTTCGATATGTGTGCGGTTGGACGCTCCACCTGGTCTGCCTGCCTGCCTGCCTGCCGGCCAACTGGAAAGCAACCACATCTGTGAACGAGTGCAGATGTAAAGATATGCATGCTTCTTAGCGCAGCGTTCCGCAACCAACGAGCCGCAGACCACCAGCGGCCGCACACCACCAGTGGCTCGTAGACCACCAGACCACTTGTAGAAATAGTTTTCCCTGGTGCAGGGACAGCTTCAACCTTGAGGTAGCTAATTGTCGTCGAATTGCTTTCGAAGAAGCTGAGAAGCTTCAAAAAGAAGCTTGCAAAATTTAAGTTTAACAATCGCAATAATATTATTCTTCGATTTATCACACAGCCAAAAATTGGAGTTAATTTTGTCAACTTTGAAAGTTTGCATATTTAAACTTTTTGCATTTTTCAACTTTAAAAGATTGCTTATTTATCTTCGCAATTAGTTAATTTAGTGAAATACAGTATTTCTAAACTAAATAACTTTAACTATTGAGAAATTATTTGTTAAATTCTTACACATTTAAGTTTATAATAAAAATGTTATTGTCAAATTTTGAGATCTTAAAAAATATCCTGAAAGTTTAGTGATTATTTTTGAAGTTAATGCTTTAATTACGTACATTTTTAGTTGAACAAAATTCGACTAAATAGTTTAAAATGAGTATTTAAACAAAAAAAAAAAGAAATGGATATTTTTAAAAATTGAATCTAAAATTTTAACCGTGCAGTCCGCCACCGGTACGCGTTTGTGAGACGCTGTGCTACAAAAGCTCCCCCACTCTCCGTGGAAGCTGCTGGCTGCTTGCAAGATCAACTCGCGAGCTGTCCGACGAACAAGAATCATGATGGATTGAGCTGATGGAGTTGATGGAGGCTTCATTCCTGCAGGTCGACGTCGGCTGCGCTCGTGTTCGGTGCGCTTGGTAGCCGCAAAGTGTTGGTTGCACATACGCGAAGGAGGCGTTTTCTCCCCGACGTTTGTCTTAATGCAATTTACACCATCCTGCTTGGTGCAGAAGTACTTTTTCATCTGTAGAAATGAGTTATTAGCCGCAGACTTCATCAGCCGGTATTGAGGCAGAGTGAGCGGATTCCACTTCGCATTCACGCGAAACTGGTTACGCGCTTACTTACTTAATTTCAGTTAGTTTTTCTAGCAATTAATTGTTTTCTAATTGCCATTTGATTAAATCATTCAATCAATCGATTCAGCAGCCAAGCTGAAGCTGTTAATTGATTGCGAACACACGAGTTGATTCAGATTCGACAGTCGTAGGGCGCGTTGTTAACAGCTGAACAACGCGTTATTACGTCTTCTACTCTATACTTGCAACCTGTTGACAGCCGGTGATTAAGAGTTATTAAAGCCACGTATGCTCTTCCCTCCCCCGCCCCGTTCCCGGACCCCTTCTGTCGCCAACTCTCTGCATGCAACTATTTTAACGCATAAATTTTATCATGTTTTGACATCACTTACAACGCCTGTCACTTTTATTGGCAATTTATGTCGAAAGCTGTGCATAAATTGCACTAATAATATTGTTGTCACTCGTTGCGGTGCAATTTATGGCGCTCCGCTCTTCCTCCTTCGCACCCGTGGACGACTGGATCCATCGTTCTGGAATCTTCTTGCGTTTAAAGTAAATTTTTAATATTTTTAGGGGGGGGAAAAAGAGCTAAGAGTAGAAATTTCTATACAGAAAACATCAGTAACTTGTCAATATCCATGAAATTCTTTTCCAGGCCACGAACTAATGATCGTGATCATTTGAGATCATATGGCGCAGTGTTGCCACTCGCACAACATTCGTAGAATTCGTTTAATCATTCCTATCAATCGCCTTTAATTAGTTGTCGATTTTCCTCCGAAGCCTGTTAACCTGTCGTCGCAGTCGTGCTTCGGTTTCGCTGCACCATCGCGATCTCCTAATAAAGCGATGAAGCATTTCGGTGAGCAGTTTTTCAGCTGTCGTCAGCTTTTCGTTTGCCACTCCATTTTATTTATCAATTAATCAATTAATCTTGGTTTTTTTTTTTGTTTTTCCTATCACTGCCAAGCCAAAAGTTTCCAAGTCCGATTCAACCCGAAGCATTTGAATGCCTTGATATCTCTCTCTCAGTTCGCGAAATGATCTTGTTGCACCTTCAGCCGCCTTTCAATACCTACGGGAAGGAAATTCGAAAAGCACGGCATCTGGTTGCTGCAGCGTGCCACCATCCATACACAGTCGCCACCTCTTCATGGCCAGCGCCTCCTGCAGCTGCGCCTTCAATCTTTCCAGCTACAGCTCCAAACTCCGTCTTTGCCTGATCATTTATAATCTCCCGAACCTAATCTCCCGGTCCGAACTTCTTTCGAAAACCAAAATTCACGACGTGCGGTGCACTTTTAGGCTGCGCTTTTTCCTCTTTCGTGGTTTAGTTGCGAACTTTTCTTTTTCCAGCAAGCAACCACAACCCAGTCATGGCTGCCAATAGTTTCCTCACTTATTATGGTGAAGCTGTGTTGCTTCCTAGACACCCTACACTCGAAGGGAGAGAGTTTCTTCCTCAGCTTAGTGTTATTAATCGGGTTATATAGGGAACTTTAATCGGGTTATATAGGGAACTTTAATCCTCATGAACAGGTGGCACAATGGATCATATGGTCTCATTTCGAGAGATTTTCAAAAGTATGGCCATTTCTCGTTCTTGTGTGAGGTGTTGAGTTATAAGTTCGTTCCAAATTTGAGGAAAACTCACGTGGGATTGGTCCGCCCACTTTAATAAGACGTAGTAATTGAAACCAAAGTGTGGTGAGGAGTGACGAAGTGTAGGGTCTTCAGACTTGGGTCCGACCCTCTAAATAATTCCATTTTTTCATCTCATTGCATTCGTAGAGCTCCATTTTTTCCGCTCGTGCAAGTCAAGTCCTTCATGTTGGCTTCAATCCTCCTCCGTGTTTGCGTTTTTATTTCATTCTTCTTTTTTCCCCTTTTTCTCCATTCTTCCACGTCTAACGCTCATTCATATCTTCAACTGTCATCATTTTCAAATTATTTCTCGTTGAATATCTAATCGAGATTCATGCATGATCGCCGCTAAATTGCTTCCAAAATCCGAGAAATACGAGTACAGAAAATCCCCGTGAAACTTCGAATGGAGTGAAAAACTGCGCAACTGCTTTTTTCATTTTTTCACAAAGTGAGCTACGATGTGCCGACTTGGCTGTCTGTCTATCCATTTGGTCGTCTATCTGGTCGTCTATCTGTCTCTCCGTCTGTCCTTTTGTCTGCCTGCCTGCCTGCCTGCCTGCCTGTCTGTCTGTCTGCCTGCCTGCCTGCCTGCCTGTCTGTCTGTCTGTTTTCAGCGTTTTTATTGTTACAGTTGGTGTTTTTCTTGTTGCCGTTGGTAGTTTGGGGAAATCAGTCCGCCAAAAATGGTTGTAAACAATAGTTTAGCGAACGTGTGCACAGCGCATGAGCGACTGTTTGCTGACTGTGGCAGCAGCGTGCGCGCGCACTCGTGTCTTGCGGCAACTACGAGCTTCCTTGCATTTTCCGCATTTATAAAATGCATCTGTGTTTTGTAGGATTTCGGATTGTTGTTTTTACATGATATTCTGTTGCTTTTGCTCAAACAGGCATTCCGAGCCTAAATTGTTGTCAGAGTTTTCATTTCTTTGTGATTGTTTTCTTTCTCAACGTCTTTACTGCATGAATATGAATTCATTTTGCGAAACTTCACGGTACCACAAGCTGCTCCTTTTTCACTACCTTTTTCGCAAATTCTGACTCTCGTTCCCGATTCTTAGGCTCCTACACCCCCCCCCCCTCCACATCAATCCACACCCCACCACCCCAGCCGGCAACCCATCGTGTGGATGCCATGAGCGCAAAACAAAGACTTCCGATAACATTTGGTGCGATCCGTTATGGTTGCCTTTGGTGCCGCCATCCTGCTGCGTCCAGCAAGCGAACGTGCAGAAAATTGCTAAATTGATTATCAATTCGGTGCCGTCTTTTTACAATTGAAATCCTTTGTCTCCTTTATTTTGTCTTTTTTTGTTGTCTGACGAAGTCGTTTTTGTTTGTTTGAACTTGGAAGTCAATTTGATTTCGATGAATTTTGCGGCAGAGAGTAAATAAAATGAGTCAACCGCACTTGTTGCAATTTTTCTCATTTATTTCATACGATTTTATGCGTCTTGAAATTATTTGTAAAATTTCTCTTGCTTGCTAATTCAATTGTTGATTCATTTAATTTAAATAAACAACGTTATTATTTAGAGTTCAGCGATATTTTCTCTCTCTCTCTCTCTCTCTCTCTCACTGTCATGATTCTTGTGATACTTTATTGACTACTGTCAGGTTTTAATTTAAAGCGGTTCGTTCCGAATTCTGTGACTCACGTTTTTCTAATCTGGCTCCGATCTGGCTTGCCATCGCGTCCGCGTCTGATACTTGAGACGTCTTCGCGATTCTCTGCTGCTCCCGTCTGTGAGTCTATGGGACTCCGACAGCATCGCACCCATTCGCAGTCTAAGTGGGCCTCCAATTTCCACTGACCATCTCGTATAGATGGGCAGGTCGGTCGCTCGGTCAAGTGGTTAAATGACGTTTTTATTAAATTAGCGCGGAAACCGCTGACTGAAGTCGTTCTTAATTTCATTCAGTGGTTTTAATGGCTTCACTGGGATCTCTAGAAGCGGTCCGTCCGTGCCACTCGTTCCATCGTCATTCGGTGCATTCGGTCCGGCCGACCGGCCGACCGGCCTAACTGGCAATGAGTGGCTTTAATTGATGACCCGTACACGCCCCAGGCAATTATTGAAATTGATTGAATTCCGTATTGAGCAAGTTTATTTGGAGATCTTGGACTTTTTGAAATTCCTAATTGATTTCTCTTGCTGCGCTCTTTCCTAACTCTCTCGCTCTCTCTTCCTCTTGTTTGCTCACTGATTCCTCTGTCAGATTTTCAGCACGTAACGTCTGCATTTGCATTTTTTCTTCTTCTTCTTCTGTCTCGTGGTCTATTGCTGATCGTCTCCATTTATTGCTTGATGATTAATGTTGTTGTCCCAACGCAGCGGGACACTTTGCAGGTTTGCCTCCTTGCAGGTGGTTGCCACAGCAACCTGTACAACTTTAATTGATGCTTTTAGAAGATTCGTTGCATTCTTTTGTGTGCACTCAAAAATAAGTTCTTGCGAAATATTTGTGGTCTTCAGAAATTTCAAAAATTTCAAAAATTTCGATATTATTTTGTTTATTTTTAAAATTTCAAGTTATAAAAGATTGCGGTAACTGAAAAAGATTTATCGGCACTTTAAGAAAGTGAGTAAAACCTTAAAACCTTCCGAAAAATGATCACACCACGGAAGAAATAAATGTCCGGTCAATCGTTTCGAATCGAAAATCCAATTTCAACCTCATCTGAGTGCCACGCTGGATGCGTTCCAATTGGCCGCATGCATCAGCAGCAACATCGCCGCCACCAACTCCGACACAGAGACTTTTGTCATCGCATGCCTCACACAAGCAGCTGCGAGCGCAATAAACACTTTATCACTGCGTAACAAGGAATTAACTACCAGAAACCTCTATTCGCCGCCACCACTTTCCACCGCCATCAACAGCATCGGCGGCGGCGGAGTCGGAGACGGCGGCGGCTGCTCCTCTTGAGCGGAACAACCAATATTTGATTTTTCGTTATAAAATAACAAAAAAGGCAATAAGATTGCGGAGGAAATGGAGAAGAAAATCAATTTAGCACATCCAGCGGCAGCAGCAGGACAGCCTGCAAGAGGCCACTAAGAATTATGGAGGCATCGAGTGCTGGTTGGGATGCTCCGCGCTGCTCTCCGCTGCTTCATCGCTCTGCTGCACTCCGTTCTCGCGGCTGCTTAAAATTTGTGACTGCGCTTCTCGTAGATTTCATGTTTGATAATAATTTTGCATGGCATTCAACGAGGTCGGCCGACCGACTTCTCAAACGCGCGATTCGTGGAGGAGGAGGAACTCGAGGATTACTTGCAAAATTGGTAGCCATGTCCGCGAACATGTTCGCTGTCCACCATGATGTCCGTTCAGCGCATTCAGTGCGTGCTGCCGCCTGCTTTCTTGCTTCGAATTGATTTCAGCGTTTTGCTCGTTGGCAAGACTTGGTTTTCCGTCTCGTTATGTTGTTGTTGTTGCTGCTGTCGGTGTTGTTGTTCTTGTTGTTGTTGTTGTTGTTGTTGTTGCCGTTCGTGTTTTGGCAATATCGTAAATTTATAATGTCTTCATATTAAAAATTTGTCATATCACGTTTTATTCAATATTATTTGGCGCGATGCTGAATTGCTGAAAATCAGCGCACGGAACGACGCGATGTCGTGCGGAGGTGCGGAGTTTGCGCACATGGTTAGCACGCGTGTTGCCAGCACGAGCGACCGTCGCCGGACGACGGGCGGACTTGGCGTGAAGGTGTGAGAATTTATGTTTTGCATGTCGTTAAAATTAAATTGGATTTATTGCTATCGGGTCAGTCGGAGGGGGACGCCATGGCGCAGCATGCTGAAGTGTGCTGGAAAGTTATGAGCGGCAGCGGAACGCCTGACGCGTTCAATGCAAGGGACTCACAGCGAAACGCTAGAGTTAACACTGGAAGGGGGAGGGAGAGGAAACGCTTTGGAAATGGAGGTTCGCCCGTTTTTCGTATGCCTCTCACATTGATTGCAAAATGGAATTATTTTGTCTAGATTTTTTACATTCATAACTCTAATCTTAACTTAATTCATTGACTTTATCAACTTGAAATAACTTATTTCCCTTCTTCCCGTTCGTTTTCAGATTTCTACAATTTAATAACTTATTTACCACCTTCAATAACCAGTCTAGAAAGTCCAGTCCCAGACTAGTCCAGCTCTCTATACCTTTAACCCCGTGCCTTGCACTTTAGGATCAAAGGATGGTTCTCGTGCTCAACGGAGTCCTGCAGGACGACTGTCCCATGGACACCAACAGCCTCTTCCTGCAGCACCCCGTCTACCGAGACTACGCACAGCAGCTGCTCTCCATACCGACCAAGTCGGTGGGCCCCGTGGGTCTGCTGTATGTGGGCCAGCGTGAAATGGCCGCCGCAGCGCCGCACGACAAGAACATCAACATCATCGGGGCCGACGATGCCACCACATGCGTCATCGTGGTGGTGAGACATTCAGGTGAGGCACGAATGGGAGAGAATGGAAGGAAATCAAAAGAATTCTTCAAATTTCATTCCAACACTCTCACGATGATGATGGGTCGGGATGATGGGTTTTCTCTTTCTTCGCTCCCCGCTTCTTCGCGCTTCTCTCATGCGTTCTCTCTTGCCTCTCTGCCTCTCTGCAGGTTCCGGCGCTGTTGCTTTGGCCCACTTCGATGGCACCGGCGTGGATGAGGCTGTCTGCACGATGGTTGCACGCGTCCAGGAGTTGGCCCTGGGCTACCCGGAGGGGCGCATTGAGTTGCAACTAATTGGTGGCTATCGAGACTCGCAAGGATACGGCGAAGACGTTTTCTACAGCATAATGCGTAAGTGTGTTGAGTCGAGGACGAACGGATAATGGGAAGGGTTGCACTGTTTTCTCGACTGCAACAAGAGATGAAAGAAGTTGCTTCCTCTCTGTGGTTCAAAGAAATGTGCTAGCCTAGGTCACGAGGGGTCAGTGTTGTGTGATAAATTTCAAGGCACGGAATTTACGTAGCAGAGGCAAAAAGATTTCGAATTAAAAGATTTAAAAAACTTAAAACTGCTTTAACTAAAATAATCTGCTTTAGTTTAGATAAAAAGAGTATTGAATTTCCAGCTTCTTCCAGAAACGAAAGAACAAAATATTCAGGCGAGAGAATTTTTAGCGATCCCTCTGGATTTCTTAGGGAATTTTGCACTTTTCCTTCAAGAAACTTTTTAATCTCTTTTTCTGAAGACTAAAATTACATCTTACAACTTTTCTAATTTTTCATTTTCGCTCCACTCAGAATCATTCCACAAACACCATCTAGAGATCGACTTGACGCAGGCCTGCGTCGGTGAGCTCAACACCATTCTACGCGGCGATATTAATTTTCCGATCATCTATGGCGTCGGCGTCAACATAAAGACGGGCGAGATTTTCCCCGCTACATTTCCCGATCGAGGACCGGACAGACAGCTGCGAGACGCTCGAAACTTTATGGGCGCTCAAACTGTAAGTTAAAAATTCAGTTTTGTTTTGCTTTCAAGTAAGTAAATTTCACAATTGTCAGGTCTTGGACATCTACGACTCGTCGCTGGGCATGCTGAGGATCGGGCCCTTCAATTACGACCCGTTGCGCGGCGTGGACTTGTGGCTGGCACAGACCGACGAGTTCTTGCTGCAGCATCTGTCAACGAGTCCGGATGTAGAGCCACCGCACTTCGCCATGCAGGTGAGTGGTTGCCTCCATTCCCTGCGCAGAGTGCGCGACAGCTATTGAAGTGCTTACTCTCTCTCGCTCTCTCTTACAGATGCGCGCCACAATCAAATTCATTCAAGAGAATCAGTTCCCCGCCATCACCGTTTTCAGGGACAATCGCCCGCGTTACTATCGACGCGACGAAGCCACCGGCTACTGGACCATGGTTAGATATTAGTTTCCCTAGCTTAATGACGAGGAGAAGGAAGAGCAAAAGGAAAACTTGTAATCGAGTGTTTTAAAATGTTTAAATTAAAGACTCTACGAAGTGAATACGTTTTCTAGAATTTAGCAAAAAGAGGGTGATATAATAAATAAATACTGACTTTGTATATTACGTTTATTAAAGCCTTAGAAATCCCACACTTGTTAGACAAGACGTTCAAGTTTGAAAATTTTTTCTTTCACCGCAAATTCAGATGATAATCAGTGGAAGAAAATCTTCGGAGCGTCCAGTGTAAAATATTAATTATTCTGCTTTTTCTCTACTTTACCATAGTTTTTTCCGATTCACGCTAACCATCTGGTCGCAGCCTTTTTTTCCTAAAAAAACATTGAGTGCCTAAATTTTTTCGAGTTCGTATGTAATTTGTAAAGTTTTGATTTGTTTTTAAAGTTTTGCAATTTGTTCTGATGTAAACAATTCAGTCACCCTTTGAAGAATGCAATCATATTAATTCGTTCATTTACGTTTTCTATTTTCTTCAATTTGAATGCTTCTTAATCTGTTTCTGACTTTTTTCTTAGCTTTGGATTTCCCTTTGAAATGGATTACAAATAATACGACCACAAACTGAATTTGTTAAGAAATATTTAACTAAAAGATAAATAAAATCTATTGAATTTTAAAGTTGTATGTAAAGAAGATTGTTTTTTATTTTAGAATTATTTCTATTAATGCAATATAACTATTATTATTATAATGTTTAGCGCTAATAACTATTTGATAATTATACAATAAACAAATGATTTTATTAATAAAGGCTTGGCTAATATGTTAAATATGACATAATTACAATTTCAACTTTGGAATTGAATTAAAAAAGGTATAACGTATTTCATTATGTATTGTATTTATTGAAACTGTGTTTTCTTTTCTCCAGCTGAGCAATCTAATTCTGTCTCTTCTCTTGTGAATTACACACATTATCAGTTTAAACTAAACTGAAAACTTGACTTAACCGGCAGTGTGCTAGTGATTTTATTCAACACACACATTGTGGGGATTGCAGAATCGCATGTGGGAGTTAATTTATTTCGGTTTCTAATAAAGCCAAAGGCATTGGCAACCATCTCCATCTCGTTGCTGGACTTTTGCTGCCACGAAAATTGCACGATTCCAGATGAAATTTAAGGAATTCCTCAATTTAAAGAATTTAAGAAAATTCCTCACCTTGTCCTTGAGAATCACCTGACAAATCATTTGATTATAAAAAATCACTCGAATAAAAACATCAGTCCTTTGACTGAAATGCCAACTGGAACTCTCAAAAGAGATTTTTCGCTCAAAGTTTGCAACGTTGTTACTGCTTTAAAAAACCAAATCGAAAAATATTGATGGATTTTAAAAAGAGATTAACGGACAAAATACATAGTGTGGCTATGCACGATATCAATACGTAGGTTCCACATCAATTGTGGGAGGATGGCAGCACTGTGAGATAAGGCAACAATTGTGGTGAAATCGTAAATACGTTGGATTTTCACCACGCCGTATCTACAAATTCCTCTGCCCACTACATTCGCCCAGTTGTCGTCGTTGAAGTCGATTTTGTAGTTCGTGAGGGAGTGGTGCGGAATTTTTCTTTCTGTGATTTTGGTTTTAGCCCTTAAAAAAATTAAACACTTGAAAGCTTGGTGTTTACAAAATAAACGCTGACTCCATAAGAACGGATGGGACAATTGATTGGTTCGCAAAACTACTACGAAGGACTGGGAAGGATCACGGCAGATGCGCAAGTTTCTCTTTAATTTCTTTTTATTTACGCATTTGTTGCGCTGAACGTAGAAAGTTTTGTTAACCAAATAAGCGCAACCGAGTAGTAGCTGGATTCCGACACGCACATCGTTTTTGATTTGCATTAAATTTGTCATAATTCGCAAAAAAAGATTCCTGCAATTGCAAAAAGTGACGGCGACGTCGCATACGAATCTGATAAGAAGAAATCAAGGATGAACGCCAAGATGCGGTTCAGGTCGTGATAAGTTTTCTACCTTGCAACTGATGCTTCACAATAGGGTAAATATGTGAATGGGTTACACTGGTATTCGGTTGGTCGCAATTAATTAATTACAGTAGGATGAAATAACAGCATAAACTTGATGGCGTCTCGTTGAAAATTATTACCTTGGACGCTTTCTTGCGCGTGTCTTTGCTCCCATCCCTTGCAGAAGCTACGGCCTTTTAACCGAACTTACATTCAGCCGAATTTACCCCGCATTTTCTGCCCGCTGAATTTCGCTCATTGAAGTGAATTCACCTTAATATGTATTCTGCGTTTATAGAAAATCAGAAAATTTTACTGGTGCTGTGAACTGCCGCCAGAGTCCCTTCTTTTTTTGTAAATTTATTGCGCCAGCAAAGGGAATTGCTTCAGATTTTTCACATAAAAACAGAATTACTGAAAAGTGTAGATTCCCTTAACTTGAATAATAAGGAATACAGGTGACCAATATTATTTTCTCCTTTCCAACCAATTAAAGCTACTCTAAAAAGATCTCTTAACTCTAAAAAAAGTAAAAAGTATACAATTAAAGACGTTTATAAAAATCTAGGAGTGCCGCCGTCAGATTTTCCGTTTAAAGTTCAGTCGCCGTGTGGTGTTGAAGTAGTACTAAATAGCTGCACGACGAGGGTACTAAAATGGTGAAAATAACTGCAAGACGCCAACAAAAAAAATTTGAAGGCCTGTCGATTATTTCGAATCCACTTACAGCCGACTTTTCTGTGTAATGGTATGCTTATTGCCATGCGTCAACATTTTCAGACATTCTGGAGCGGTAAGATTTAGCTCTGTCCACAATTCGATTAGTGGTCTTTATCGTGACCTTTGATTGAGAATATTGGTCGGGAAAGTCTGAGTTCTGTGTATCCGCCACCGAATTTTAACCGCCTAAATCTATTCTATGTAAGGCGCAGTATTCTCTCTTAAGGAAGTGTTTTGATTGCTCTCATCATAATTTTCAGTCGGATTTTCCACAATTGTTTTTCTGAAGCCTAGGAAGGAAGTTCTGTCGGTTGTGCTGCATGCATTTTTTCCCAATTCATTGGTAAATTTTGCGACTAAGCATTTTTCTCCTTACATTCATTCGCAGAAACGCAGACGAACTGGAAGAATTGTGTAAAAAGCCTTTGAAAAATAAAATCGAAATTTTCAAGGGAACCAGCAGGAAAATCGAAATCAAAGTTTGAAAAATAAAGTTTTCGCATACCAAGCAATGCGAAAGATCTTTAAAAAAGGGAACGGTGAAAATTCCTACAAGAAATAAAAATCAAACGACTACAGCGAAACATGATGAATCCTCCAGAAGCAGTCGCTGGTTTGTTGCAAGCATCGCACAAGCGTCTCTTTATTACACATGTGGACTCTTTCGGTCCTTACTTACGAGTCTCCGGCCAACTCAATCCGGTTACGGTAGCAATTGTACGTAACAAGCTGTGCCAACTTCTACCCACCTGCTACGCCATCGATCCCAATTTGCCTGTATCGAACCAGCAGGCTTTGCTGCCGCCGGGTACACTTGGACTTTACAAACGCACGAATGGAGTAGCGCCGTCTGACTGTGAATTTCTACGCGCACGTGTTCTCAGCGTCATACAAGGCAGGACGGTGGCGATGACCACCAGCCTGCAGGTTGAAGTGGATTTCATTGATTACGGTTACACGGTGGTGGTGTCCGCCTACGAGGTGAGTTCTGTGGGAGAAAATACTTTGAATTTCTCAAAATCTTCAAATTTTACCGACTCATTAAGATTTACTGAGTTGCATATAATTTGATGTTTTCACTATTCTAACAGCTTTTATTTCCCCAACAACCTGAATCGCTGGAAAGTATCCCTCCGTTGTGCACACAATATATTGTGCTAGGGATTTGTGCAAACTGGCAGAAATCAGAGCTCGATGAAGTTTTTCAGATGATTATGCATAAAACTATGGATATCAACGTTGAAATGGAGGTGAGCTTGACAGCTGGATGAAGACGGCTTCACTGGAGATAATTAATTATTTTGTTGCTTCCTTTTCTAGTTGAATCAGTATAAATTCATTACAATGAAGTGGAAGGAATTTAATTTTTCCGAATTTCTCATACATCATAAGAAGATTGGGGCACCGATTTCTAATAACTTATTACGTGGAAGTTTTTTTAAGATATTGAAACAACAACAGGAACAGCAGCAACAACTTTATACCGGCGTCGTGAGCAACAACAACAGCATTGGTGTACACAACAATAATACTTATTTTCACAATACTAACAATAATCTGGCTGAGACTGCTACAACAACAATGACTACAACACCTTCTTGCGCTGTGTTTTATCCTGCGATGAACGCAAACGTGGCCACCGCTGCTAATGCAGTCACATACGCTGCCACCGGAGCAAATGAAGTGCGTGAAGAAATGTCAGCACGACGTTCTTTGGCCGCAAGCTTGCAACACCATCAACTGCCCGTGCAAGGAGTGGCTACAACAACAATGACTACAGCCATACCTTCTGGCGCTGTGTTTTATCCTGCGATGGACGTAAACGTGGCCACCGCTGCCAATGCAGCCACATACGCTGCCACCGGAACAAATCAAGTACGTGAAGAAATGGCAGCACGACGTTCTTTGGCCGCACGCTTGCAACAGCATCAGCTGCCCGTGCAGGGAGCAGCTTTGGTGGGTGTTTGGGCACCTCTGGTATTTACGCTTAAATGCTACTGTTTTAGTTGAGAAATACCGATAATTCAAGCAAAATATTTTTTTAAAAATTACAGAAAACGAGTTTAGAAAATAATTAATAATTCATCTATAAACTTAACATTTATATTGGCCAAAATTCGACGCAACTAATATCTTAATCGTCAGACTTTTAAAATTGTAAAACTAATACGAATATTCCTCCCCCATTTTAGAACCATGTACATCCGCGGATGCCACATGCGGTGGATAATTCACGCCCCATGATGCAAGGTAAATATTAACTCTAATCAATTAAAGCGTCAGTCCTCGAATACTGCAAGCTAGTTTCAATTAAACTTTGTTCCCGCATTAATCGAAGGCTGCTCTCTCAAATCCATTAAACAGTTTTTTAATTCACACACGCTCAAACTCATCCTTAGCAGGTCTTCACAACCGTGTAGCCTATACTGTCCCAACTCAGTATCCTCAAGCGCAGTCAGTTTTCCCAGCCGTAACGTACATCGGAGCCCGTACGGCGACGACGCCTTCAACTCAGCTGACTGCCTACAATGCACGCTATCAGCGTCCACATGCTTCACATCTTCAGCACGTCCTCGTAGAACCCACGTCGGCAAACGAACTTGTACGTTCCACGGCCACCTTCAAGTCAAACAACCTCACCGTCGGCAAGATATACGATGTCTGTGTGAGTTACGTGGAAAACGGTCCCTGCCTCTTTTCGGTACAGTTGGCCAGCACGCAGGGTGAACTGACGGAGATGATGAACCAAATTGAACGGATGCATCTGCAGGCGCTCAGGGAGAAGCCTGTGTTGGGCACAGCATGCATTGCTCGCTACTCGGAGGATGGGCAGCTGTACCGAGCACTCATTACGGGTGTGCAGCCGACAGCCTGCAAGGTTGTCTACATCGACTACGGAAATGCGGAACTCGTCGACTTCCGTGATTTGTACGAGATCCCCGAAAAATTCCTCGCAGCCAAAGCATTCGCAATACGGTTCACTTTATCCGGACACAAAGATCTCGAGCCAATCGATGAGAGCTTGAAGAAAACCTTCAAAGATTTGGTCATCTATAAGAAATGCAGGCTGCATGTAATGCCGTTGGAAGGACCACCGCTGGTGCAGTACTGTGAACTTTTCTTGCAGGTGATTCAAGCTGATTAAAACAAACGAACCATTGAATAGATCGTCTCCTTTCAGGATAAGAACGTCCTCGATGTTCTGAAGCAAGTGCAAAAATGCCGCCTGGTGTACGCGAAAGCAGAGCCGCTGCAGAACAACGACGTCGTCGAGATACGTTACATCGACTCGCCGAAGCATTTTTACGTGCAGAAGGTCGTCAACATTGAGGAGTTCGAGAAGCTTATGGACGACATGTTTCTCTATTATAATAAAAATCAGGTGGTACCCAATCACTTGGCACTCGGCGCACCGTGCATCGTGAAGTATGACAACGAATGGTATCGTGCTGAAGTGATGCGGGCAGATGCCACTGCTATAATCGTGCGACACGTTGACTTCGGCTATGAGCAGATGGTAACCAAGAATCTCCTCAGCACCATTGCCGAGAAGCACCTCAAGCTGCCCCGCCAAGCGGTCCAGTGTTGCCTTAAAGGCTTCGAGAACAATGAGGTCTGCAAGGACTTGGCTACGACGCAATTTGAAATGTTGGCGGAGGAGTCGAATCGAAAGCGGCGCTCGTTCAGTGTCAAAGTGTTCCGCATACAACCGGATGGAGTGAATTTGGTGAATCTGTGCACGAAAGAGTTGAATGTAATGAAGAAACTGTACAAACTGTCCATGCCTTTCGACCAGTATTTGACGCTTGAGAAGGAAGAATTCAATGCACACCACAGCAATCACCAGAACGGAGGTGCTAGAAAGGAACAAATAATTGGATCGGGTGCAGCCGATGTTGGTGGTGCTTACAGAGTTCCTTACTCTGCTATTTCCTCTGCCGCAGACATCCATTCTGGCTATTCGGCTAACAGGAGAAGTGTCAACGCCAACATTTTGAACTCCACTGCCTTGCACGGCGATGCGCGGCAGCAGTCATTCAGCAACAGGTCACCACAACAGCAAATCAAACCTCAATCAGTTGGCAGTAACCAAGCTTACGTCTCAGTCTCGGAGTGGGACAAATACAGTTCTACCGGCAGCTCAGTGGACAATCGGGAATCACGTTCGAGCTCCATTGAGCACAAGCAAGGCAAACGAGGGCAATACCAACAGCGGCAACGTGGCAACCAGGACAAGAATGCCAACGCAAACAGCTCAGATCGACGTAGTAATGGTAGCAGTGGCAGCGGTAGCGGCGGTCACAGCAACAAGCAGCGTTCTGGTGCGACTGCTAACAATATACCGCCTCGTTTCCAGCGCCAACAGCAAGAGAATGAAAATCGGTAACTAGCTCATCCGCTCCACTCATCTTGACTGATTTCTTAACTCATTGTTTCCCCTTCTCTTTTTGTACAGTCGCATTCAAAAACAGCTGGCCGCATTACAGCAGCAACAGCCGCAACAACGCGGTAGTCAGCGCTCTCAGAATGCCCCTCAAGGATTCTCTCAACAACGTCATAAACTATCCAGTGGCCGCTCCTCCAAAACGTCCTCTTCTATCGAGGACATGCTGAGTGACCAATCGCCTGAGTCGTATGTGCCATTCGAGCGCGACTTTCCACGCGAACACATAGAAACTCCAGCACGTGAAGATATCACCATTTGTTGGTGGATTTCGCCACATCAATTCTATACGCACCTCAAATCACGAATTCCCGACTTCGAGCGCTTAATGTGTCGTATGCAGGAATTCTACAAAAATAAGATCCACCAACCTTTGCAGTTGAAGGTTGGTTCACAGGTTATTGCACGTTTCCGAAGAGATGACATGGTGTACCGTGCTCGTATTTTGGCTTGCAACCAAATGTTGCGGAAGTACAAGGTGCTTTTTGTCGATTTTGGCTCGCAGTACACGGTAAGCAGTGAAGACATCTGGCAGGTGGAGAAACGGTTCGCCGACTTTCCTTGCATGGCCTACTTGTGCGCCTTCAACGGCATCATTTCCAATGTGGACCATCTGCAGATCATCGACCGCATGGATAAGTATTTGCCAGCGGGATCGAAATTAACATGCGAGTACCTTGAACGTGTCGAAGAGGATGGCGATCTGTATTATGTGAATGTTAATGTAAATCAAATGTCGCTAAGAGAGACACTAAAACTAGACGGTTTAATCACTGATGTGTGTCCAGGTAAAGTTCATTAACTAATGCTAATGAAATTTTAAATAGGGATTGTAAAGCTGGTACAGGTTTCACCTCAACAAAATTAAACTTGTTGAAGATGTTGAGACAGTCTTTTAATGTAAATTTTATTCCCTAAGTGAAAAATACAATCAGACTTTAGTTGTTTTTTTTTATAATAATTTTGCTATGTAATTCTACGGTAGAAAACTAGAAAGAAAACTTCCCTTACTACTTAATACTTATTGAAGTTATTTACTGTTTTGTTTTGTCTTTTTTTTTTAGAACTCCGTTTGGATCTTCTCCCCGGCCAACAAATACGTGCCAAAATCTCTTCCATTAAAGATATGCTCAACTTTAAAATACAAATCGAAGGCTGTGATGAACACATAAAATTTTTAAGTTCCTACAACGATGTGCGCTACGTGAAGTCGAATCCCGATATCGCGCATAAATTCAAGAGGTTCTACGAAAATGAGTCTTGTATCGTCCAAATAACCGATATCACTGACAACAAAGTGTAAGAAGGAAAAAAGCAAAAAGAAAAATTCTACAGAATGCCTACAAACTTCTTATTCCTCATTTTAGCATTCTATTACGTCCGATGATGCCACTGCTAAAGCCCGATATACCAACTTATATCTGCACATATCCGATTATATTGGAGTCATTTGAAGCTCGCGTCGTCTACATCGATTGCAGTTATCGTCTCTATGTGCACATGTTGTCTACCGAATCGGAAATCAGTACTTTAATAGATGATATGTACAACTTTTATCAGTGCGGAGGTAAATGTGGCCCGGGGGACAGTGCAACTTCCGTGGACGTAGTTTTTAATTACTTTTTTTTTTTATTTTAGGCACCGATTTAGAAATGCTCGAACGTGATATGATTTGTGCGGCCAACAGTAGTGACGAGAATTGGTATCGTGCGCGTGTAGTAGCGGTTACCCCGGAACTGGTAGAAGTCTATTACATCGATTACGGCAACACAGAGAAAGTTGAAATATCGCTAATTAAAAAATTGGATGAAAGGTTCTACATTAACAAGAGTGCATACGCTGTCGAGATCAATCTTCCCATCAAGCCACCAATAACTGCGGCGAGAAAAGCCGGCGGTGAATCTGAAGAAGCATCGCAGAAAGCCGCCGAGGAGGAAACAAAGCTGTTGGACGAATTAAAATCGCTGGCTCAAAATGAGGTGGTGACTGTAAAAGCCATCGAAATCCGAAACAACCGCCTTATTGCGGATCTCTTCAAAGATGACGACAGTCTGGTGAGCGCGCTGCAGAATATGCAACTGATCGCGGGCAAGGATGTGCAAGCAATGCGTGACTTCCTCGACAAGGAGAAATCGAATATCATGGAATACATTGAAACTGTCGACCTCACGTTGGAGGACGAAGATGAGTATCCCGAGAGTAAGAAGGAATTACCAATAAAGAAGGAGCCCAAATCTAACAACAGTACGCCAAAGAAGAAGAAGAAACCGTCTAAAGATACCGCTGTGGCACAGGAAGAGATTGCAAAGGAAGCAAAGACATCCGCTCTAGAGGAGAAAAAACAGTCAGAAGAATCGACCGAAGAAGCTGCGTCTGCTGTTGTTACAACAACTCAAACTGAACCAGTTAACGAGCAGCCGGAAACTATTACTGGTGCTATCAAAAATACATCTACAGAAGACATCTTCGGAGACTCTCCCACACCTGATTTACCGCCGGAAACAGATTCAGAACCCAACGAATCGATCGATCCATACGCTGATATGGAGCATGCAGTGCTCAGCCACTGCGACAACCCGACGCGTTTCTTCGTGCATCTGCAGCACAAGATCGACGAATTGCACCGTCTTCAAGAGAATCTCCAGATCGTGGCCAGCTCTCTGCCTCCGCTCATGAACGTCATCAACGGAGCTCACTGCATCTCACTCTACTCCGTCGACAAGCAGTGGTATCGCGCTAAAATAATGGACGCCGAATTGATGGTCATACAATTCATCGACTACGGCAACACTGATGCGCTCACCGATACCACGGACATCAAGGAAATGAGCGTGTTTCCCGATATCGAGCCGCTGTGTCTGCCCTGTGCTCTGCCCATCAAGCCCAACCGCACCGCCGATTGGGTTGACGCGGCGAACGCAATATTTAATGACTCATACCAGAAGGTGCTGCACTACGAGTACATAACGCGCGGCGACTACGAGCGCAAAAGCTTTATACGCCTCTTCATTGACGGCATCGACGTGGCCGACAAACTGGTGCAGGATGGGTTCGCGAAGCCGCTGCAAATGGTGCAGTCGGGCGAGAACTGCTATATATCGCATGTAAACAGCATCAGTGACTTCTACATACAATACGAGAAGGACTCAAAGGCTCTTGAACTGATCGAAATATACTTGGCCGACAAGGATAAGCTGCGAAAGAGTCCCACGTTTGAGTTCAATAGAATCGTCGCAGCTTTGTTTCCCGACGACGAGATGTGGTATCGCGCCCAGATGTTGCGCGAAGTACCAAGCAAGGGCTTCGAAGTGCTCTTCATCGATTACGGCAACACTTCGACCAGCCCGGAGTGTCGCGAAATCTCACAAGATATCGCCGCCTTGCCGGCGCTCTCGAAGAAGTGTGCGCTGGAGTTGCCGACTTACTGCGCCAGCTGGTCTGAGCAAGCTGAAGAGAAGTTTTCGGAGATTGCAGCGCTCGGCGAAACAATCTTCACTGTGGAGCTGCGCGAGCCAGCAGCGGATCATGCCGTCGTTCACCTGCTCATCGACGGACGCAATATCATCCGTGACTTGGCGCCTCTTTGTGAGCAGAAAGAAGACATGTCGCAGAACTCGGACGTAATGAATGCCAGCTTCACCACTTCCGCCCTGGCCACGTCGATTTGTGAGGCCGGCTCAGCTCTGGATGCCGTTATCTCGCATGCTAACTCGCCCACGGACTTCTACATTCAGTTCAAGAAGGACGCAATACGCTTGGAAGATATGACGGCCACCTTAAATTCTCTGGGCATGGAAGCCTTGCAGCAGCCGGTCGTGGGGCAGCTTTGTGCTGCTGTTTTCGTGGAGGATGGATTACTGTATCGCGCGCGCATTCTCGAGTTAAGCGCCCCGGATGGTAAGGATTGCCGCGTGCTTTTTGTCGATTTCGGCAATGAAGCCACCACAACGGACTTGCGCGCTCTGC
Source organism: Sicus ferrugineus (assembly GCA_922984085.1). Lineage (NCBI taxonomy): Eukaryota > Metazoa > Arthropoda > Insecta > Diptera > Conopidae > Sicus > Sicus ferrugineus. The sequence goes on from OV277348.1 coordinate 8,787,902, forward strand.
CGCAGGACTTGTTGCAGCTGAAACCGTTTGCCAGACACTGTCAGCTAGAAGATGTTGGTGCTGATTCTGATTGGTTGGCTGTTGAGACTTTCAATGCGCTCATCGACCAATGCCAGGGCCTCATCAAAGTGGAGATCTTGGAGGATAGCGATCGGAATGGAGATCAGCCAGCCGTGGTGCGGATTCGTGCAGCCAATACGGACGAAGACATGCACGATAAATTAAATAAGCTGCTCAGCGAGCACTCTGTCGCTGCCAGTGGCCACAAGAAAACATGCATCATCGCTCACGCTGTCTCGCCTCGGCAGTTCTACGTACATCTGAAAGCTAACTCAGCCAAAATGGACTTCATCGGCAAATCTCTGCAGAAGGAAAATGTGGAAAATACGATGCCGCTTCTGAAATCCGCCGAAGTGGGCCGTTTTTGCAGTGTGTACTCAGCCGACGATGATTGCTACTACCGCGGACGTGTCGAGCAGGTGCTGGCTGCTGACACTGGCTACGTCGTCTTTCTTCTCGACTACGGTTACACCATCAACGCAGCCGAGTTGCGTGCTCTGTCGGAAGACTTGCGTAGCATTCCTGCGTTGGCGGTGAAGTGCCAACTCGACGAACTGCCTGCCAACGCTTCTGACTCTGTGCTCGAGGAGCACTTCGCCGCTCTCATAGAAGCACACTTCGGTGAAATCTTTGAAATCGAGGACGATGTAGTGGACGCGGTGTCACGTCTCCACACAGTTAAACTGCGTACCTCGAATTACAAAGACTTGGCCGAAGAGCTGCGTCATGCAGTGGAGGGCGGCAGGACACATGTCGAGGTGCTGTCGCCGGTGCCAACGCTACACAACTGCAGCGTCATACACGTCAACACGCCCGCTTCGTTCTACATTCAGCTGGCTGCCGACACGGGTGCGGTCGAGCAGATTACGGACGTATTGCTGGATGCCGAAACAGATTTCAAGCCCTTCGTAGAGCTGGCGGTGGGCGCTGTTTGTGCAGCTCAGTTCCCTGAAGACTCTGCTTTCTACCGAGCACGTATTTTGCGAGTGCTGGACGAAAAGGCAGGCAAGTGCGAGGTGCACTACTTGGACTTCGGAAACAATGCGATCACAGATCAGTTCCGGCAGCTGCCTCCTGATATGCTGCAAATCGCAGGCTACAGTAAGCACTGTGCGCTGGAAAAGTGCTCGGAAATGGGTTTCAACACTGCCGAAGCAAGTACGCATTTCCAGGCACTCATCGATTCACGTTTTAGCGAAACATTCCAGGTGGAGATGCTGAACACTACAGCAGAACCCATTATCTGCCGCTTATTCTATCAAGACAAAAATGTGGCAAACGAATTGCAGCAACTACTGAAAACTGCTGGCGGAGGCGATGAGTCCTCTCTGTGGCAGTCGAAGCTCGAAAATGGGGCCGACTTAAGTAATAATCCGTCCAGCGGCGTAGGCAGTCTGGTTGGTGAGGTGGGCGAAGGCACAGCGGTACAACAGTAAAAGGAGAGAGAGAGTAGAACGCTGTGTCCGGAACAGAAAGCAATTCGAGAGATTAAACGTTCCATTGAGAGTTGAAAGGCGGATGGAGTAGAAAATAACATGGAAAAAAGCTTAGCATAGTTTTACATAAGCTTTCTGAATATTTTCCAGTTGTGTTCAAGGTGTTTTTTGAATGGTGATATTAGCAGATAAATATCGGAAACATAACGTGCTAAAGCTGGGTTGTTACGGATACGAATGAATTATAAAAATCGAAAGCGGAATCAAGATTTTGAGCATAATTTTTTCTGCTCGAAGATTTGCGGAAACTGTTACGAAATATAAACAAAGCACTGATTTTATAAAAAATAAAATTAAACGACGGAGAGGTAAATGAGTTGATGGAGTGAATCTAAAAAAATCAGATGATCAGCTCATATATTTGGAGCTAAGCTTTGCCGAATCACATCTTTAGAGCGAACAATTTCGAAATTCCAGTGAAAAACACTTTTAAAGTGAGAAAAAAATCAAGAACTGCTTTTCCTACATTGAACTATATAATTAAAAAAGGAAACCTTAAAAGCAATTCAACAATCAATGGTCTGATATTACCAGTTAATAGATTTTCACACTTAGTGCTTAGAAAAAAAAGATATTTGGATGAATGGACGCTAATTTATGCTGGCGTTTTCCGGACTGAACTGATCTTAGCTTGAAATAGGATTCATTATTTCAGCAATCGCAACTTTCTTAATTGTCATGAAGTTAAATCGATACGAATGGAGTTTTCAATCATCTTTTCTCTTTCTTTCAAACGATATTCAACGAAAAATGTGTTTATTTTATGAGTTTGGAAAGCAAATGCAGTTATTTGGCTTTAACTCAATGCGTTCATGGCTGTTATCAGCTCATTATTAAAAAATCAAAGGAAAAAAAACAAAAAATTGAAAAACTTAAAATAAAAAAAAAACAAGAACATTTACTACTTGTATTTAAAAAAAAAAAGAAAACGAATTCACTAAATTTTTTGATACACTTTACTAAATTCATAACGTGAAACGAAATTATTTGCTCAATATTTGCAAACTAAACGAATTCGTAATCATACGTAAAATTTATTCATGAATTTAAAGAAACTACGTGCTTTTTGAAAGCGTTCCATCATTGCTGACATCATCAGCTTCAATTAAAACGAAAATCAATAATTCATAATAATATTTCAAATATAATTCAATCTAATATTTTTCGTTTTTTATTAACGATTTTGTTTTGTATTAAAGGTTATTTTTTCTTGAATTAATAAATTGTTACTGTTTTATAGTTTTATATAAACAATGAATTATTTATTTACTTTGCATAGCTAATATTTAAATGGTAGAATGTTGCACTTGGAAGTGACAACGACCAAACTGCTAAAGACACAAAACAATTTGTATCCCTTCTGCCCAGCCGAGAATTTCAACTCCTTACGCTGGAATCAACAAACAAATCATAACTTGTAAAATACACTGTAGTCCTTAAAACTGTACGAAATCAATAAATATTAATAAAAGCAGTCGCTTTACAGGAACTACAAAAATGGTTGTTTCACCTGATATTGGCCTCGTTGGGCTTCGATAAGCATAGGATTGGAAATGTTCGAACTGTATTCACTTAGGCTTCCAGAGCGAAGGCATCGTAGAGACCGTGCAAATGTGCTGTGTTATAACAGGAAATTCTTTGCAAATGCTCTCTGATTTGAGTGCTTAAATCGCAGAGTATATTTATAATAATCCGTGTGGCAAACTCTGGATATCAATGATTTAAGCAGAGAGATAAGGTGGAGGGTATCCAAAGTTATAACAAATAGGTGCACTTTTTGGTCTCGCATCAAGATTTTTGAATACCTTGTCTTGGCAGAGCGACTGCTGCGAAGCCGGTCAATATTTTAACCAAGCAGTACCTCTGTAAAAATGTTGGAACTCAATGATGAACAGTTAACCGGCTTTGCAGCAGTTCCTCTGTCAAGACAAGGTACACGAAAATATTGTGTTTAGACCAACGACTCCTATGTTGGAAACTCTCTAAATAAAATCTTCCTGAATTGAGAGCTAAACTTGATTTTCATCGACAGACACACTACTATCACCACTTGAATGGTTTTTTATAATTTCTAAGAGTTTTTACTTCGTTCAATAAAACATTGATTTCAGATGTAAAAACATGATGACAATAGCGGCTGGTCGTCAGTCTTTTTAGCTAATCTCCTTGAAATGGTAAAACCGGACACCCAAGATATAAAAGTGAATCTTCTCGGATTTCGTAGATATTACCGCTTAAAGTTAAAAAGATTAATTTAATTCGAAATTATTTAACGATTTATAAGCTTTGAAATTATATTCATACTGTCGACTCTTCATTGTTGAAAATAAATCGAAACATTTCAAAAACATTAGGGAGCCTCGATTTTTTACAATAAATAACTCTCCTCATTTACTTATAAATTTTAAATCATAAAATAAATTTCTTGTGATAAAATAAAAAAAAATTTGTTGTTAAATATATTGTACTAATTGGTAAACTAATGCGAATACTTCACACTTCTTGAGCAGAGTTGGCAACACCTTGAAATCGCAAGTCACATACTTTGACGTTTGACATCAACCAAACAAAAAGGTGTTTGGTCATTAGCTAAAGAAAAAGTTTAGTGGTCGTGTAGGAGAAACAAATAAAAGTAGTTGGAAAATGTTAGTACACGCAATATATATTAGTGTCCATTACAAGTTACGTGAAACGAGTGTTTCCTGCTGTTGGTTTCGACTTGTTCCAAAACTAACCTCAAACTCCTGTTTCAATTTCAGATGTTCCTCACCCGATCAGAATATGACCGCGGAGTCAACACCTTCTCGCCGGAAGGTAGACTCTTCCAGGTAGAGTATGCCATCGAAGCCATTAAGCTGGGATCCACTGCCGTTGGTATCTGTTCAAAACATGGTGAGGATGTGAACAGCTCATTTTTTTATGGGCAACAGCTGATTTTTTTAAAGGACAACCACTAAATTTTATTTGTTTCTCGCTTCTGCAGGCGTTGTTTTGGCCGTCGAGAGACGTATTACTTCAACTCTTATGGTACAGAAAACTGTAGAAAAAATCGTTGAGGTGGACAAGCATATCGGATGCGCCACTTCTGGCCTGATCGCTGATGCACGTACCCTCGTCGACCGTGCGCGTGTTGAGTGTCTGAATCACTGGTTCCTCTATAACGAACGCATGTCCATCGAATCCTGCGCTCAGGCTGTCTCAACTCTGGCCATCCAATTCGGGGACAGCAGTGACGGTGGCTCCGCTATGAGTCGGCCTTTCGGCGTTGCCATTTTATTTGCCGGCATGGATGAGGGCGAACCACAGCTCTGGCATATGGATCCATCCGGCACTTACGTACGTTATGGTGCGAAGGCCATCGGTTCTGGCAGCGAGGGAGCTCAGCAGAATCTGCAGGATAACTATTCGGACAAGATGACACTAGCCGAGGCCGTCGATTTGGCTCTGAGCACCTTGAAGCAGGTCATGGAGGAGAAGTTGAGCTGCACGAATGTTGAGGTGATGACCATGTCACCGCACCACTTGTTCCGCATGATGCCCACTGAAGAGCTGGAGGAAGCAATAAGAAATTTGGCTTAGAATGTCGTGTTTGCATTTTTAGTGCAGGCTACTTTTCTATAATTAAAAGCTAAACGTGGGGTTAATTTTCGTAGAAGAAAGAGTGAATTGTTACTTGAAATAGAAGCTTTGTATCTTTTCTAATAAAAATAGAAGGCTGAAGGTATTCGTGGCTTTTTACAATAACCGGAGACTCTCATGGTCTCGGTATACTTTTAATTTAAATGTTGCTATGTGTAACTCATTCGTTACTCCACGGTAGCAAATAAATATAAAATAATAAAATTGAACCGCTCCAGCGAAATCTTATCAGTTGCAAAGGCTCAAGAAATAACTAGGCTTTGCAATAATAAATATTCCATGTCTTATTTTTTCCTGCATTCAAGCGACACAATAAATAGCAGGAATTTCATCAGGCTTCACACGCAGCTACATACATACACATGCCTGTGCAGAGAAGTATATCACGAAGTTGAAAATTTTAGTATTATTATTACTTGGTTATTGATTGATTTTTTAAAAAACTTGCACTGAGTGGGTCAGATTAACACATGCAGATTAACTCACGCATGCATTGCTGTAAGAATGAAAAGATTATTACAACCGGGAGATCTATTCTTTCTTGAAATATCATAGTTGTTCTCGATTAGTTGGCATCATGCAAATGTGTTCCACATAACTAAAATCGATTTTGTATTTATGAAACTACTCCACAGATCAGTATTTAGCCTGGCCAAGTAAGGTAGAGACCGTCACGTAGGCCACATTGGTTGGTTATGTAAAGCAGGTAATGGAAATGTTCACTTATTTATAGATAAGATAAGAAGTACTCGAAGAGTTTCTAGTCGGAGATTCAACGCTAATGTATGGAAAACCAAGCGAATCTCGTTCATCTGTTTACCGAAAGATTGCATTACCTGCTCCTACCTCGGGAGTATTATTGGATTTCATGAGTGTTCAGTATTGCTATGAAAACTGAGCGATTGTTTAAAAGTATTTAACCAAATTATGAATGCACGGTGTGGTGTATCTGTCATCAGGACAAAATCTCAAATTCATCAGGACAAAAAAAATTTCCTTTCAATGCTATCAAAGCTTGCAAATTAAAAGCGAATACAAGCCTTTTGTAATTCTGATCACTTCTGAAAGAGCATCAGTTTTGTTTATTACAGTAAAAAAGTTTTTAACATCCTCTGGTTTTATAATTATTTATAATGCAAAAAGTCTCGCATTTTATGTATCAATTAAAAAATATCACTGGAAGACACTTAATAAAATAGAATTTACGACTTCTTATCAACGCAGCGCGTGGAATTTAATTTCATTTCAATTCTTATCAACATTCCACAATATTTTGGTAAAAAATGAGGTTATTTACTTCTCTAACTTCAACTGAATTTGAAGTGAAATCTTTTTCAAAACCTGCAACATTTCCCAACTTTAAAGGTACCACTGTAGCTTTACAATGTTGGTTTGGAGTTGGGGAAAGACGTCTGGAAATAGTCTACGTAAAATAAGGCGTGAAAATTTAATTAGCTGTTTAAACACAGATTTTGAAGTCACACACTTCCTTCCCCGAGCGATCCACAACTTTTTACTGCCTCCTATTAAAAGGAAACCATATGTTGTTTAGTTAACAGTTGATTGTTAATTAAAACGAATTTTTCCCCTTGTTGGGTTTCTTAAATCTTGTAAGCAACTTCTTTGTTATCAGTTTCATTATCGGTACAACCGTAACTATTTTTCTATCAACTTAAAACATGTTAGAATTGTTCTTGTGTGATGGTTGTTGTTATTTTAGTAAATGATTTTGCTTTGTTTTCTCGGTTTTATCATTTTCTAGAACAAACAAAAGTAGGAACGCCAACGTCTTCATCGACGCCGGAACTTGAGTTTTTTCTCTGTACCTTGATTTTTCCTATTAAATTTTTCTCTCCAATCTTATAGCGTTGCCAGCTTTACATCTCTCGCTCTCTCGCTCTCTCTCTCTCGCTCTCTCTCTCTTTCTCTTTTTCTCTCATTTTATGGTATTGAAAAGGTTTAAGGTTTTTCCTTTAATACACATTTTAGGAGAAAATAAAATATGTAATTGAAATGAGAGACTCTCTCATTCGCAAAGTGTTCTCTGGCCGACGCGATCGAGCGCCAAACTGCTCGACATTTTGTTGGAATTGAAATTTTATCACTGATACCTAGCACACCAGCGGACACACGTTCACCACGAATTTAATTGTGTGACGGCAGTTGAACGGCACGGAACAGAAATGCATTTTTAGCAGTTGAAATATTAGAAAAAACTTGAATTTCATAGTTATTGTTATAAAAAGAAAGCATACCAAACATATAAATCCAGATAATATGGGATTATTAATGATTATCCTTTGAATGTTGTCATGAACGAAAAACGGATTACACGAAATTTTCACCTGAAGTGATTCTAACAGAGTGCAATTTAAACCGTTATTACTGTTTAACGATTCGGTTCTAAATCAAAACTGTAGTTTAAATACTCGTTCAAGTTTCACTACTTAACATTTTTAAAATTCATCTATAAACTCGTACTGGCAACAATGCTTTGGCTCCTCCATTATTGGAATAAATTTGCAAAAAAGGACATTTTAAAACTTAATTAAGGTAAGTGAACTCAACTTTCGGAGAGTTTAGAATTTTATATAAAAAGTAAAGAAAACATTTCATACAAAATACTATAAAAGAAATAATAAATAAAATAATAAAGATTTCATCACAGCTTGTTATTGCCATTTATTTATAGAATTCAGTTGTTAATTTGAAATCTCAGTTCTGAAAAGGACTCAAGTATTCGTCAAAATAAAACAAGAACCCTTTTAAATTCATATTCATTGTAAAATCGCTTTTCTAGTTCTACCATTACATAATAATTTTTCTGAGAACTAAATCCTTAATTCCTTCTCAATTCCTGGCTTGATCGCTTTGAAGCGTTTCGAACTCAAGAATGTCCAGAAAATCATAGCTGAAGACAAGATGGGTATCCAACGAGCAGATCAAATTGAGAAAACTCAACAATTCAAGTACAGCCCCAGCAGTAAACAGCACAGAGGACAAGCATTAAAGTTAAATTGGTTTAAATTGATGGATACTACTAGAAAACAGGAAAAAAGGCATGGAAAAAAGAAATAAAAAACTCTCTGTAGAAATAGAGATTGTAGAGAAAATATTGTTATTCTTTTCCATTTACCTATCATGGCGCAACACTCACTCATTCTTACGAAGTTCGGCGGTGAGATGGCTGGTTATCAGTAAAAATTGTTTTTTCGGAATTTTATCAACTGTCACTAGCGGACATAAACAAGCAGCTACTCACACCAAAAGCGGTGGTAATTTAAATGGGGTGACCATGCGGCAGTAACAACCTGTTCGAATATCGCAGACGACTTGAGATACGAGCAGATATCGTAAGATAGATGCAAAGTGACTGCAAAGTGACATCAGTGCAAACTGAAGTTTGGAAGTACATATTTCAAAAAATAGTTTGATTTGAATACGGCTTCCCTTAATTATTATCAATTACGTTTTGTAGTATTTTTCCCCCTCATCTTTCGAATAATCTACAGAAAAAAGTGAAAAGATACTCTCAATTTCATTGAGTCCTCATATTGTAAATATTGACAGACAGAACCTCACCATAGTTCACCACACACAATTGTTGAAGAATATCTATAGCCACTATTTTACATAATCTTAGTCCTGATAAAATTAATAAACTAATAAAGTGTGTAAGTAAAAGTAATAAAGTGTGTCAAAAATAACAATGAACTGATATTTTTATATCATTAAATTTTTTAGTAGGTTTTTTACTAGTTTGTCAATTTTGTTTCGTTTCGTTTGTCATTTATATTGTCTTCAGGTTATAAAAAGAAGGTGTTTCAGGGTTTTTGGAGTGCTTCTCAACGTTTATATCCCTCATATCATTATCTTTCATTATCTATCATATCAATACACCTTAAAATGGAACAAGTGTTTCTAATGACAAAACAACTGTTGTTACCATTGACGCCTAAAATGCGTCATATTTCAACGTTTCCTCACCATTACTCACTAAATACAAAAAGATGTTAAATATTTATCAACAAATATTTCATCATAAAACTCATTACGGAAGAACTATGAGGAATACGAAAACACTGATAGAGTTTACCGCTCAGAAACACCTTTTAATTAATTTCTAGCTTTTTAATTTATTGGTTTCTGTTTTTACAGCCTCACTCTCAGCAAAAATCTCAACTGATCTCGTATTATTAGAAGGGAATCGAAAAAAATGACAACTGCAGACAGCAGCATTTTGTCACAAGTGGTCACAAAAGATAAATAATGATACATATAATCTCAAAGGCAAGGGATAAATAAGAGAAAAACTGTTTGTGACAATGAACAAGTGTCTTCTGTTTGTTTTTCACATCCCAAGAGGTTTGCTTTTCTTTTCCAGAATTGTAATCTGATGTTCGAACCGGTGTGGGATTCTTTACATAGCTATTTTTAGAAATCTATTGATTTGATTGCATTTCCAGGGGACTTTCTAATGGTATCATTTCGTAGTTTACTACTAATTGAAGGGAACGAATTTCTTTCATTTCTTACTTTAAAGATAAGGCGAATATTTGTTCCCGGAATCTGTTCCAATGTGATCACAAAAATTCCTTAGAGTTCGTTCGCCAAGCAAACAAATAATCGCTTCCACTAAAATTGCATTGCTTGCATATAACATTTTCTAAATTCTTTCCCTATAAATATTTCTGTACTGTTTCGCAAAGTTGTCAAATTACAGCTACGATAACACTTCACTTAAAGCCAACTAAAGTTTGTAAACTGAAACTGTTTACAAGTAGACATCACCTCGAATTTTTCACAAAAGATTTTATTTCTTCTTCGGTAAATAAGAAGAAGCCGACACTTAAAAGAGTTAAAATAACAAATAATTAAGGTAAAATATAATTTTATTGTTTATTTAAAAGTTTTAAAATATTATGTCAAGTTCTTTCCCAAAATTTATTTCGCGTTTTCGTTCAAAAGAAATTAATTGAAATACGAGTAAATAAAAGAATTTAATTTGTCGTGAGAATCTAGAAGAAGCTCAAATAAAATTAAAATGTTATTTTTATATATCCTAAAATAGAAGCAAAAATGAACAATCAATCAATTAAAAATAAATTCCAATACAAAAAAGAACAACGAATGATTCCAAAATTAAAGCTTCCAAGAAGCCAAAAGATAAAAGAATCTATTTTAATTGAAATCAATTGAAGCCAAAGGCAAGCAACACAAATTTAGCTGAAGATCGTTATGTTTTTATAATGGTTTTTGATGCTTCAATTTTGTTTTGCTGTAATTGATACAAAACGTGAACTGAAAAAGTAAACTTCAAAAAGTAAAAAGCTAAATTTCAGTATTTTGATAATTTTTAAATTAATCTTCAATTTAATAATGCGTTCATTCTAATTACTTTTAATAATCTCAAAAATATACCAAGTTTCTGAATGTTCCAAAACAAATTACATTTTGATTATGTTTGTCAATGGTTTACTTTAATAGTAGTTTAAAAACTAGGATAATTACCAAGTATTCAGAATCAAAGTTCAATCAAATTTGAAAGAATCAAATTTTTCATATATTTCTCTTTTTTAAAAACGAAGTTTAGAAGATTAGAAAGAAGTAAAATTTGCCAATAAGGAACCGCACTTTTAGTGTGCACTCAAGCGCATTAAATTTTGGCGGAAAACAACTTTAAAAATCCAGACGCCCCCACATCCAGCACTCAATCCTCGAACATTTGTGCCGGGTCTGGTCACCCCTTTTTATAGCTTCATTAAAAATGGAAAATCTTTTATGTTTTTTCGTCTTAAAATAAATATTCGATCAAAAAAGAAAAACAAGAAAGAAAAACACGAGCTGGCGGCGGTTTCCTCAATAAAGTGGGACGAATTTTCACCGCCACCAATTAAAAATGATGTAACGAGGACTGTGTGGATCCCGGAGTCGCATGCTGCTTCCCTTCCTCGCACTCGCCCCCATCCATTTTCTCCACCATGATCTTCAGACACAATAAATTTTTTACTAATAACCGGTGATCAGCATTCTTTTCATTGTGTGAATAACTCGGAAAACTTATGGAACCATATTTTGTTTGATCACGAATCGTAAATTTGGGGATCTTCATGAAGGCTGACCACGTTCTGCGGACTGCCTCGTGCTTGCAAGGTGTTCGTTTGCTCATCTCGGCCGTGTTCGCCTTAAAATTGTGTTAAACGTTCTTAATGCCATGCAATCCATGGATTTCCGGTGATTTTAGCCATTCTAAAAACTAAAATGGGGGAAAATGAAATAGTGAAATAATATCATTGCCGAAATGGGTGTCTCGAATAGATTACAGCCTGAATTACTCCTCTTCCCCTTCAAATTCGGCATCGTGTTAGCATTTCGGTGTTGTTAGTTATAGCAGATTTCTGCTGTTTTTTTAGTTAATGCTAAAGATGAAATGAAATGATATACTTGGAAGATTGCCAGAAAAATATGTGAAAAACGTGCCTTTCTTTTCTCACCGCCAAACTGACAGAATTTTAGTATTCTAGCAAATTGATTTTATTTCCAAACCATTTTATTGTGGCATTTTTATGGCCTTTTCGAATCGGATTTTCTTTTATGTAGTTTGTAAGCGGCAGGATTTGTGATTCCATATTATCGCTGCGATATTTCCAATGCAAATTAGTTGGAAATATTTTAATCACTCTGTAAATACGCATATATGAGAAAATTTATTTATTCTACGACGAAGAAATAATCGTCCATCAGTTCCGTTATTAACAGGTGCATACAAAAGATTTACGAGGAATGAAAAAGGGAACTTGTATTCTTTTTATTAGAAAACGTAAATCACACTTTGTTTTTCACATGTTATTTTATTTCAGAATTGTTTAGAACGTTAAATTATTGTTTGCGTTTCACAAAAGCTCACAGAGGTTTCTGCCAAATTCGCATTTTATTCAATAACTTAAAAAGCTCAGCTATAACCCGTTAATAACCGTCATAAATTTTCTCTATTGTAATTATTTGATCGCCTAACTCGATCAACCATAGCAAAAACTATTAACAACTTAACAACGTTAAGCCTCATTAAATTTTTGAGAAGCTACATAGAATTAGACCGCGTCTGTATTGCATTGTAATTCTTCGAAATCGATGACTTCATTTATTAAAAAGCCATTTTAAACCATAAAATTTCGTTTATTCATCAAATAAGCTGAAAACAAGAAAATCACCTTCGCCATTCGAATTCAATTCAACACAATCGCAAAACATTGGCCTCCATTTCGTTCTCCATGTTTGTTCCATTTAAGTTAAGGTGAGGCTTCCTATCTCTTCATCCGCTTGCTGGAACGGTTTTGAACTTGATTGCAATTCTGTTTTTCGACTGATCGCACTACGTTGACATTTCATCTGGCCGGGAAGAATTTCTTCTTATTGGCGTTTATTTTCGTTTTAGTTGCTTGATGATTCTCTTCTTATTTTATTGTTTATTAAATGGAAACATTGTAATTTGATGGTTTTGTTAACGTTTATTATAACAGCAGAAATTACTGTGTAATTTAAACAATAATATGCTTCAATGATTTAGAATGATACAGAGCACGTAATATTATGAGAAAATCAATTTACTTTTTGGGAAATAGTTGTTTATCACGTATTTCAATTGTTTAAGATCTTCCTTTCTTCTGAAACCTAAAAATTAACCAACCCACTCTTATCAAATCTGATTCCTGTAGTTAATTGTAAAATAGGAAATGGCTGATGTAGTTGTTGCCCTCAGTTCTCGGAGTCGCAGTTTCGAATCCCAAAAATTCCGAATTGAAACCCCACAAATTTTAAGAAAAAGCAGCGAAGAATAAATCTACAATTCCAAAATCCAAAATAAATCTCACTTAATCTAATTGGGATTTCGATTTTGATTACACAAATCAAATACTTTATTTCTGAATATGTTTCGCTCAAATTTCCAAACCATATCAAGTTGCACTGAATTGTGTAAGCATTGAATTGTTTCGGGTTTGCAGTTTTATGCAACTCATGGCTTCATTTTATTCCTTTTTTGTTTTTCTCTTCTATCGGGTCGGTGTTTTTTCCCAGTCTCCGTAGTGCATGCAAATTTTGCTGACAAGTACATTCTGAAAACTGAGTAAACGTTTGTTGCAATAAAAATATTGTGATGGTTCGGCATGTTTCTCACTGGCCGCCCTTTAATTGATTACTGCGAGTTGCCAAGTCAGTCAGTCAGTTTACAAGTTCTCCACTTATTTTTTGCGTTGCTTTACTATGAAAAAATAATGACTATTTTAACTACTCGTATAATTTCACGAACGCTGGTGCAGATTACATTATTTGTTTTAATTTCTGTTATTATCAACATAAGTGAAAATATCAAGTTCATGTTTGTTTATTAAATTTGAGAATTTTTTGCTCAGAAATCTTTACTATGTTATTTGAAAGTTTATAATTTCCTTTAACTTTATTGTAGGCTTAATTAATTGTAAGCATTGAGTTTGGACGAAACTTCCCAGTTTCTGTTTTAAATAGAAAAAACTTGTTTAGGTTGTCATATCTTGTATTAAGTTATAGCAATCCCGACTTTGATGTGTGTTTAATGATAAAAATTTCAAAATTACACTACTTTAATATTTGCCATACCCGTTTTTCATCCATATTTGAATCGTTTTTGATCCGATTTCGATCGATTTCTGATCAGAATCCGATCAATTTAGGATAGGAGTTCGTTTTGATACACAATATATTATAAATTCCTTTATATTAAAAGCAAATAAAACCGATAGAATCAACAGGAGTCCTATTTACTGTAGAAATATTTATTGAAGACGAAACACCGATCTTATCCTTCAATCCCCAGTATCAAAACATAGTAAAATATCTCTCTCACACTTTGTGCAATAACACAATCTTAAATCATGAAAATAATCTGATGCAATAGTTCTTTTTTCTCGCCGAAATAATAACTTCCGAATTGAAAAGGATTTCAGCTCGTTAACTTTGCCCACGTCGTATCATGTGATTTTAATTCCTTGAATTTCTCTTGTCCTGCATCTGCAATACAAAAGTACAATCCAGCAAATGCGATCTACATAAACTCACTGTAGAGAATTCACGATACTCATTCATAAGTGAGTCGCCTTCCTGATTAGCTATTTAATTTTACTAAATGAAATAGGAAAGAAGCAAGAACCTCATCGCTGTTATCTCGGTCTTCTTTTAGAATGGATCTGAGTTCGGTGATCGTGCAAATATCGTTCCTCATAATTTTTGGCAAAATGTTGGCATTCGGATTTTTGGGTCAGGAGGAGAAGAAGTGCAAATACCTGCGCGTGGACAAGTTGCTGAAGATACGCTGCTACGACATGAATCTGAAGGAGGTCCCGCAGTATCTGAAGTCCTCGGTAGAGGTAAGTGAGTCCAAGAACCCTCCGTTCTAGTGGTCTCATTAAATTGAGCCAAATGCAGATACCTCGATACTTGATCATTGATCCTTGTTGATTGATCTCTGATCGTTGAATGTTAGTTTATAACTTGCAATTGCTTGTGTTAACTTTTCTGACCTCTTTCCGGGAAACGTATTATTTCTCGCCGTTCTAATTTGTTTAAATATTTCTTAATTTAATTCTACGCTCTCTTCTATCTGTGTTGAGTGCATGAATGTTGAATTTGGAAGACTAAAACCAACAGATGCATGAAGCACACGCGGTTTAAATGCCTCAAAGTGGTCCACAACGCCTGGACGAGCGGCGACTCATTATAGTCGACTGAAACTCAATTGAAATTAATTAAAGTTAAATAAGAGGGTCGCTTCTTGCCCGTGTGTGCATGTGCGTCATTGAGTGCGTTGATGGTGTTCTTGCCGCATTGTGCGAGTGTGAGTGCGTGTATCTTCGCACGCGATACTACTGTGCGAGCCTTAAAGCTACGAATTCCGGCACAAATTATTTGATTCACTTGCAATGTGACGCGTTGCAAAGTGTAACGACTTAAAGACATTCATTAGTTCATTAAGAAACGCATTCATACTTCTAGGAATATTTTTTGCGCTTTGTAGGTTCTCGATCTGGCTTTTAATCGCATAAAGAAACTCAAACGTACCTCGTTTCAAAACTACGGAAACACAAAGTACCTGCTGCTGTATGAAAATATGATTCAATCAGTGGAGCCGGGAACTTTTGAGAGACTTACTTCGCTGCAGGTAAACATTATCATGATTGCTTCCTAACTTTTATTGATATTCGTTTTTCAACTTTTGCTTTTGCATAGATTTTGTATAGATTTTTATTAGTGCATTATTATTCTCCTGAAATCTTTGCAGGAAATCGATTTGTCTAATAACGCTTTAACAACGATACCGCTAGAAATCTTCCAGTTGCCATCACTACGAAATCTTTACGTTGACAGTAATGAGTTGATAAACCTGGAGAGAGACTTAGAGGCAAGTAAATGAAAAAAAAATTTGTGACCTTCTATATTATATATTTGATTGTTTTCTAACTTATTGCTTACTTATACATTTTTTCAGCTCCTTGAGACCCCCATTAAGGCGCCGCTGGAATACCTGAATGTGGCTGATTGTGGGCTGGAGAACTTGCCCAACTTAGGCCTGCTACCAAGTAAGAATCAATCGATTTCTTCACAATTATCTTCAGAATTAAATAAACGTCAAAAATTGTCATCATCCATTCAGATCTGTGGCACATTAACGCCTCCTCCAATCCGCTCACACAGCTCACACTCGATCGGTTCGCTCACATGTGCCACTTAAGGAGCGTCGACTTAACCAAGACCAACATGAATCCCTGCACTTGCCAACAGGTCAACGGTCATCTACGCTATGTGGGTGCTAAAACGAAATACGTACCCATATGCATGGGTGAGTACTGGGAACGAAGCATAGATATCACAGCTGATGGGGTTTGCGCGGCATTAACCATTGCCTACGAGAAAACTGTCCTATTGGAAAATGAAACGGTTGCCGTAGAGCAGTTTCCTCGTAGGGAAGGACCTATAAGTACCAGAGAGCCTATGATTAGCTGGATACACTTGACTATTTTAGGTTTTCAATTCCCACGCAATCTCTTCAAGTTTCCTCGTTTCAGAAACCCTCGATCTGGACGTCTGCCCACCACCCTTCAACGACACCGTGGAAACGGCGACATTTAAGCGCTGCACCACGTCTCTCGCACAAGCGGAAGCACGCAACATGTGGCTCTTCGTGGGAGGCTGTCTGGGCGGAGTGTTGCTGGTGCTGCTGCGTGAGTTCCAACGTAATTTTCTTCTGTTCTAACAAATTAATTTATTTGTTTCTCACTACACGTTCTTAGTTGTGTTTTACTGTGTTCATCGTCGCCGCAAGAAACGTGCGAAGAAGCTGCAAGAACAACGCTTGAGTCGCAAGCATTTTGTGATCTCGCCTAAAAATGCCGTCAACAAGCGTCCTGAGGAAGAGCTGCTCAAATGTGATACTGCTTAATTTTAGTCCAGTTTCCTCACTAGATTAGATTTAGATTTAAATTAGATTAAAGGTTAATTAAGTGGTAGTTGACTTTGATAATTTCGTAAATTAAGGAAATGATATATTTATTGATAGCGATTAATTTTCGCCTCTTTTAAGTGTAAGTCTTGTGCATTTTTGTTGCCCCATACAGCGCATACCAAATGAGAAATTAGGAAAAGTAAGCCAAAAATCTATCTAATTGATTTGTTATTAGTTTTTCGTGTTGCTTTCTGTTGCCTAATATTTGAGCCATGATTAGACCCATTTTATTCTTATGGTAGTCTTAAGTTCAACTTTTAAAGACAGTCAAAGAAGTGCCTTGAACACGACATTGTTTCTGTTCACACTGTTAAGTTAACTTTACAATCGGCATAAATTTCAAATGTAGTTGAAAGTAACATCACAACTGACATGATTTTTGCAATATAATTAGAGTATTTCTTTAAATTATTTCTTTAAATAACGTTAAAAAGCAATTTTTAGAACAAATACTTATAGATAAGAGATCACTTATATTTATAAAATAAAACTTGCATTAATTCTGAAATCGTGAACTCGTTTATTTAGATAATGGAAATTTAAATAAAGTCTTTTTAGGCCAGACTACATTCTCTCGGTTGTTTACCTTCTCGTGGTGAGGGGGCTTAAGAAGAAGATTCGAAGACTAAAATTCAACCAGGGGTTGGGTCAAGGTGTCAACCGTACCGCGCTGATGACCGCCCATGTTGTGTTGCCACAAATACGGAGATGAGACTGACCCGGATGAGATTCTGCGGGTTCTGCACCTGCAGAATCGGGTGTGCCTACAAAAAAATTCTCCGTAGGGTGGTAATAATGACGGCCTGGCCCTCAATATCTCGATGCATGAGGACTCAGCTAAAGCCGTCCATGAACTGGACCGCCTTCCCTATTTCAACTTGGGTGGAGTCGAGTTCGGATTTAAGAGGAAGCTGGTAGAACCGGCCGCTATCGAAAGGGTTAAGGAGGAGTATAATGTCAATCCTCCCTCAAATCCTTCCCTTGCGTTGGCGGCTGGACAGCAGTTTCCTCCTCCGTAGAGACCAGCAAATCGAAGTGACTCGGAAAAGCCTGGTATCTCCGCCTCCTTCGAGGTTGCTGGTGCTCACCTTCTAAGGCAGTGAGACCGTTTAAACAGTCTCAAAAGTCGTAATCGAAGGGAGGGCCGCGCCTCTCTAGGAAAGAACTTCCGCAATCCCTAGAATTACCTCTGAATCACTAAATCCAGAGACTTTTAGAGCAGGAAGGGGAAAAGGAAAAGAAAACAAAGGCTATACAAAGTGTTTTAACAGCCAGTTGGATGTGGCTTTGGTTCAGGAGCCGTGGACCAGCAACGAAGGCAAGATACTGGGTCTACAGTCGTCAGGCAAGATTCTATCTCCATGAACTAGTAAATCCCTTTTTAAAACCTTCAGAGCCTGAGGCCTAAGAGGGCCTTATAAATGCTGTGCCCAAACTGTAGGACGAAGAGGGAGGACAAAAATGTAAGACAAAATACTGACTATCCAGATCCAGCTCTATAATGAATTCGGATAGAAGGCGTATTAAGACCCCAGTGAATTTAATTACTGGACACTGTCAACTGCGATATCATCTACACAAAATGAATCTTTCGGCTGACACCGTTTATGAATTTGTATGGAAACTGAAGAAACTTCTAATCTCTAAATATCCTAAATACCAGACGGACGCTAATAGGGCTAAAACATTCAGACCTAACCGAAATTGGTCAATCACAGCTCTTTAACTCCTTAAGTAAAAGTAGAGTGGGTCGACTACTTTAATTATGCGAGTCTTGGTACAATAGACTTAACAAGTCCAGCAGTTCCAGTCGATGGACTCACACATATAATAAATAAATAATAGGCGAGGCTGATTTTGATTTCA
Source organism: Sicus ferrugineus (assembly GCA_922984085.1). Classification (NCBI taxonomy): domain Eukaryota; kingdom Metazoa; phylum Arthropoda; class Insecta; order Diptera; family Conopidae; genus Sicus; species Sicus ferrugineus. Next base: position 8,806,496 of record OV277348.1, read on the forward strand.
AAATGTAATATTCGGACTCAATGGATAGAATTCATTAATTGAAACCAAATAGCAACTTCTAAATTATTTTAATAAATAAACTTTACTGCTATGATAACCGAAGTGCTCATTAAAAAATAGTCTGGAAACTAAATAATTACGCGAGGTCAGTACAGTTCGATGTCCTTTATTACTTGCGGCAAAGGACACGCCATCGCCCACACACACACGCGCGCGTACACCACGGCTTCGAAGTCGTGTGTCATTTGCAACCTGCTGAACAGGCTATGTTACTCTTTTTTTCTATAGCAACTTCAATCAATAAAATACGCACCCTCAGGTTACAAGAGGACAACCAAACGCCGTCCACCACAAAACTTTTCCACTTCAAATGCAGTCACAACTTCGCATTCGCCGATGAAACATCTCGTTGTCCATCGAAATGTCTGCTCTCGGACAAAAGTTGGTCGGGCGTATCTTTCCACTCTTCCTGCTGCTCCTGCTGTACCACTTGCTGCTGACCGAGGCGTATCTGAAGAGTGTACGCGTGGAGGAGATACCATTCGGAGTGAGTGAACGCGGTCGCGATCAAGAGCAACAACAGGATCGAGAGCAACACAGCGCGAGACACGGAAAGACGTCCCGCGGACGGGTTGGCATACACGCCGTCTCACAACTGGAAGAACGGCGCGGATTCTTCCACATCTTCAACGTGCCCTGTAAGCAGAGAGCAACGGGAGAAACCGTTCCCGCTTTTCAAAAACTTCCCACCTTCTCGTTCGCAGATATTGTGTGTTTCTTCGCTGCCAAAGGCAAGTGGCCGTTCATACCACCCTTCATGCAGGTGAGCGTCGACAGTGTGGCCAAGACTGTATTTAGTCATAACGACAGCTACGTGCGTCAGTTCTGCTCGAAGTGGATGCAGATCAAGGAGTGTTTTCGCCCGATTTTCGGTGAGGCTAGCAAGTATAAACTTGAGGGGGAGGATTATAAGCCAGGCTAAAGCTAAATCTCTGTCGCTAAAAGTCTCTAAACATCACTGAAAGCTCGACGAAGGCTTTTCCACATTTTTCTTCTTGCCTAAATTGACAACACGAGTCTCGAAACGCGATTCTGACTGTAATTTAGATATCAATGCTTCGAAAAAGCGGTTAATGTTTCAAGAACTTTAGCGACGATATTTAGCCTTACCTACGAGGAAGTTAAGTAAAAACCGTCATCATTATTTTTATCCAGGGCCAACTACCAATCCGGATGATGTATCACGCTACCGTCAACCTACACCCTGCACTTGTACCAACCAGAAGGCCACGCAATCGGTGGTTTACTTTGACAAAAACTACGTGGGCAACGTAAGCGCGGAAACAATTTTGAATACCATTGAGTTTCTGCAGAGCTTCTTGCCTCCACCGACAAAGAAGACTAAAAAGAAAAACCGCGTTCGAAGTCGACTGGATGACATGGATATCGAATGAGTATATGTTAAACTGGACTTTGTATTACAATGACCTATAAAATCTGAACAACAAATCGAAGATTAAAATAAAACGCGGCTCACGCAGAACATATGAGTGCTACTAATTTTAAATTACATTCATCTTCGTATTAAAGATAGACAAATATTTATACAAATTCTGTCCTCAAATACTTCCACTAAGCGTGCAGTAATTCGTCCCAAAGTTGCATACGTTTCGCATTGAACCCGTCTAAAATCCTCATTCCAAAATTAGGGTCTTCACTGGTATTCATCAGTTCTTCGTACGAACAGATTCCATCTGTCTTGTTGAAGAAACCATATTTAGAACACGGTTGCCATAGATCGTTTGCAGGTTTGCTAAACACAGAGAAGTGAACAATTTCGGGTTCAAATATTCTGTAAAAAATATTACTGAGCTCACCTATGCATCGCAAAGTGGACCAAGTTGTCGACAGTTGTCTTCACCACTTGTGTCTCAGTGGAGTCTTTGGGAAAATCCTGAAAATATTGGGACATCCGGAAAAGAAACAACAGATCATCACCATGTACAACACCATATGATTTATCGTTAAGTCCTGTGTAAGCAGCGGCGAATGAATGGGGGCTCCTGTAGTCGAATCTGAACAAGTACATGGGGGGATATTCGTCGGTACCCGATCGATTGACGTAGCAGCGCACAGTTTGGTAGTACGGGTAATGAAAATGGCGATCAGTAAGCATCTGAAATTGCAGCAGGGACCAGTACCTTCGGATTAAATCATAAAAGATGCAACTCTTATTGACACTTACATCCAAAAAGCCTGACTTAGTTATATCATTCAACTCGTGCTGACCTTCAAAGTATTCCTCAATAATTTTCGCCATATTTTGGTTTATCCGATCGCGACTAAAATTACCGGGCCACTCAATTAGCTTCTCCAACAAATCGTCAAAATCCTCATTGAATTCAGCTTTTAGAGTCTCGGTATCAGTTATAACCAATCCGAATACCGCACCCTCGACCGGTACAATACTCACAAGCCAAGGTACCGCCTTGTAGTTTCCGGCCTGAAGCAACTCCATTGGATGTTGCGTCAGGAAGGCATCGTGTGAGTCGAGGGGTTCAACGACTGGTCGAAAGTTTACGAGAGGCTCAACGTGCCAAAACTTAAGGCAATGGCCGGACTTCACCAATGTCTCGGCATCAATATTTCGTAGAGCACTCGCAAGATCGGCGGTGCTCAGGTTAAGTGCATCGGTTATGTTGCAAAATTCGGCAACCTTACGTGTCTGCTGCAATGGATTCTCGGTAAGGGCGAACGGTGCGTTTGCGGTTCCACTCATTGCAATAACGTTTCGAAAAAGGCCTGAAAAATACGAATACATATTCGCAATTCGTATGCAAAAATACTCAAGTGGATGGGAATCCGCTTTCCTACCTTCACTTGATTTACTCAGCATGTGAAGGTGGGCCGAAGCGGAGCCGGCGCTTTGACCGAGTAGGGTAACTTTTTCGGGGTCGCCACCAAAAGCTGCAATATTGTCTCGAACCCATAGCAGAGCCAATCGCTGATCCTTGAGTCCCCAGTTGCCGGGCATGTTGGTATTGCTTGTCGAAAGAAATCCTGGAATATCGAAAGATAAGAAGGGGAAATAGATAGTTTTCTACGTTTTTGTTCTTCTTCTATGCATACCCAGAGGTCCCAATCTATAGTTAAAGGCAACGAACACTACTTTCTGCGTATCCATTATGTATTCGGGTCCATAAAGTGTGGGGGCACCGGTGCCACTAAAGAACCCGCCGCCGTGAATGAAAACTATTACGGATAACTTTTGTTGTGCCGAGAGTCCCTATCAGGCCAATGAAACCCGTCAGAGTTTGTTGTGCCGGCGCAATATCGGAATGAATAAGCACTCACCAGAGGACGATATATATTCAGGTACAAACAATCCTCGACCCCAAGAATTACAGGATTTGGCGTAATATTATTCTCCTGAATGCAGTCCATTTTCGCGGTTGTAGCGTTGTAAATGCTTTGCCATTTCGGGTGGGGCACGGGACTCTGATATATTCAAATAAATTGAAATAATTCGGTACTTTATATTGGTCTAACTTACTCTGAAGCGCAAGTCCCCAACAGGCGGTAAAGCGTATGGAATACCAAGGAAGGCCTCGAAATAATCGATCTGAAAGCCCGTCATGAAAGTACCCTGCATGCAACCCACAAGAGGAGGGCACACTACGGGCAAATCGTCTGAGGGAGCTGCCTGAACTGTCGCTCGTGCCAAAGCGAAAGCGAAGAGCACAGAGATTGTCAGAAGAAGGAAAGCCGCCATCTGTGAAGCCGGTGGAAATAACGTCGCGAAGAGTTGGAATGTGACAAGTCTTTCTATTTAGAAAATTTCTTCCAAAATTTTATATATTTTACCGCACTTTAAGTTTGAAATTCAAGCATCTACAGATTCGCATCATCCGATTTATACGACAACCACGGCGAAACTGACTTAACGATCCCCATTGCGACAGAACAATCCACGAATCTCGGCCAGCAGATTAAAAGGTGGCAGATACTTAGGTGCAACCACCTCGACGTGAACTCATAGGTGAATCTGAGACGATAAGCACTCTTCGGCACTGAACTAGTTTTGATTGGGATGCATACGGACATCTGCTAAAGTTTTCTCAAATTCTTGAAGTTTGAATTTAAGAATATAAAGTAAATCATTCTCTAAATCGATTTTCCTATACTAAAGTTTTAATCTTTAGAAAGTTACTGTGACAATCCAGTATATCGAAAGCTGGCAATAACGAATCCCGATAATAACGAATCTCGATAATAACGAATGCCGCTGATAACGAATGCTCGACATAACGAACGCATTTTCAAGTCCTTTAATGAATCTAAATAACTAAATCTAAATAACCTTTAAGCATTGCGGTTTTTTGTCTAAAAATAAAACATGCTGTACTGCACTACAGTGATCCAGTTAGTAACTGGATATACCCGTAAAAGTTTGTAAGACTACCAAATTAATACTTTCCGAAGTGTTGTTGATATTTATTTAAAAATCTAGCCTGTTCCGATTTGCTGTATATTAAGAAATATTTCATTTCTTTTTTGTATTATTGTTTCAATCTTGTATGATAAGCATTAAGGAATGTTACGTCCAAATAGTTGCGTCTAATTAACTTCTCTCATTAAACGCTCAGTAATTCGTCCCACAGATGCATACGTTTAACATCAAATTTTTCGTAAGTCCTCATTTTAAAATTCGGTTCTACATCTGTATTAATCAATTCTCCGTAAGGACAGCTTTTATATGCACCGCCTGAGAAACTCGTTTTCGTACACGGTTGCCACTGCCTGTACGCAGGTTTACTAAAAGGAAAGAATTTGTGGCTGTTGCAAGAAAAAAACCTAAAAAACTTACTTGTGAATTGCAAAGTAGACGAAATTATCTACAGATGTCTTCACCACCTGTGCATCTGTGGAATTTTTCGCAAAATCCGGAAAAATACTGGGCATCCGGAAGACGTACAGTACATCATCACCATGAACAACACCATATTTTTTATCTTTATGTCCCGTGTAAGCGGAGGCGAACGTGTACGGGCCCGTGTAGTTAAATCTGTACAAGTACATGGGGGGAAAATCGTCGGCATCCGATCGGTTGACATAGCAGCGCACAGTTTGATAGTACGGGTAATGAAACATGCGATCAGTAAGCATCTGAAATTGTAGCAGATACCAGTACCTTCGGATTAAATCATGGAAGATGCAACTCTTATTGACACTTACATCCAAAAATCCTGGCTCGGTTATATCATTCAACTCGTGCTGACCTTCAAAGTATTCCTCAATAATTTTCGCCATATTTTGGTTTATCCGATCGCGACTAAAACTACCGGGCCACTCAATAAGCTTCTCCAACAAATCGTCAAAATCCTCATTGAATTCAGCTTTTAGAGTCTCGGTATCAGTTATAACCAATCCGAATACCGCACCATCGACCGGTACAATACTCACAAGCGAAGGTACCGACTTGTAGTTTGCGCTCTCAAGCAACTCCATTGGGTGTTGTGTCAGGAAAGCATCATATGAGTCCCGTGGCTCAACGACTAGTCGAAAAGTGACCAGAGGTTCAACGTACCAATATTTCAGGCCTTGGCCACATGACACCAAGGTCTCGGCATCAATATTGCGCAGAGCACTTGCTAGATCGGCGGTACTCAGGTGAAGTGCATCGGTGATGTTGCAAAATTCGGCAAGCTTACGTGTCTGCTGCAATGGATTCTGGGTAATGCTGTAGGGTGTGTTTGCGGAACCACTCATCACTATGACGTTTCGAAATAGGCCTGGAAAGGACGATTAAGCCTTCTAATACGAGCTGATTACACAGGGAATATTAAACCACCTTGACTTGTTTTACTCAAAACGTGCATATGGACCGAAACGGCGCCAACACTGTGCCCTAAGAGAGTCACGTGTTCGGGGTTACCGCCAAAGTTAGCGATGTTGTTCCGAACCCAACGCAGAGCCAATCGTTGGTCCTTGAGTCCCCAGTTGCCGGACATGTTGGTGTCATTTGTCGAAAGAAAGCCTGCGAGGGGAAGGCTGGGATTAAATGGTATACTTTGCTCCTTTCCTTATTTTGGACCAACCCAGTGAGCCCAGTCTATAGTTAAGTGTTACCAGGATAACTTTCCGCGAGTCCATGAAATATTCGGGACCATATAGACTGGGGTCGCCGGAACCACTGAAAAAGCCGCCGCCGTGAATGAAAACCATGACTGGCAGCTTTTGTAGGGCTAATAGCCTCTAAAATGCATCAGAGTCAAGTGTCTGTGCTTTTGTGTTTTACGAGATCAAGAGTCAGACATACTGCCGGCCGATACACATTTATGTATAAGCAGTCCTCGGATCCTTCAATTATAGTATTCGGAAACAAATCGTTTTTCTGGATGCAGTCTGCCTTGGCAGAGGTAGCATTGTAAATACCCGCTTTTCTTGGATAAGGTACAGGATTCTAAATACAGTTAAAAGCAAAAATCAGATCACTATCTCCCCTCCCTCTTTTCTTCGTATTTACTCTAAATCGCAGCTCACCAACTGGTGGCAAAGCGTACGGAATGCCCAAGAACGCCTCGAAATGATCGATCTGAAAACCAGGCATGAGGGTGCCCTGTATACAGCCTGCATGAAGGGCGCATACTATGGGTGGCCTGCCTAATATGTAGGTTTGATATCTCTCTCGTCTGTATTACGGGTGCCACACATAGGATTAAAATAGACGCCAAGACAATACTCGCGGCAGCCATCTTTAGATTCGACAAGCAAATTGGCAATCGGTGGTCGAGGGATGGGACTCTTTGTTCGGTTGAAGTAACGTCGTTCTTTCCTATACTCTTTCTGTGGAAAAATTTAAATATTATAGTATGAAAGAAAATTTTAATAAAAGTTTACATTATTTGCAAACGCAACGTACTGAAAAACCTGATCGACTAATCGAATGAATGCGCTTGATCGAGGTTTAAACACAAACTGATAAAGGTTTGGGTCTGCCTTGGAGTTTCTATGTCGGTTGCCGATTTCCAGAATACAGTTGGCAATCGGTGTAGATTTAAATGGGTTTACCACGATAGCCCGCTATTAGAATTGGATTTTGGTTTCATTGAGATAATAAAGCTGAGGTACTTGAACACGTGTACCTTGAAACCAACCAACCAACCAACTTTAAGAGTTTTATTTAAATAACTGTATTTTCTAAAATCTACGAGTATATTTATATTCAGAGCTTTTTCAAGTATCTAATCTTATACATTTAAGATATTGACGGCTTTTTTGCGACGAACCTCAACAACAACGATTGTATAAGAGTACAAATCTTCTGTCCAAGCAATCTTGTTAATTTAGAAGCTCGTTCCAGAGTACCATACGTTTGGCATTAAATTTGTTATCAGTCCTCACTTCAAAAGGCGGCGATCCATCTACATTTATTAGCTCCTGATACTCACAGATTTCATCAATTTCCCTAGAGAAGCGGAATTTATTGCACGCTCCCAGCAAAGCATTTTTTGGTTTGCTAAACATGAAAAATTATAGAGATATTCCCCTGTTTTCGTTATTTCGAAATATTAACCTGTACTTGGCAAAGTGCACCAGATTTTCCACAGCTGCCTTCACAACGTCAGCGTCTGTTGATCTCCTAGGGAAATCCGGGAAAAACAACGGCGCCCGAAAGAGGTACAGTAAATCATCGCTGTGGACAACACCGTAATTCCGAGTGCTCGGGATGCCGGAATAAACTGAGGAAAACGAGTAAGAACCGCGGTAATTAAATTTAAACAAATAGATGGCAGGTTGTTCAGTCACAAGCGATCGGTTGACGTAGTGACGAATCGTATTATAGAGAGGATGATGGAAACCACGATCAGTAATAAGCTGGAATTTGAATACACTGCCGTTAGAGAAGGAAAGGAGAAGTGCTGCGATTAATCCTTACATCCAAAAACCCCTTCTCCGTCGCATCGTTAAGCTTATGTTGGCCACCAAAATATTCCTCAATTATTTGCGCCATCTTCCAGTTCCGTTGCTCACGGTTGATGTTCCCTGGCCACTCCAAAAGCATCTCTAGGAATTCATCAAAATGACTGCTGAACTCCGACTTCAGTGATGCATTCCCCAGGATAGAGAGTGCGCCCACAGCTCCCTCGTGGGGCACAGTGCTCACCATCCACGGCACCGCCTTGTAGTTCCCGCTTTCCATCAGTTTTACAGGGTGTTGTGTCACAAAGGCATCATCGGTGTCTGGCGACTCGACAACAGGTCTAAAATTCGTCAACGGTTCAACGTGCCAATATTTCAGACCATCGCCCGCATTTACCAAGGTCACAGCATCAACGTTGCGTAGGTCGCGTGTCAGTTCGGAAGTGGTCAAGGTTTGAGAGTCAGTGATGTTACAGAGCTGAGCAACCTTGCGGGTCTGTTGTAATGGATTCTCTGTAATAGCGAAGGGTACGTTGGCGGTACCACTCAGCGCTATGATGTTTCGGAACAGACCTAGAAGAGATGATAAAATTTCCTCAATTAATCCGTAACCGTAGGGGAGAAAGATTTCTACCTTCACTCGCTTTACTTAGCATATGCAGGTGAGCCGACACGGAGCCAGCACTTTGCCCAAACAAGGTAACTAATTTCGGGTTACCGCCAAAGGCTGCGATATTGTCTCGAACCCAGCGCAGAGCTAATCGTTGATCCTTGAGTCCCCAATTGCCGGACATGTTGGTGTCGTTTGTCGAGAGAAATCCTATAGTATGAAGGGATAGTGATAGAAAGGACTATTTCTGTTCCCTTTTCTTCAAAGCATACCAAATGGCCCTAGTCTATAGTTAAAGGTTACCAATAATACGTTCTGTGTGTCCATAAAATATTCGGGACCATGGATAATGGGTGCTGACGAGCCACTAAAGAACCCTCCTCCATAAATATAAACCATGACAGGCAACGTCTTCTGTTTCGAGTGCCACTATATAGTAATAAAAGGGTTGAATATTTTATTAATCCTACAGCAATATCGCACTTATTTACCACAGGCCGATACACATTCAAGTACAGACAGTCCTCTTTACCGTGAACCAATGGACTTGGCAGTAAATAGTTTTTCTGAATGCAATCCATTTTAACGGAAGTGGCGTTATACACGCCTTCCAACTTGGGATGCCATACAGGGTTCTAAAATTCAGATCAGATTAAGCAAATAAAATAAAAGTAAGATTTGGCCAATACTTACTCTAAACCGCAGCTCACCGACCGGTGGCAGAGCATATGGTATTCCAAGGAAGGCTTCGAAATAATTGGTCTGAAAGCCAGGCATAAAGGCACCCTCTACGCAACCCATTTTTGGGGCGCATGCCTTAGGTGGTTTGGCTGTTGCCGCTAAAACTGGTGGGCTCAGTGAACTTGTGAACATGATTAAAAGCAGTAGTAACAAAACTATGGGGGCTGCCATTGTTGAACCGAAGGCAAACAGACGTAGCCTCAATAAACAGTAACTTTCTATACCCTTTTAGAAGTTTTCTATAGTCTATTTTTAAGGGGTACAAAGGTGAAATAGACAAAGAATTAGTCCTGAGACCAAGACAGTCTCTTTCTGTTTCAATCTATCACGTTCTTGGTTATCGTGTCGACTGAAATAGACTTCCTAGTCCTCGACCATAGCATCGACTTAAACAATAATATTGATAATCAGGATAATTCCCTGAGAATATAGATAATTTGAAGTTAAGTGCAATTTTGTAATTGGAGTTTCACATTTAAATGAAAGCTTTTAAACACTAACTTGATCACAGTGGGTCTGGTTTACCTACAGCTTCTTCTAGCCGAATACTTTTCTCTCGAGACTCCAACTGCCGGAACACTTCACCGCACTTTGAATACTAGTAAGTTTGTGCAGCGGGTGCGTCTTTTTATCTGGTGTCGACAATGGAACTTGCAATCGGAATCGAGGAATCCATTTCAATGGCTAAACTTGTCTACTACTTTTTCGAGTGGTTTTCTTTCCTTCTTGCTGCTTCGATTGGAAAGCAGCAAAATGCATAAATCAAAATCGGCAGCCTCGAGAACTGGAGGTACGTGTGGCCACCTTGGAATCAACTTATGGATGAGTATCAGCAAAACGCTGATCGATAAGCAAATTCCTACCGCGTGCATTTTTATTCGTTTAAAGTACACTGATAGTGTTCTGCAGATAATCTATTTATTATCAAGAACTTTTCGTTTATTAATTTGCGTTTGAGAGAAAGTCTATTGTTTGGGGGATTTTTTCTTTCTCAAGCTAAAATCCAATTTAAAATACAAGTCACACCTGTTTTGGTTTTTAGACCCAATTTATAGAATACTTATAACTCAAAGTCGGGGTCGTGTAAATATTAGCAAAAGTGAATCAGTTATTCAGTATCATAGGAAACAATAGGATTTTACTATTTTTATGTATGCAGTATTAACTCTGCAGACAGCCTGAATAATGAAGAATGATCCTGTTATTATCTGTGTTCTTATCTACGTATTAAAAGTTGTGAAGCAGATTCAAATTCAAATGCCTCTATAATAAAATGGACTTAGTGGTTCTCTTGAATCCTTTTGATTTCTAAAATATTACGTACACTTTTTCAGTGTAGACATATTAATAACTATAGCCTTCCTTGCAGCAAGTATCCTTGAGCGGATTAAAAAAGCAAAACGAAATCTCTTATCTCTTTGACATTAAAATCAATTTATAGCCTCTTTTTTCAATGTCATCACCGCTGAAGCTCACATTATTATCACACATCACATTATTATCTGATGGGTGAATAATTTTAAATTCTGCGGGAGAGAGTGCAGGCTATAAAATTTATGTGCGGTTTAGGAACGTTTAAAAGCAATAAAAGTTTTTAAATTATACTGGTATACACTTTTTTACATCTCAAGAAATACATAAGACCCAACAAGGTAATCTGCATACACCTATTTCCAAATAGAAATACGAATACGAACATTTCAGTCAGATTCTTATATATAGATGAAATCCCACATAAAATAAACTTTCTATAAAAGGAACGCTATAGTATTTCCATTGTAAAACCCAGTGTACTGTTGATATGAAGAATGTAACTGGTACCAGGGTCTCCGGAACGAAGTTTCCGCTCAATATCTCACATCAATATTCAAGTTAAATAAATTCTCTATATATACATACTTTCCACCTTCTTTATTTCTAAATATATGTATGTAGAGACAGTTTCATTAATTGAATTTATAATAAAATGCTAAAATAATCGACTATACTAAAACAACTGCCTTCAAATAGTTTCCATCATCTGAAACAAAATTCACTCTTGCCATCCAACAATATCATTCTAAATCTCTTCCAAAATCGTTTCCCAAAATTTCATTTTCCTCATATTGAAACTCTTGTTCATTTCAATTTTATAAGTATCACCCTCATTTCTGTACGATAAATATTCACAAATTCCTTCCGAAGAAGCTTCAAATTCATCCTTACTGCAGCATTTATAAGGATTCGAGAGGTTTCTGTAGGATTTGGAATATTCATATTAAGAAAATGGGATTACATATTTGACTTAAAAAGCCGTTCATTTCACTCAAGCTCACCCATTTTTTGCGAATTCCGCATAGAGGCCAACTAAAGATTTAACTATCGCTGCTTCCTGAGAGTCTTTAGCGTAGTCCTGCGGAAAAATTAGGGGAGCTCTGAAGAGGTAGAGCAAATCATCGGCATGTACTGCACCCATATTCCTCTGGCTGCCGGTAAATAGCGTGAACAACGAAATTGGGCCTCGGTATTCGAAATTCAGTATAAAAACCGGACTCTGTTGTGGGTCGGTGTAACTAAGATAATGTTTGAGGGTCTTGTAGAAGGGATAATGGAAACCGAAGTCACCAAAGAGCTGTTTGAGAAAATTACAAATATTAAGCATTAGTAAATATCTCTACGAGTATCCTAGCTTCGCCTAGATAATTTTTGAGCTTGGAATCCTGTTGCATTCACCACAAAATAGTAAAAAGTTAATTTCATCGTACCTCCAAGTAATTCGTAGTAGTTTGATTATTCAACTCCATTGTATCCTGAAGGTATTCATGTAAAACCTTTTTGAATGCTGAGGCAGTTTTCTTCGCCATCATCTTCGGCGAAGTATCTAACAGTTTTTTCAAGAACTCTTCAGAGTGTTGGTTAAATTCCTCTCTTAAATCCTTATCTTCTATGACGTTGGCCAGGTATATGGTACCCTCACCCCTACTTGATATAAAGCCCATTATGCATGGCACATGCTGATAGTTGCCATTTACTACACGCCGCTCTGGCTCTTAAGTGATAAATGCGCCCGCCCAGTGGATTGCCTCCAGGGTCGGTCGGTAGTTGGTTGGCGGCAAATTGTACCAGAACTTCAAGGCATCGCCTGCATCAAGAAGACTGATCGCATCGACACCTCGAAGAGCGTCTGCAAGTTCAACGGTGCTGAGCTGCTTCGCGTTAGGTACGCCGACTGTCTCAGCCAACTTTAATGCCTGCTGCAGAGGTTCCTTCAGTAGGGCTGTATAGGGAGCAATACTGGTGCCACTCATGATGATGGCACGTTGAAAAAGCCCTTAACAGTTGATTTTCGTAAGAACGAAATTGCAATATTTCAACGGTTCGATTGAAACCTACCCTTCGAAGCCTCATATAGCATGTGGAAATGGACTGCACACCCGCCTGCGCTGTGGCCAGCAAGGGTCACTGCGTTCGGATCACCACCAAAGGCTGCGATATGCTGGTGCACCCATTTTAGAGCTAGATTTTGATCCTTTAGACCGAAGTTGCCGGGCATAACCTCATCGCCGGTAGACAGGAAGCCTTTGTTACGTCGGTTAGGAAGGATGTTTTTGCTTACAAATGTACATTACCGAAAGGTCCCAATCGATAAGCTACCGTCACTAGCAGCACGTCGCCGTTGTCCATGAAATACTCGGGACCCAATGCGCTCGGGTGAGTAAGCCCCGAAAAAAAGCCTCCGCCGTGAATGTAGAATATGACGGGCAAGGATACGGAACCACGGTTCTGCAAGTGATCTCGTGAAGAAGGCGTATTAAGTTAGGCTTCGGCTCACCTGAGGACGGTACACGTTCAAATATAAGCAGTCCTCATCGCCACTGATGGGCCAGGAGGGTAAAAAGTAATTCTTTTGTACACAAGCCGCACCGGACTGTGTGGCATCGAGTGCTGTGGCATGAAGCCATGCGGGAAAAGGCACTGGATTCTGTGTGGGGGAGAATAAACCAGGCAGTCGACAGATATGCATAGTGGAGTAGAAACATTCTCTGTCCTCATTTACCTGGAATCTTAATTTATTAATCGGAGGCCTTGCATATGGAATACCCAGAAAAGCATCGAACGCATCTGTCTGATATCCTGGCATGGATTTTCCTTGAAGGCAACCCAAGTCGGGTACGCAAACGTGCAATGGATCTTCAGCTCCTAGTGGTGCTATAAAGGTGTTTACCGTCCATAACACTAACCATAGCTGAAACTTTTCCATCTTTTTTCTTCTCAATAAATACTCAGACTGCACTTTTTCGAAAAGTTACTTTTATACTCGAAATGCAAATCGCTTGCGCTTTTTGTACCTTGTTAATCAGCGGGTAAAGATTTTACGCTTTTTCATTGTGAATGCATAACTTCTCTGCTACTCCATCTAACGTGTAATTTGTGCAGATGCTACAAAATTAAGTCATTAAAATAATTCATATCATTTCGTGCTAAACGGCGCCTCAAACGCTTTACTTGTGTATATTTTTCTTCGAACAATGCAGAACACAGTTAAGAACATCAGTATTTTTATTGAAACAGTTTACTTTACACATGTGCAATCAAACATAATTCAAATTTTATTAAATGTTACAGTTCTTCATGATTTAGAAAACAGTTTGGTTAACAAGATGCGAGAGGGTAAAAATTTGCTACCCAGTTAAAAATAAAAAGAAACCAATAGTTTCCAAATTCTTCGAATAAAGCTAAAGAAAAACATCCAAACCTTTGTGCCAAATCGCGAAGAACCTTACTAAACTCTAAACTAAAAGACTCTGTTTATATATTTTATAGTACGAGTATCTCAATGCCTTTAAGAAGACTTAGCTACCATATCTCTACCTAACGTTATGCAAACTCTGCCTTGATAGTTGTGAATATTTTACACGATTATTTTTCGTAGTTTCTCTTATCTTTTTACATACAATAATTCTGAGATACGAACAACTTTTGCTTTTAAAATTTAATTAACTTTTCTAACAAATAAAAAGGGATTTAGTAATGCATAGGAAGAAAAATTTTAATATAGAAGTTGAGGAAGCAGTAAAGATATTTCATAAGGTAAAAAGTTTTTAATAAAATAATAAAGGAAATAGCATAAATTTAATGGCAATACAAATCATAATCTAAATTTTGGACATGCGTCGAATTTGTTGCTCGGTCAAGTGTGGATGCCAGAAGTCGACAATTAAAATCAAGCGCAGAGTCTCGCCCTGATGCCACACCTCATGCTCGAAACTGTCATCGAACACAATGAATTCACCCTCGACCCAGTTGCTACAGATGGAGAAAGAAGACATTATTAAGGGAAATTAGGTGGTATTAAGCATCAATGTATGGAACCCACATTGTTTCATTCACTACACGCATGCGTGTGCCCTGTGGCGGCACCACGAGTCCCAAATGAGCACGCAGGCGACCATTGGTAGGTCCGCAATGGGGCCAGACATGAGTACCAGGCTGCATAGCGCTGAATTTGACCTGACCTCTTCGACATGTGGCAGCTGCTTTGAACTGCTCGAGGAGCCAACATGTCGTAGGTGCTCGCTGACAATTCCTCGCATGCCGATCGCCGTGGGAAAACAATACCAACTCTTTCCAGTTACCAACGGCGAGCAAGTTTTCGCTTTCCCTGCGGAAGTAAACAGAGTCCGTGAGCAAATGCAGCGCTTCATCACGTATGATTTTCCAGTGAGCAGCGATGGCTTTCAAGTCGTGTTCGTAGGTAGTCTGCTTCAGGTCCCAAATGGGTTGAGCTCGCAAATTCGGTTCGTTGTAAACGGATCGTTGATGCTGCGAAGGGTAGAGTTTTAGCTCAGCACCACGCTGATAGATGTCTGACGCGTCCTCGCGTAGACCCAACCGTTCGTAAGCTTCACCCAGAGCGATATAAAAACGTACATCCTGTGTGCCTTCAGCTTGCGAGTCAATACCACGCCGAAGATACTCTGCAGCTTGTCGGTATTCATGGTCGTGCATTCTCAAAACATAGCCGAACAGGACGAGAGTCAGGCCTTGATTGGGCCATTTATTCAACGAAGCCATGAGCAAACCTTTGGCGTCGAGATAACTTGAACAACAGAAGGCATAGGAACTTTTAAATCTCCAACTATGACTTTCCGACTTACCGGTCCATCATAAGAAGTGTCATCACCAGTTGATTACTCGGTTCAGGGTCATCGGGGAAGCGATTTACAAGAGCGTTGTGAATATTAAGAGCTGGATTTAAGTATCCTGTAAAAATGCTGATGTTAAAATGACTATTAATAGAAATCCGCAGAATTAAAGATTCTCAATTCCCAAAACTCACCCAAAGAGCGCATACGCTGAATACATCTCTCTGCAGCTTGCCGGTACTCCGATTCGCTTTCTATCATCTCATCGAAGGCCAGGTAACGTTTATAGGCCTCTACAGACTTCTCCGCAAGGTGGGCGTTTTCATGTTTATCCGCCAAGAAATCATATATTCTGGCCTGTCCGAGAAACGGTCTGGCGCGGTCGGGATACTTAAGGGAAAGCTGGGAGTAGGCTGTCAACGCCCTGCCGTAATGCTTCGGGTACGAATAACGACAAGCAAGCGTTTAGCGGGAGGCGTGGTTCGGTTAGATGCCACAACACGCAAGGCAACGTTAGCAAAGACAAAAATCAAATGTGAAAAGAAACAAAATGTAAATCGAAACAAAATTACGTTCCCTCAATCGCCATTCAAATCTCATACAATTATTATTATCTACTAAATCGAAATGCTAGAGAAAATCAAAGTCAACATTTCATTAGCTGAAAGCTTCGCACGCTGCTCTGAAGTGGGTGTGTCGGAGGTGACGTAGCTTTGGTTTTGTTTAGTTAAACGAAATGTTAAATTTATTTTCTTCTTAATAAAAAGCAAATGGGAAAACAAAATGCAACATTTTTAGAGTTTCGCAAGAGCAAAATTATAAATCTTCAAGCCAGAGAAAATTTAAAATATAGGATTTCTTAGAAAATAAGTTTGTAATATTTATTTATTTTCTTCGAATTAAAAATCCTAAAAATAAACCTAATTAACAGAACAATGAATAAACGTTTAGGACTAAAAACTTATAAATTTCATGACAAATTATAAAGAAACGAAAGCTTTTCGAAGCTAAAAAGGACATTTAAAAGCTACTATTGATTAACAAACTGTTGAGAGAGAAGGAGGAAGAAATGGAAAACAACATTAAAAGTTTAATGAATATTTAATTGCTTAATTGCATATAAAAATTTGTTAACACATACGCAACCAAGGGTAATTTTTTTTTGAATAATGTGAAATATGAAGGTTAGTCAAAGAGATTTAGTTTAGTCGGTGTTCATATTTCCATTATTGAAAAATGAAAGCCTTGTAGAAATTGTAAGGATTGGGAGAGAATTTATAAACTTACAAATTCCATGAATTTCTCATTTTGCCAATCTTTACGGTTTGATTGTTACCTGAGCTGCTGACTCAACTTACTTGTCTCAACAGTTCAGCATCGGCTTCCCTCATTTCATTTTCATAGGCAATATCATCGTATATATCTGGTGGTGGGCCTTGATAGTTTAAAGGAAATGAGCGGGATTTATTGTAGAAACGCATAAAATATAAATTTCAGATTATTATAATGCTCACCCTCATGTATTAGATAATTAGGGTCGTCTTCATTATGCATCAAGATACCTCCGCCGGGATTCGCTTTCGGTTTCTCTTTAATTTCTGCAAGAAATTAAATATTGGATTACTTAAAAACAATACAATTTTGAGAAAAATAATAAAAACTGCTTAAATGGCGTTTTTTTCAAAATAGTTCTACTAAAATCACTTTTTTAAAATTTAACTACATAGCTTAAATTATACAGTAAATTCGTAAAAACCAATTTAAGACGAAAATTCCGCTTTTTAGAAAGTCATATTATCACAAAAGTATTCAATTGTACACTTAAAATTAAACTTACTCTAGCAACAAACTACAGTCAAAATGCAACTATTCTGAATATGATTTCTGTTTGGTGTGTGTGACTTTGTCTGATGAGATGACAGAGTGTGAGAGACACATACGGAAATTTTTTACATTTAAGGAAACTACATTAGTAATTACGTATCCACGATGGATCATCGGGATCCTCATCACTTTCGTATTCCTTGGCTGGTAGTCTGCCGTATTTGGCGTCCAGTCTATTCATCAATTCGGTGTCATCTACATCTGAACCCTCGCAATCAGCTTCCGGGACATTCTCAATTTCATCAACAACTTCCTCCTCCTCCTCCTCCTCCTCATTCACCTCACCATCAAGGATTTCCTCATCGCTATCATAATCGTCATCTGTATCGTAATCGATATCATCATCATCGTTATGGTAATCCATGTCGTGTGTAACCTCACGTTTTGTGGGTTCCGAAGGAGGATATTGCACTGATTTCATTGTGGTACCAATTGCTGACGCTTCTACGCTATCGCTAAAACTCACTCCTGATATTGTAGGTTTTTCAGTATTCTTGGTGTCTGTTAGTGCGTTTTTACTCATGGAGTCAAAAATTTGTGATTGCCGAGATGTTGATGCAGAAAATAACGCTACTGGGGTTTTAGCTGTTCTTTCGTGCCCACCATTATTTCCCCATTCTACTTTAACCTCCTCCTTCTCTTGCTTTGATATCGGTGGCTCTGGTGGTTCGACATTTTTTGGTCGATACATGGCATTTAGTTCTTCAAATGTCTGAGGTTTATATTCTGTCGTTGATTTCATTTCTTCATCATTACCATCGTCGCTTACTTCCATTTCGATTTCCTCTTCCTCCTCAACATACTCGATTTCCTCCTCCATTTCCGAATCTTCACCGGAGATGATCTCTTCTATTGTTGTATTTGTACATGGGAGAGATAATTTTTATTGGATTTTGGAATTGTCTTAATTTTTAAGTTTCTCTTGAATACGAATACGCAAAAACATAAGAGAGATTTTCAAGATAATACAATAAATTACTCATATCTACTGATGATGTTTCAGGTCTTTCTCTCTCTCTCTCTCTTTTCATAAATTACGCGAGAGGATCAACCTTAGTTTCTTCACTTTTCTTATGATTTTGCATATATGTATATATAATGAAAGTAGGAATTTAACCATCTTCAGAGAGCGCTCGATCATCTGGCTCGGCTTCGGGGAATGACTCTTCAGCGTTAGCAATCGTTACTCTTCGTTTCATTAATGTCTCGGTCGAAGGAGATTCTTCGGCATCTTAAGCGAATTTAAAAATTTTTCAATGAAATTTGCAAAAACACAATTTTTTAATTATTACAATTACAAATGCTAATTAAAAAATTTTTTCATATTGAAAAAAAACAACATATAACTGCTTAAGCAAGTATTAGATATTTTTAGTACAATATATGAAATCTTTTCATTTTTTAATTTAAATACAAAAACGTCTAGTATAAATTTTCTAACTACAGAAAGAAAGTGCAAAGTATCAGGCAGACGAAAGAAATTTTAAAGCTGAGTTAAAATTAGTCATCCAACACATTTAATAATTGATTAATTTAACTGATGCATTTAGAATTGAAAAAAAAAAAACAAGTACAACAACAAGGAGCATGCGTTGGTAGCATTAAATGATTTAATTTAAGACGCGTCACATTTGTACGATATAAGAAATTAAGAGAGCAACAGATACATATTAAGACCAGCCATAATAAAGAATGCATTTTTATTTATTTAGTTCTTAAAAACTCACTTGTATTCGGATTTTTTCTCATTAAAACAAAACGCGCAACTAATGCAAGAGCCACGCCTACCCCGATATTAACAGCAACTGTAAGATCGAAATACTTTTGTATAGTTTAAGTTCAAAATATTAGAATTACATTATTTCATTTACAAATTTAAAATTTTCTGTAAAATTTTCTGAACTATATAAAGCCGGAAAATCTGAAAAGTATTTGCACTTTCCTTGAACACTTTCGAAGATAACTCTACTCTATATAGAGTTTTAATACACTTGTATATAAATCTTAATTTAATTTTGCAGATATTCGTCGATGAAGCTGATATCAGTCAGGACTTGATATAAGCTCAGAGATTTCAGAGCTTTTAAGAGTCTTTTAAAACATCTTTCTTAACTTAATCTACATTCTAAATATATATTCTAAAAAATAACACCAAAATCTATATCGACACTACAGAATATTTTAGAAACGACTGGATCTCGCTATAACAGTTGTGACAAAGTGGTATTATTTGTACTTAAAAGGTGTTTCAATATACAGCTTGATATTAGTTGCTAGTTACTGCTAAGTGACATTAGTAACTGTTCTCTAAAACTTGATTGAGTGATACTTACGTCTATTCAAATATGATGTAACGACATCAGCCTCTTCATCGTCCGGCTTTTCGTCCTTCTCCTCATCGACAGGCTTTTCATTTTCTTCGGCCCAACGACGTTCCTTGGCCTGCAGTAGCAGCAGTTCTTCGGCATCGTTATCGAGGAAAATAGCTTCGGCGAGCTCATCATCCTGTAAAAGTACATTCGACTTTATATCCATAAAAATCAAATCGATATTATTTCGGTTTACCTCATCAAAAGAATCTAAATCATCGTCATCTGTAGATCTCTGACTGGTGGGAACGTGTTTAGCTGTTTCAGTAGATTCCACGGCCACTTTGTCAGTTTCCTCTTCAATATCATCATCATCCTCATTTTCACCCGTGTTGGAAATGTCTTCATCTTCTACAATCACATTTGTGTTTTCTGAGGATTCTTGTGTGGCATCATCATCAACATCTTCATCTTCAAGCTCATTCTCATTGGAATCCTCGTCATTATCATTTTTTTCAACTTCATCATTTTCATTATTATTTTCATCCCCCAGAATGTTATCATCATCTTCGTTTATCTCTAACTCTTCAACTTCCTCACTGGCTTTTTCTCCTTCTTCATCTTCCACATGATCTCCATCATCATCATCATCAACATCACGACCAACATCCTCATCACTATGATCATCTTCGGCATGGCCACCTTCTTCTACCTCTGAGTGATCTTCTTCCTCCTCAAATGGTTCATCGTGTTCTTCTAGCGATGCTACCACCTTATCATGATCATCGTGCTCTTCTCGATGTTCCTCCACCCAGCCGTGTAAATAATCTGAATAACGTGATTCTGAAAGTGGCGTGTCCACTTCAAGGCATAAAAAGAAACAATGCATTAGCAATCGTATCGTTGACCAAAATGCAAAACCTCCAATATACTTACGATTACTTAAACCGCGTGTCTCCAAAATGATCATTCCCACCAAACCCAGCATGACAGCCATCAAAACGAAGAAGAGGATCTTGGCACACCAATGACCACCGGTGTGTGGTTCGTGGTAGATGTGTATGTGTTGGTCATCAAAGCCCATGTGGGAACTCTGTACCCCGTGCGAAGTTTCTTCATCCTCTACGAAGGGTGGGTAGAAAAGGATTAATTGTGAAATGAAAGTTATTCAAAATATTACATATTTTGGAGGAGTGGTTCTGATGATATGGACAGAGATTATGTATTAACCATTACTTTATCTTTGGCATGGGTATCTGAGCTTAGATGTTAGAAAGGATTGTTCTGAAACGTGGAGTTTTCAGTCCAGCAATATTAGGGTGAAATCTTTGAAGTTAGTTATGGGATTTAATTGAAATGGTAACGGATTGCAACGACTTTCAATATTAGTTTCACTAATATTAAGCATTCTAATAGGGTTATTTTAGTCTACCTTGTAAGCTTTGCTGCCGCGATAAATTAATTTCGCCTTCAGATTTGCGGTCATCTAGAATTTATTTAAAAAGTTAGTAGCCCACAAAGAAATTCGTACAGAAAAGAAATGGTTTAAATGTCGTACAATATTAGTTCTTATAAGGTGAATATTCAGAAGTCTTGTTCACGACAACTGCGTAGATCATACTAAAGAATATTCATAATACGAACATAAATACGTTTTATTTGTTCAAATGATTAGAAAGTCTCGTGACATTAGTAAGTTGTACTTGATGGTAAATTAATTTTAATAATTGGCAGTTCGCCAGTATTTTGAATTATGCACTCTCCTCCCCTCTCCCCAACCCCTCTCTTCTAACCCACCAACGCAATTTCTCACATGGCTTTAATTGCGTCTTGGGTTAAGTCAGCTTTGGAAAGCTGAAACTGTCAACAAATATATATGATAGTTAACTAATGTTGTTATTTATTCCAATTAATAATTAATTCCATTAATCCTCTTTATATATTTCGCGTGTTAAAATGTTCATCTACTTTTTGAAATTTCAAATACTATCTGACAGCGGTAATCAATTAAAGTTATTATTTTATCTCATTTATATTGCAGTGCAGTTCTCAGTTGTAGGAAAAAAAAATGTAATTTTAGTCTTTTCCAATTTAATTCTTTCTAAAACTTACTACGTCTTTAAGCCTTCTAATGGTTGAAATCTGAAGTTTTGTTTCGAAATTAGTCACCAGTATTTATCTCCGACATTTTAAACATAAAAAAAACATGTGATATAATGTACGAAATAATGGTGCATCGACAGTCCAGTCCAATTCATGTTTTTTTGTGCTTTACAAATTTCCGCCGTAGTGCTTCCTTCGACTTTCAGTTTTCTTCGACTTTTCTTGTGTTGCGCTTTCTTTCAATTTATCTTCCAGAGCTTTCTTTCAATTTATCTTCCAGTTCTTTTGCGCCTTCTTAGACATTTCGCTTGAATTTACCATTTGAAATTTAAAAAAACTACTTCCGCCAGATAGGGATGTGTAAAGCGATCATCGATAAGTAAAAAATACATTACTGTCCAGTCCATTGTGGTGCGAGGGTTCATTGTTATGAGGGGACAATTCACACACACACACTTATATGGCATTAAATTCTTTTCACCTCCTTTTTATGAACAGAACAATCTGAATCTGCATCAAGGCGTCCTTTTTCAGTCGAGACGATAATGAATATCGAGACTATATCGACACGAGTTTATAATCGAGATGAGAGCCGAGATCGAGATCACCTAAAACTCGGAAAATCTCGCTTAAGTCCAGATAGTTTTTTAAAATAGAAACAGCAAAAAAAAGTATTTTTGACGTTACTGGAAAGTCGCTACAAGCGAAAATTGGCAAAAGTTAAATTCGAGATAAAAGTACTACTTGAGAACAGGCTGCGTTGACATATAGTGGAGGTGACAAACTCGAAATAACACGTAATAAAAGTTTTTAGTCTAGAAAAGAGTCCAGAAGCACAAATAAAAACCTGAATAACCTGTCATCAGTGTATTGTATTTACGCCAGTGTAAAGTTTAGTCAAGCCAGTAAAAGAACAAAGAAAATACAACATTTGCGATATTTCTAAAGCATAAATGTTTTTTAGCGCTTTCCTTCTCGAGTTGGCCACTGTGCGAGTTCTGGTAAAGCAAACAAGAAAGGTACGCAAAGATAAGATTATGAAAATCTCAGCAGATATGATGACAGATAGATGAGAGGAAGAACGAAGAAACAAAAAAGATGAAACTTTTAAGTTCTTTAAATAAATTTGAGCAAATGTTTAAAAATATATGTTAAAAAGACGAAAAACCAAACACCAAAAGAATGAATAAAAAGATACTTCGATTGATTATTGAAAACTTTAAAGTGCAAAAGCTTTAATAAAATAAAGGATAAAAAAGGAAATAAAAATTAAATAAGTTTAATATAAAACCTAGTAAATAAATACAACATAAAAATTAAGAAAGTAAAAAAAGAACAGATGACAGAGCGAAGAAATACATAAAACTTTCTGTAGAAAGCAAAAACTGACAGAGAAAAATCTGAAATCAAAATAAGTTTAAGCAAGCTGGTAAAAAAGAGCTAAAAATTGAAGAAGAAAAAAATAATTTATATAATTTTTAACAAATTATGTGGTCCCACTTTTTCCTGTATTTCTCTGCGCATTCTTAAGCGGCGTTTATTTTAGTAGTAAATAAATTTAATTTATTATTTGAAGGCAAATTGACACCGTAAAATTCTAAATCGCTCAACTTACCACGCTTTCTTTTTTTATCCTTTCGTCTGCGCGGCTGCACATCACCAGACATTTTTGGGAATTTTATTTAATCAATCGATCTTTTTTTCTCTCTTCAATAATAAATCAGCTCCAGGACGTTTCCGCGTTCTCGACTTTAATGGATTCCTGATTTTGAAAAAAGCTGCCTTATTTTCCGCATACAAACACACACGCACACACACGCGCACTCTTCACTGACGATGAGCACCTCGGAAACTGACGATCACCGTTGTCAGTCAATAGACGACACTTAAAAATTTCATTTAAAAATAAAATTTTCTCTGCTCCGAAAATTTATTTCCTCCTCCTACTCTCGTTTTTGTAAATCACTTCTTCACTACTTGCTGTGCGGTTGTTTGGCCACCGGTTTCCGCGTCTTCACTTAGCTTGTGAGACCACGCGAGGCGCTCACGTTCGCGTTTAATTTTCATCTGAATTTTCCGATTATCTTGTGCGTAGTAAGAGTAGCGTGCAGAGTTTTCTTTGACATCTCTTGCTGTTGTTGTTGGAATTCACGTCAGTGTTCTTCTCCAATCAGAATTTTATCGTAATACTGAATAAAGAAATTTTTATAAATATTTGTTTGCCTTGTTTGCGTCTGAGACAGCACAAGGTTGATGTACTCACTAAAGAAGTAGAGATGGATTTGGATTGAGTAAAATCTATCGATTAATTTAATTATAATCAGAAGTAAGCGCTTACTAAAACAAGAGCACTGACTATAATGAAATAAAAAGCCGACTGCTTGCAATGGAAATATGGAGATTTTCTCTTTTCATTACGAGAGATATGTTTGAATGCGAAGGGATAAATTCACTTTGTACTTCCATTCGTGACGCAGAGGAGACAAAATATACACAGAAAAGTATTATATATTCGTGCTCAGCATCCTCATTAATCGGTTTAGCTGTCCCTCTGTTGAAGTCACGATCGTGGGAGTACGAGAAGAGACATCGTGAAGGCGAGTACATTTGAATTCTATTCCGGAGTAGCGACAGCATAATTTTCCCAAAATGGATGTGGCATCCTTTATAATTTAACAATAAGTGTTTTCTAATGCATATCTTTTAATTTCTGAGTATTTAGCCTTAGGCCTGGCTAATGGTAGCCTTCTTACTGGTTTTCTTCCTGAC
Source organism: Sicus ferrugineus (assembly GCA_922984085.1). Taxonomy (NCBI): domain Eukaryota; kingdom Metazoa; phylum Arthropoda; class Insecta; order Diptera; family Conopidae; genus Sicus; species Sicus ferrugineus. The sequence continues at coordinate 8,830,960 of OV277348.1, forward strand.
AAACTGTTTAGTGTCTGGTTAAAAGTTGGGACTGGAAAAATTAAGATTATTCATCTTCATATTTAACAAAGAACAGACTGAAGATGTTAGATAACTAATAAAGTATATTGCATAAATAATAATAGGGCGATACCTCCCTCAAGTTCGCATTTGAAATTTAATTACAACAGGTTTTTTGTATTTTTCTTTGTTTTATTGAATTCGGCAGAAAAATCATACAATCCAAACAGATGTCTATTATTAGGAAAAACTGAAAATTTTGAAGATTTATTAATATCAATACTACAACAATTTATGAGACGAAAAATACGTGAACTGATTTTAAGAAATACGGTAACATAATTTAAGCTAACTAAATTCGGCGGTATATTTAATGAGCCCTCTACGGACCCAACTATTTCGCCGTATCTAAGAATTAAAAAGGTTATCAGTTGATGGTGTGTCCCTAAAATTATTTCGCAACCAGAGAATTTCTTCCTTCCTTTCATTATTCTCTTTTCTAATTATAAATTATTAAATAAGAAATCTCATATTACAACCTCAACATTCACCAGCTTTCCGAAAAAATTCGGTCCAGAAAATCAATTTTTTACAATCGGTTTTTTCGAATTCATGTTGCATAAAGCGTCCCGTCCTTAGCAACGTGTTGAAATACATGCTTCACTGTGCTGCATCAAGCATTCCCTGAATTTAAACACTTCATTAAACTTAGGAGTTCTACATGCTAAATTTATATTGTAAATTTGCAATTAAATGTAATCTTTTCAGTGTCTTTTTGCGGCTGTGCTTGTTCAATTGTGTATTAACTTGGCTTTCCCAGGCGTAAGCTTAACATTAGCATTCTTCTGTTCATGTGTTGGCTGGGTTTTATTTTCGAAAATACATATTGCATAAATAGACTTCAAGTAAAGAAAAGCGCTACACTTAAAAAATTTAAACGAAGAGTACAAATAATATTACTTAAGGTATAACGACAAGCTATTGGAATTACCGTTAACTGCATATTCGTCAAATATCGGCCCTTGATTATCGGAATGCTGCTCGTCAATATCCCTCAGAGCAGAAAGTGCTGCTGCCGCTTCCAGACTGTCCATCTCCACCCTGTGAGTGTTGCTGTCCGTAGGGAATTGTTGTGGTTCTTGTACTTCAGTTTTTACCTGATCAGGATCCATATAATCATCAGAATCGTCAACTGCCGAACTTTTGCTGTTGCTGTGGCTGTTGCTGCTGCTGCTACTGCTGCTGCTGCTGCTGCTGTCAGATGTCGTTGTCGAGTCTGAAGTCGTTGTCGTTGTGTTGACTGATGAGCGTGAACTGCGTAAGCTGGAGAACACTGATGAACATACTGATTTCCTGTCACTCTCATCGGGTGGCTGATTGGTTCCTGCTGAGTCCCCTCCGGATGACATTGGTGTTGGTGAAACCGCTTCCGTTCCTGATTCAGCGGGGGCATCATATTGTCTGTTGTGCTGTTCTCTAATGAGAGCCAAGGGCTTTTCATCTTCACTATCTTCGCTGTCGTTCTGGTTGCCCATGACCATATCCTCGATCTGATATTTTACCTCGTGTAGTGCCTCACTTTCCTGTTCGTCTACATCATCGCCAAACTGGCCTCTGCTACCAGCATCTGAGCCGCCTCCATTCCGACAAATCTCTTCACTGAATTCTCTCCAAGCAGTAGCAAGACGGCTCTCTCTTCTCGCAGACTGTGGCCTGCTGCCCTGCCCAACCGAGCAGTCATCTGTGTTGACTTCTGCAGCTGATCTCGTATTGTGATCTTCACCTGAGCGTGTGTGTTCGCGCTTTCTGGTCCTGGCGCTTATTCTTGTCGACTTTCGCGTCACTTGCCTCCTTCCGCTCTGCCTCCTTCTATAGCGTTGCATTCGCCCGTCCTCTTCCTCCGCGGCTATGTCGCTGTCGCTGCTTGAAGCGTCGTAAGAACTGTTCCTGCTGTTGCCGTTTATAGTGCGTTTACGGCGTTTCCTCAGTTTATACCTCTCCACCTCGATGGATTTCTGGCGACGTCGTCGGCATCCACTACGCAACCCGGTCGAAGTGCTCGCGCCTACGTTGTATTCTTCCCGCTGCTCCACCTCCATCTGCGCCTGCTTTGCTGTCAAGTGGTTATCTTTGGCCCCTTGCCGCTGATCCACTTCACCACCTTGAGGAGCATTCTGTTCTTCTCCGATGAACACTACATCCGAATCACTTTCGGAGTTGAGGCTGACCATTTCGGGAGTGCGCAAGTGAGGCGGCTTCCGCTCCAGCACGAATTCACATTCATCGCTGCTTGTCGTCGAGGACAGTTCAATGTTTTCAGTGACTGTAGGCGTAGGCAGTGTTGTTGGGGCGACCGAACTATTTGCGGCTAATGGTGTAGGAAGTCCAGGGATCGCACAACCAGATGTGGTACTTGTGGCGACGTCCAAGTCTGTTTCATCCAAGTCAATGATAACGTCAGCGCTGCGATTGTGTGTCGATAGATTGATTGCAGTGGACTGCGAGCTGCCGCCACCACCACCTCTAGACGACGAGACGCCGACGGCGACAGAAGAGACACCGGGGACTTCAACACCCTCCGATGTGCTACTGATGGTGAAGGTCAACATGTTGCCCAAGTTGAAAGCAGATACATTCGTAGATGCGCTGTGAGCAGAACCAAACTGCTCCCGATATTCACTCGTGTGATTTACGGAGTTTTGCGATTGCATGCTATGTCTGGGACGTGTGCGACTGCGAGCTGCGCCGATGTTACCAAGAACAATGCCGTCGACTACGTCCAACATTTCACCGTCAGACGAATGCAGTTCTCCTGCTGACGACGAGGATGCAGGGAATTCGATGACGACGTCCTCCTCGGTATTCTGAGGCGAATACTGCACTGCACGGTCGTAGCCGATCATGTCGTAGGGGGAGCGTGCAAAATTGTGCAGCTCGTGTATAAAGTGAGCGGTTCTGGTGCCCAGTATCGGGTGCAGTCGGCGACGGAAGAGAGGTTTCGGTATGTCGGCCATGGTCAGCAATTCCTTAATCAGTTCCAGGACTGAGGTGACATCATGGTCTGAATTGCGTAGCAAGCAAATGAGATCACGGTTGATCCAGGGCATGAGACGATGTATTTGTGCAGGATTATCTCTGACCGAGAAAGAGGTAAGCTAAATATTTTTGTTTTCCTTTGATGTATTGGTGGCCTACCTGTAAAATCTGGCTGTGCACTGACGGAACCGACCTGTGACATCACGTAGCGGCAACGCGTACAGTTTGCGATCGTAGACGTAACGACGCCAGAGTTGGCTCAAAGTGCCATTAAAGGAAGTGGCGCTATTGATTCCGTCAGGGTATTCCTGACGGTACATCTCCAGAAGCTCGCCGCGATGAACGAACTGATTTTGTACGTTTCCAGGAGGCGCGCTAACGCCGGCAGTAGTCGAAGCTGCTCCAGCGCTCGTGGCGACCGAAGAAGAAGGAAGAAAGATATTGCGCATCGTGCGACCTCGAGAATTATTGCTCACGGTTACATCGACCGTTTCCCAATGCGAACTACTGGATGTGGAGAGGAAGAAATGTAACGTATTCTTAGAGTCCTAATCTTGCAACCCACCTATTGTTGGCGTCCACCAAATATGGCAATCTATAACTTCGCCTGTCTATGTTGCGCATAATGGGATCTACGGCTGCTACAGACGCCGAGGTCAGGGTCTGCACGTGATACTCCTCGAACTGGTCGATGGACTTCACATTGTGTATGATGGACTTGAACACCTGCTTACATAGTGGACACTCGGGCTTCACCTGCGTCGAGGAAATATTAGAGTAGACGGCAATCCTTGCAACTGGCCCTGCCTCACTCACCTTGCTCCACTCGCACAAGCACTTGAAGCAGAACTGATGCATGCACGAGTCAGTGAAGCACTTGTTCTTGCAACGACCCAAACATATCGCGCAGTTGGGCGGCGGTGAAGATGTGACGCGTGCACCACCTTCAGCTCCCTCTCCCTCCATGACTGGGACTTCGTCATCAGAACCACTGCTGTTGCTACTCAGTTCAGACAACTTCAAGTGGAGCTGCGGTGTCACAGGACACTGCAAATCGACGGGACCAAACATGCCACTCGTCGAGCCGGTGGAGTTCTCGTTAAGGACAGCACTGGCACTGGAGTGTAGATCCACAACAACATTCAGTCCCACTTCACTAGAGCCGACTGGAGCGGCCGGCGACAGTGGCGACTCGGCCATATCCAATGGAGTTGCTGCAATACACTGGCTGCTATTCCCAGCTTAGGGGGTCACTAAAGTAGCCGTCATGTATGGTTGCTCGTAGCACGAACTCATTTGCCGCCTCAGTTACCTATAGATTTTCCAATAATTCTTTTAAAGTATTCCTCGACTTCGATTCTGTCTACGTTTCGATATCTCTCAGTGAAAGAGCAGAGTTACATATATTGGACCAGCTGTGCAATGCAGACCTTTTATTTTCGTCACGGCTTATTTGTCAGATGACCATATTTTCTTATTTGTTATATTAAGCTTGGTATGTTGCAACTGTTAAAAACATATAACACCAATAAAAAGCACCGCTCCGTCAAAAAAAACTACAAAGTATACAATATTGATCAGAAAATCTCTAGTTTCCGTGTACCAAAGAAAAAGATGTGGACTCAAGCTTCTTATAATTTTTTTAATGCTTACAATTTTTCACATTCGTCTATACACTCATTTGACTTTTCAAACTTTTCCTGTTTCCACTGATTCGTGGATTATCAATTATGGACGCAGTTGCCAACTTTTTCACAAAAATCCCATTACAGAATTGATTTGATTTAAAATTACCGTAAATTTTTATGACTTGGAATTTTTTAATATAAATTTTTCTACGAGTATGAGTTTGTAGTTAAAAAATAAAACAAAAAACTACACATACGTTCGGCAATAGGTATGATTCGAAAATAAATCTGCGTTGAATAATGGATATCATTGATTTATTAATAATTCGTAATTAAACAATAGTTAAAATCTTAACAATTTCACTCCGCAAAAAGCCATAAACAATTTCACATGACATTTTAAATGAAAATGTTTTCTAAAAATTGCTCGTAGCCGAGACCGTTCTTTTTCTTTCGGTTAAAATTTTACGTAAAGCCAAAAAAAATTAGAAATTGTTTGGTGTACTTCTATTAATAGGCACTACAGAATATTTACATTCAGTAGAAAAGTGGTACAAAATATTACCAGAACTTCCATCGGAATTTTCAGGAAAATGTCCCATAAGCCAAATAATCCCCCACTGCACAAAAAATCACATGAGCCGCTTATCACACAATTTACAGCATCCACATGTGGAAGTTTTCCACAAAAGTGGTAACTATGGTAGAATCCAGAAGTTTCAGGTTATTTAACTTTTATTATACCGTAAAGTGAAAAATGGAGTCAAGTTTACTACAACATAAAATTTAACAACTACGAGCCTTATTTTTACAAACACTTCAGAAATTTGGGTGTATAATTACTGATAAAGTTAAAAATCAGTCTATTAACACAACACTGTCCTTCCAAGAATCAGCCCTTTTGTTGTTTCCCTTTGCGACTGTCTTCCAATCGTTGCCTTCGGCGAACAGAGTAGATGCGTTCGTGAAAATGTGTATTTAAATAAGTTAATTGAGAAACACGTTTCTTGCATTAAGTTAGTGGACTACTTCAATCTTCAATACTAGTACCAATTTCATTTAATTTTATCATTTTTAGACGATTTTTTAAATTTATGAAAAAAGACATAAATAAAGTTGCATACTTTTTCTAAGCTTTGTTATAAAAACGTTCTTATTTTCATTGAAGGCTTTTTTTTAGCAATTATAATTTATTTCATCTTTAAAACGAGAAAAGATAACATCGGTTAATGGATGAAATTGTTCTTAAAGATTTAAAGCTGAAATAAAAGCTTAATTGTGTCTTTTCGAAATATTATATTAAATACCCAATAAAAAAAATTTTCCTTATTGTCGTTTGATATGATGAAATCATATACGAAATGACAAGTTCTTCAATTTTATGAGAATTAGTTTTGAAGAAATTATTTTCAACCTAAAAGACAAAAACAAATGAATGAAACATGAAACCCATTTTAAGAGATGGTTTTAAGTTAAAATATATGATTTTTAATTCATTTTAATTTTTAGGAGCTGGAATGCAAATTTTTGTATGTGTAAAATATGCGAGATTAGCCTGATATTTTCCTTTATTTAAACCGATCATTCGAGAAGCATACAAATTGTAAGCATATAGGATATACATCTATATATATAAAAGAAAGTGTCCGAAGCGATGTAATCCCATAACTCGAGAGTGGCCGAACCGATTTTGATGATTTGTACTTTGATGGAAAGGTATTTTCTCAGTACGGGTTTTAAAAAAAAAAAAAAGAAAAAAAAAATCGAAAAAAAGGTCAAAAAATCATCATTTCAAAATGTGTTATTTTGACAACCAAGAGTGTTACGACAGGTTTTTTTCGATTTTTTAAAAAATTTTTTTTTCATTTTGTATTTATTTATTTTAAACAATTGAACTGTCAGATAGACACGCAAACTAACGCCATCTTTTCTCGATCAATGGAGAAGCCAATTTTGTTTCGTGTGTGGTGGCAGTGTCCACGTTGACTAAAAAATTGTTGACGTTGACGTTGTTGTCCATTTTACATGGACTTTACGTTTCGTTTCCCCTCTAATTTAGAGTGGAACTCCATAGCATGCATATGCGTGCGTTTGACATTTGGAGTTTTCGAACGTTTACGTGCGTGCCTAACTAGCAACTCCAGAGTATGCACGCGCGTGCGTTTGACAATCAGATGCCTAATATATATTGAATGATTGATTTTGTGAAAAAAGTGGTTGATTTTGAATCTTTTAAAAATGATAAAACTAAAGTTTTTAATTTATGTTTAATCTAATATATGCAATTCAATATGAAAGTAGAAAATTTTCTACTTCCATGCGTGTTCGAATTTCTTGCAAGCGGTTGCGTTTCCATGCGTGCCTATGGAGCTCATCTCATAAGAACGTGTGTATTCTACTTATCTGTCAAACGCACGCATACGCATACGCATGCTATGGAGTTCCACTCTTATTCATACCTCTACTGTGGCATTTGATTCAGTTGCGCAGTTTCTTCATTCGTTGCTGTTTCACCGTCCATATTGCACTTTGCGAATTCGTGTTTTGTTCGATCGAATAACGTTTGCCGGCCATTGCGCATTACAGATTCGGATTTTTTCATTGCGATTTGGTGAGTTTTTGTGAATTAAAATTGATAACGAGAATATATAGAAGAATAGAAATGAATGCCTAATTTGCTTAAAGCTCTAAATAATTCTTTGATATACCTAATTCATTCTATAAATCCACCAAAACACTTTTGAAAATTTTAGGAATTAATTCCTCAATTTTTCAAATGTTTTCTTCAACACTGTAGGTTGAAAATCAACAAATCATGATTTGCTAAATCAGTCTGGTTTTTTCAGTCTATTTCTATGACTGAAAATCATACAAAACATTCATTGAAATCGGATACAACATTGGTGATATCAGCAAATGTTTTTTTTGTGTATGTGTTGCATTGTTGGTTGACTATTGGGATTTGTCTGTAAGAAGTGGTACGTTTGTATTGTTCTTTCATTGTTTTCAAATTTTCTATTCGTGATTTCATTGTATTGCAGTTGTTCTTCATAATGCCACCAACGAGAAGATCTCATTTAGGCCGACGTTCAGCTGGTGCACGAGCAGTGTCGACTCATCGTGCGAATATGAGTCAAGAAGATAGAAACATTGCGCAACAACGAAGAAATGCAAACCACGTCCAAATTCGTGCGCAACAAACAGAAGAACAACAGCAGGCTGTAATCGATTCGCGTAGATTGGCACAACAAAGTCGTCGAGTAAATCAATGTGAAAATTTATCGGTGCAAAGTCGACGAATAAATACTGAAAATAGACAGCAAAGAAGAAGTGCTGGCAATGCCAATTTGCTTCGAGTAGCATTCCGATATGATTGTGGATTCAATTATCGATCTCTTCCTGTCGTTCAAATTGGATCAATGGTTGTAGTATGCCCACATTGCAACGCATTGAAATTTCCAGGAGAAACACCTGGATTGTGTTGCCTTAGTGGAAAAGTTAAATTGCCAACATTGCCATCGCCACAGGAACCATTGCGATCGTATCTAGAAGGCGTAACAGCAGAATCAAAGCAATTTCTTGCGAATGTTCAAAACTATAATGGGTGCTTTCAAATGACTTCTTTCGCTGCATCAATTATCAATGAAAGCGGATATAATCCGTCGTTCAAGGTAATTCCTGCTCGAAAGAGTACTCTTCCGTTTCCTTTGAATGATCGCATTTTATTAATTTTGAATTCGTCTCTTGGTAACCAGATTCAAGGGCAGGTGCATCATCGTGCTGGGTCGTTATTGCCGCTTCCTAATGGCGAATTTAATTTCTTGCAAATCTATTTCATTGGGAACGAGAGCGATCAAATAAACCGTCGTAGTGCATTGTATAATAGAACGAAAGAAGACATCATCAGAGAATTGCAACGAATGCTTCATGACCATAATGAATTGATTGGATTATTTAAGAATGCGTTAGACAGAATGCTAACAGATGATCATCAAATCGTGATTAAAGCGGATAAAAGGCCTAACTTAGCGCACGAACGTCAATACAATGCACCGACAATTGATGAGGTTGCCATTATTGTAGTCGGTGAGCAAGTGGTATCACGGGATATTGTACTGACGCGCCGAAACAATGGACAATTACAACGTATTAGTGAGACACATCGGTCGTATGATGCACTTCAGTATCCGCTCATGTTTTGGAAAGGTGATGACGGCTACCACTTTAACATCAAAATGTTAAATCCAGTTACTGGTTAGTAGACTTCTTCCTTCAATCATGTCACCAAATCAATCAATTAAATGGAATCTTAATTTTATTTTCAAACTTTGCATTTATTTGTTACTTCGGATTCATTTGTTATTAGGTGAAGAAACAACGAAAAAAGTAAGTTCGATGAACTACTATGCATACCGTTTAATGATTCGTCAAAATGAGGATAACTATCTGTTGCGATTTCGGCGATTGCTTCAACAATTCTGCGTGGATATGTATGTCAAAATCGAGACTGAACGGCTCAGTTACATTCGTTTAAATCAAGCGAAATTGCGTTCAGAAGAGTACATTCATTTGCGGGATGCAATAAGAACTGAAGGTGATGCGAGGAATCTCGGTCGACTAACAATCTTACCAGCAACGTATGTTGGCAGTCCACGCCACATGCACGAGTATGCTCAAGATGCGATGGCGTTTGTTCGACAGTACGGTCGTCCTGATTTATTTGTCACCTTCACTTGCAACTCAAGATGGATTGATATTCAGTGCAATTTAATTCCCGGCCAAACATCGAGTGATCGACATGATATCACTGCACGTGTGTTCAGACAGAAGCTGAAGGTTCTAATGGATTTCATTACTAAACAACGTGTATTTGGTGATGTTCGATGCTGGATGTATTCTGTTGAATGGCAGAAGAGAGGTCTGCCGCACGCGCATATTCTACTTTGGTTCGTTGAAAAGATTCGACCAGACGAAATCGATGCTGTCATTTGCGCAGAGATACCGGATCCAGAAATTGATCAAGAATTGTATGATATAGTCATCAAGAATATGATTCACGGACCGTGTGGCAACAATAACATGGATTCACCGTGCATGGCAAACGGCAAGTGTTCTAAACGCTACCCACGTCCTCTCACTGCGGAAACTATTACCGGCGACGACGGATATCCACTTTATCGACGTCGTTCACCTGATGATAATGGCAGAACAGTTACATTGAAAGTGAAACAAAATGATGTTGTGGTCGATAACAGTTGGATTGTTCCATATTCACCACTACTTTGCAAAACATTTGATGCGCATATCAATGTGGAGGACTGTAATTCGATTAAAGCAATCAAATACGTTTGCAAGTATATTACAAAAGGTAGTGATATGGCTGCGTTTGGTGTTCCGGATCCAAATGCCGATGATGAAGTAACGCGGTATCAAATTGGAAGATATGTTAGTTGCAATGAGGCTCTTTGGCGAATTTTTTCATTTCCAATTCACGACCGTCATCCAACTGTAGTTCATTTGGCGGTGCATCTGGAGAATGGTCAACGTGTTTATTTCACTGAACACACTGCCATTCAACGTGCTGAAAGACCACCAGCTACAACATTGACCAGTTTCTTTTCAACATGTGAGAGTGATCCATTCGCACGAACATTGCTCTACTCTCAGATGCCGCGTTATTACACTTGGAATGCTTCATCGAAAAAGTTTCAACGGCGAAAGCAAGGCGAGCGAGTTCCGGATTATCCAGATGTATTCTCAACAGATGCCATCGGTCGTATTTACACAGTGCATCCATCTAGAAATGCAGAATGTTTCTATTTGCGATTACTGTTGGTAAATGTTCGTGGGCCAACTTCATTCGAGTCACTTCGAACCGTCGATGGAGTACTCTGTCCTACATATCGTGATGCCTGTCAACGTTTGCAATTGCTGGAGAATGATACACATTGGGATATGACTCTTGCTGATGCAATTATGTGCGCACCTGCAAATCAAATACGTTCATTTTTTGCAATCATAATTTCGACGTGTAATCCATCAAATCCGAAAGATTTGTGGGATAAATATAAGGACAACATGTCAGAGGATTTTTTGCATCGAGTTCGTGCTGCAACCGGAGATTTCAATTTGGGAATGACTGATGAGATTCATAATGAATCGTTGATTGCGATTGAGGATATATGTTTGCTTATTAGCGGCAATTTGTTGTGTACTTTAGGAATACCAGCGCCTAATCGTTCAATCCACGATGCTTTTAATCAAGAAATAGAACGAGAACGTGAATATGATCGAGACGCATTGAGCCGAATGGTTTGTGATAATGTTTCATTGTTAAATCCTGAGCAGAAAATCGTGTATGAAACATTGATGAAGGCGATTGATAACGGAAATGGGGGAATATTTTTTATCGATGCTCCCGGTGGTACTGGGAAAACATTTCTTATTTCTTTGCTTTTGGCTACTATTCGTTCGAGATCTCAAATTGCTTTGGCAGTCGCTTCTTCAGGAATAGCTGCTACGTTGTTGGAAGGAGGCCGGACAGCACATTCAGCGCTGAAATTGCCGTTGAATCTCCAAGTGGTTGAAGAACCCACATGCAACATTAGTAGAAATTCCGCTATGGGAAAAGTGTTGCAATGTTGTAAAATCATCATTTGGGATGAATGCACAATGGTGCATAAACGTGCATTGGAAGCAGTTAATCGGACCATGAAGGATTTACGGAATAATTCAAGACTTTTTGGAGGCGCTATGATTTTATTGTCTGGTGATTTCCGTCAAACGTTACCTGTCATTCCAAAATCAACTGCTGCTGATGCAGTTAACGCTTCCTTGAAGTCATCGTCTTTGTGGCGCTTTGTGAAGAAACTTAAATTGAATACGAATATGCGAGTTTCATTACAAAACGATCCTACAGCTGATGTGTTCTCCAAACAACTGATAGCCATCGGTAATGGTGAAGTTCCCGTCGATGTCACAACCGGTTTGATTTCATTTCCGTCGAATTTTTGTAATTTCGTTACATCGAAAGATGAACTAATTCGTAAAGTGTTTCCGGATATTGTTGTTAATTATTTGAATCACGATTGGTTAAGTGAACGCGCAATTTTGGCAGCGAAGAACAAGGATGTGAATGAGATTAATTTTAAAATTCAAAATCAAATTGGTGGTCCAATGCATTCATTCAAATCTGTTGATTGTGTGGTAAATGAAGATGAAGCTACGAATTACCCCACTGAATTTTTGAATTCTTTGGATTTGCCTGGTGTTCCGCAACACATTTTACACCTTAAAGTTGGTTCAGTAGTGATTATGCTTCGAAATTTGCAACCTCCTAAATTGTGTAACGGAACGCGTTTGATTGTAAAGCAAATCATGAACAATATCATTTACGCAACAATTCTCAAAGGCAAGTTTAAAGGAGAACAAGTTCTCATTCCGCGTATTCCTTTGATACCGACAGACATGCCTTTCGAATTCAAACGCATTCAATTCCCGGTTCGTCTTGCGTTCGCCATGACAATCAACAAGGCTCAAGGCCAATCATTGGATGTTTGTGGTCTAAATTTGGAAAATGAATGTTTTTCACATGGCCAACTGTATGTAGCCTGTTCACGTGTTGGTAAGCCATCTGCTTTGTTTGTGTTGGCACCGGAACAAAAAACCAAAAATATTGTGTATCACAAAGTACTAGAATAAAGATGATTTTTTGGAAAGAAAATTTTTTATTTAAAAAATGCAATAGTTTCGTTGTATTTTTGGGTGGGACAAAGTCCGCCGGGGCTGCTAGTATATATATAAATACAATATATCTTTAAAGAAATACAATAGTAAGTTACAGTAAAAATTGAGGGCTCAATATATAATTTAAATAAATACAATTTCAAAATTAAATATTAATATCACCATCATCATCATTTATAAATATGATGATAAAAATAAAAGCGCAAAATTTGCAAACATATCTATATATACAAAAAAAAACAAAGAAAATATACAATAATAAGCTGCAGCAATAATTAAGGGCACAAATAAAACTATTAATTTAAATAAATTCAACCTCAAATTAAATATCAACATGACCATCTTCATTATAAAACTGGTTGAAAGAATTATCAACGTAAAAATCAGGTATGACATCAAAATCAAAGAGATGATCCTCTATTCCTTCCACCGGTGGGCTGTTGGTTATGGGATAAACTGCTGCCTGGGTAGTCACCGCAGCTGTTGCGCTTTGGCCGTCTGTGCCATCATCGACATCGTCATCACTCGATGGGCTGCTAGAGCTCGAGGGAGTTGTCGCAGCCGAGGACGACATTGAGCTCGTCGTGGAGCTGGAAGGACGCGAAGATGGAGAAGTTGAACGATGATCCGCAGCATCCAAGGACACGGTTTCCTCACTACTCATCGATTGCCGAGTTTGTCCTAAGTATAACGATCCCATAGGGGACCGATTTGATCCAACATAGTGAGTATTCGCAGTGTCAATAGCCAAATTGCCTCTGTCTTCATTGTGCGCGTCGTATACGCTACTGCCTTCGCTCATGTGCTGCTCCGCCAGCACCGAATCATCTGTTTCGTACTTTACGGCAGATGATGTCGGCTGTGCGAACGTCTCCGCACCTCGGCCAGCATTAGGGAATTCAGTGAAGGGTTCCGGCAAGTCTTCCAGATGCGTACTACAATTCACCTCAAGTTCTCTGGAAGCCACAGCGAAATTCAATCTCCTCACTTTGTTGTCTGTGGGGTACGAGATATTGCTGTCACTTTCCTCACTGTACTCCATGCTGTATCTGGCACGTCGTCGGACTTTTGTTCCTGCCGTACGTCCACTTCCTTCACCGTCGCTGCGTTTTCGCTTCCTGCTGATCGTCTCTCTGCTCTGCGATACGTTTGCACTTCTTACCGTCTTATTTTGAGTTATTCGTCTGCTAGGAGCTCTTGTCTTCTTGATGCGCCCTCGCTCTTCTTCACCGGCGTCCGTAGATAATTCACTGTCGCTCGATCTGAAATCTACATTTTTTTCGTAGTGACGTAGTGTTCGTTTACGTTGCCGTGTTTTTTTAATTTGTCGTGATCTTCGGCCGCTACTGCGCACCCCAGCTGAAGTGCTCGCACCCACATTGTACGTTTCTTCCTGCCCTGGCTTCTCGGGTACGTTAACATTTTTTGCCTTTGTTTGTTTTGCCTGCGCTTGTTGACAGTCTTGTTCAACAAATACAACATCGGAGTCACTTTCTGAATTCAGACTGACCAGCTCGGGAGTTCGTAGATGCGGCGGCTTTCGCTCCAGCACGAATATGCATTCGTCGCTGCTCGTCGTGGAAGAGAGTTCGATGTTTTCTGTAACTGCGGGTGCGGGAAATGCAGTCGAAAGGGCGGAGCTGCCTCTTATTGATGCGTCAATCTGCAGTCCATCGTTCGAATTTGCACTGAGACCGGCATTCGTATCGGTTGCGTCCAAGTCGATTACAACATCGCTGGTTCGGTTGTGCATGGTGAGGTTTATGGCTTCCGCTAGCGCCACGCGTCCACCATCAGTCGGAACTGAAGCCGCAGAACTGACATCACTCCTACCTGTAGTGAACGTATTGAATGTTCCGATCCTTGTTGAGTTACTAGGATGTCGTGACTGCATTTGATTTTCGCGCGACCCATTCGCAGCCGTCTGCGACGGCAGATTGCTATTGCGGTGTATACGATGTGCTCGACTGTAAGCAGGGTTTCCATCGGCATCAATAACACTTACTGAATCTTCTTCAAAAGAAAGTCCATCGCCTTCCGAGGAGGAGGTGAAGTCGATAACGATCTCTTCCGTGCTCCGCGGCGAATACTCAACAACGCTGTCGTACGAGATCATATCGTAAGGAGAGCGTGCGAAATTGTACAGCTCGTGTATGAAGTGTGCAGTTCTTCGGCCAAGTATTGGCTGCAGGCGGCGACGAAACTCTGAAGAGAGTATGTTGACCGCAGTTAATAACATCGCCAATGCCTCCAAGACGGCGCTTATGTCATTATTGTTCTGGCGTAGCAGACACACAAGATCGCGGCTGATCCACGGCATAAGAAGGTCTAGCTGCGACGGATTCTCGCTGAAAAAAGAAGTGTTAAAATTAACATAACACACTTGGCGCCAAGGGGACCCACTTGTAAAACCGGGAACTACATTCACGAAAGTGTCCCTCAGCATCGCACACAGGCAGGGCATACAACTCCCAATCGTAGATGTAACGTCTCCAAAGCTGGCTTAGGGTGTCACTGATTTGCACAGCGTTGCTAGTGAGGCCATCGAGGTATTCCCGACGATACTCGTCCCACAGCTCACCCTGATACTGAGTTTGCGTCTCTGCGTTGCCGCCACTCATGGGGACAGTTTCTGCCGGCGCATCACCAGCATCAGCTGCTGCTGATGTGCCATCTGCTGTGGACGTTGATGGATAAAAAGTGGTGCGAGCAGAGCGCATAAGACGACCTCGGGGAGCGTCATTGAGGGACACCTCGAACGCGACCCATCGACGACGAATGCTGCAACGGAAATGCACAACTCGTTATGGATTGGCTGTAATAACATATTCGGGGTCAGTTTACTCGTTAATGGTTTCTAAAGTGTTGGGCAGCCTGGGGTTGCTTTCCACATGCCGAAGCATGTTAGGATCAACGGGTCTGAACAGCGACGGCTCTGGATTCGCCGGCGTGTCCACGTAGTACTCCTCGACCTGGTCGATCGACTTCACATTCTGTATGATGCACTTGAAGGTTTGTTTGCACAAGGGACACTCAGGCTTCACCTGCAGCGTAGAGAAAGGAGAGTACGAAGGTTTGCTCCAGCCGTCTACTCACTTTGCTCCACTCGCACAAGCACTTGAAGCAGAACTGATGCATGCAGGAGTCGGTGCAGCATTTGTTCTTGCAGCGACCCAAGCAAATAGCGCACTTAGGTCGCGGCGAAGAGGTGCCACTGCCTTCGGGGCCTGTCTCACCATACGTGTCTTCGTCGGATTCACTGCTACTGCTGCTGACCTCGAGCTTCAGGTTTAGCTGCGGAGTAGCGGGTCGCTGAAGATTGGCCGACGACATAAACACGCCGGTCGCAGTGTTCGTGGAGTTGACGTCGTTGAGCACCGCGCTGGCTCTGGAATGCAAATCCATTACCACATTCAGGCCCACTTCACCAGTAGTCTCGTTGATCAGAGAGAACGAAGGTTCAGCCATGATGTGCAAAGGTCCTGCAAAGCACTTGACTTTGCTCTCGGGAGGTCTTTGTTTTTGCACACTGTGACTAGCAACCTTCTGTAACCAGTTTTTAGCCCGATGTCAGTCAATCTGTTTTGTTAGTCTCTCCAGTGAAACAATAGATCGGCACTTTTATCGCTTATTTGTTGGAAGAAACGAAAATACTTTTTATTACGATTTGAAATCTAAACTGGGAATTTTGCTTACACACGCTTTTTTAATTTTTCGTCTTTATTTATACTAAGAGGAACTACAAAACTAAAATTGATTAGATTTAGGAATTTAGCTGGGCTTGATTATCGAATTTCCTATTTTCCCTGTTTATTCAGCTGATGGCAAAGGAATGTGTTAACTGATGGCCGATATAAAACTAATCGACTACTTATTCGAAGTATTACAGACTTCATAAATGCGGATGAAAATCAACAGATGTTTTCCACCATAGCAGAGGTTTTCTAGCGCGCCTTTAATGTTTTAATATATAACAAGTATGCAAAATGGCAAAAATTAAATATAAATAATTTAAAATGGAGGCAGTTTTAACGGACTACGGACTTGGAAGAGTTATAAATATAATTGTCGGATTAAAGCCATATACATTGAGCTGGTGCGAAATATATCATCTAATTTGTGATAATTTCATGGTCCGGAAATTAATGAAACCGCTCTATTAATTCAGAAAAAAATTAATCGCATCTTTTAATCATGACACACATGACAGTCCTTCTTCGTGAAACTTCACCATTACGAATTTAGCTTGTTTTAAATCCTGGCATAAGATTTATTTTGATATTGCGTTGCAGCCCTGGCAAGTGGAAGCGCAAGCGTCGTCTGTTTGACGTTAATATGTGACAGCAGAAGTAGAGGTTTTGTGTTTATACAAAATTTTTTATACCACTGGAGTTAATAAAATCCTTCTAAAAATACCAAATAAGATAATTTTGCCAAAATTGCTACGGGCGGTAATAAGAACTCGGATGTCCAGAAGATGGATCGACGTAAGAAACGCACTTCCACCAATCAGTACATGATGTACATCGAGATGATGGAGAAGGATCCGATCTTCGCCACCGGACGGATACCGCGTGATGTTGACATGAATTACTTGCACGAGCGCTGGAAGGAGCTGTCGGATAAGCTGAACACATGCGCCAGCGGACCGAAGCTCACGGCTAGCGAGTGGCGAAAGGTGAGCGAAGCGATGCAGTATTGCAATAGTTCACCGAACATCTTATGGTGATTCGTTCTTTTCTTCGTTAGCGTCTCAACGACTGGAAGAACACAACACGTTGCAAGTACCGACGCAGCATCACCAGCGAAGACATTACGCTGACCTCTTTGGAGCTGAAGGCTTTGCAGTTGTTTGGCAAAGCGCCGAACGTGAACAGTCCCACCGACGAACTTTCGGTGCATCTGAAGTCGGAGAAGGAAGAAAACGAGGACGATATGGAGCACCAGCGCACATCCGAGACCTTCCAGAAGGAGTTGCAGGCGGCCGTCGAAGAGGCTATTGGCGACGACGAAGATGAAGAGATGATGGATGAGCCGGAGGAGGCCTGCGAGATGCTCACTGATTCCCTAGCCACAACGCAAGTGGCTGTGGCTGTGAGCAGCGATGAAGGCGACGGCGGAGCTGGTGGTGGCAGCAACAACCAAGCGACCACCACATACCGCACTATTCTAGTTGAGAACGGGCCATACACGGAGACCGAGGAAATCGAACTCATTCCGCAGCGACGCCAGCTTCCAACAACATCATGCAGCAGCGGCGGTGGTGGTGGCGGCAGTTCGAATGTAGTGTTTACGAAAGGAAACACCATGCAAGCGGTTGTCACCAGCAATTCGTCAATCGGCGCAACCGTGACCAAACTGATGAACAACGACATCACGTTGAAGCGCACGCGGCCACAAGCACAAGAACACATTATTTACGAAGGTAGCTAGTAACCAAAGAATGCATTTCCAGTTTAGGTCTTCATTATCTCTCGTTTAGTTTCGTCGATGAAAAAGATGCCGCAACTTGCGCCGCACCCGCCATCACAGCCACAGCAGCAGCAGCAGCAACGAATCATCAGAACCATACACAGCAGCGATATCCAGCAGCAGAAAGTTGAACCTCAAGCACCTGCAGTCACCGCAGTTATACCAACTTCGACGAGTCTCAGCGTGTCGTCTGCCGACGGGCGAGAAATCGCGCGCCAACTGAAGCGACTGGCTGACATCAAAGCGGAGAAGCTGAAATTCGAGGTGGCGCGCTTCAAGTTCAACAATCCCGGCTTTGTTTTCAACTTGCATCAGATTTAATTCTCCACTGGACTAGTTGATAAGTTGGTGTGTCTAGTGATTCATTTTTAGTGTGTTAAATATTCATGTATTTTAAGCTTATGACTTCACTCGCGAGGGCCACCAATCATGTTACTATAATAGTTGTAATTTTAAAAATGTTACCTCCCCCCTAATTAATACAAGTAAGCATCTACTTTGCTTTCTTAACTTTCATTTATTGGATGCAACAATCTGAAAAAAAAATTATCGTATATGTTCAATTACGATTAAATAAAACGTTTTATAAAATCTCATTCAAGTGGTACAGTCAAGTAACACGCGTCGAGTTTATTTAGGATTAACGCTAAATTGTAAGCAGATTTAAATATCTAATAAATTAATTCATCAACAACTGCGGTGGCGTTACTTTCTATTTAATAAATTCGCCGGAGACAAACTCTGCTTTGATGTATGAAGAATAAGACTCGAAATAATACCGATGACACAGTCCTACAATCAGATTTTAACTCGCAATAATTATTTGAAGATTTCTTGAAGGGTCCACAGGTTATTCAGCAAATACCGACGTATATAACACGCTGAAAGTCCTTCAGTAAGGATCACTCAAGCGATATAAACGCAGAATGATTTCTCCATTGAGTTTCCATAAAAGTAAAAAGCAAATTACAATTAAAAATAAAATCAGAAAAGTTCAAAAGTTGTTATGATGTTGCAGCAATATGATGACAACGACAGCAATATTTCATTGCTGTTGCTGTTGTTGCTACTCCGGAGGTGATGATGGTGGTGCTGGTTATTATTTTGGTCCGCTTTGACTTTGGAACCATTTGCGCTTCATATAAAACAACAATAATAACGAAGACAACAACAACCACAACAACTAGAGTCAAAGTCACTCAAGAATTAACCTGAGGCGGGTGTAAAATTACAAAAACATAAATGAAAACTAAAGAAAAAAGTGAACGAAGTCGCTGGACTTCTTCTCCGAAGTTCAACACTCATCAACATGAGCTGGGAAGGCGAGCACCGAAGTCATTCGAGGCAGTGGCTGAGAGGGTGGCGAGGACAGGCGACTTGGGTTGAGTTGAAGACTGCAACCACGACGGATATCGAAACCAAGTCAAGGCAAGTTGGGAAGGAGGCTCGAGCTGCGACCGAAACTTGTTGTTGGCTGCTTTTATTCCTGCGATTATTACTCGTGATCTTGAGCTCCGAAGGGTCAATTGATGTTTGTGATGGCGATTGCGATGGCGATGACGACGACGACGACGACGATGGCGATGACGACGACGATGGCGATGACGAGGGCGATGACGAGGGCGATGACGACGGCGTTGACGACGACGATGGCGATGACGAGGGCGATGACGACCATGTTGATGGTGATGCGTTGTTATTGCTGTTGTGGTGTGGTGGTGCACCATAACCAAATTTAGTTAGAGACGGAGGTTTAAGTTTTTCCTTACATTTTTACAAGCCGTTGGTCGAAAATATAGCAGATGCAAGAAAAGAGTTTAGATACACTTTTTCCTCTTTCGGAAAGTTTTCCTCCAGGGCAACTCTTGTCGTCTTTGAAGTTCAGAGTTTCCACAGCATCATCTACGGCACATTTTTCGGTCCGCCTGCCTGCGATGTATCATCGGCAGATTGTTCTGGTCCAAGTCAGCAGCAGACCTCAGGCGCGATCGTGAGCGCACCGGGTGGTTCCCACGAAAACTCTGGCGACCGTCGTGTAATGAAGACATCAGTTACGATTCGCGGTTGTCTACAGTTTGGAGACAAAAAGTTTTATCTGCAAACTTGAATACTTTTCAAATAATTCCTGAGAACTCATTTATACACACAATTGATTGAGAAATTTGCATGTTTTTAGAGAAAGTCTGCCAAATATTTTGTTTTCTATTATAAAATTGAATAATTCTGAATTAATTTAATTTAAAATTGCAATTATATAACGCAGTTGAACCTTCAAATTATCTAACAGAGAGAGAGAGAGAGAGAGAGAGAGAGAGAGAGAGAGAGTGTGTGTGTGAGAGAGAGAGAGAGAGAGAGAGTTGAAAAAGTTGTAAAGCCAAAAGAAAGAGAAAAACAACAAATCCAATCAGCGGAAGAAGTTGAACTGCAACTTGATTGATGCGTTGAATTGCTCGATTTCTGATTCGGAAAAATACATTTCTGCAAAACTTATTCAAATTAAAATTCAATCATGAGAACAAATTCTAACAACCTTCAGAATGCAAACGAAAACTAACAACAGCAGTCAACAACATCGTGGAGAACATCAACAACAGGCAGAGCGGGCAGCCAGCAGCAAGCAGGCACAGCAACAACAATGGCAACAACAAGCGCAACAACAATTTAAATAAGACAAACGTCATCCAATTACCATCAATCCCATTTTTCGCGGCCAATTGGCTCAACTGATGGCTGCAGAGTGCAGATTGCAACATGTTGCGGGCAGCAAGCAGCAGGCAGCAGAGGCAGCCGAGGCAGCCGTGGCAGCCGTGGCAGCGGCGGCATCAGTGTGGACTCGGAGTCAGCAGTGCAGCACGCTGCGCAGTTACGTTGCCAGCCTGGAGGCCAAACTTCGAGCTCCCTAAGGTCAAGAAACTGTTTTGTACGCGGGCGCACGAATGCAAAACAAACACCAACACACACACGCAACACACACACGCAACACACACACGCAGCACACACACTCATCATGCACTCGGGTTCAGTTCACCTTCTGGAATTCCAATAACCCTCTTCTATCAATTGATCCAAATATGCTTTGAGTTGAACTGAATTTGCACCGGAAACTATTGTTGCTGTTGTTGTTGTTGATGTTGTTGATGTTGTTGATGTTTCTGTTGCCCGCTGCTGCTCTTCTTCACGCCAAACCTGAACGTATTTCGCCAGGAAATCAACAACGGAAAAGTGGGAGAGCTGAGTGAAGATGAGAGCGGGTGGGAAGACACACAGTAATAACTACGTGCAACAAACTGCAGCAAGAGCAGCAAAGACTTCTGTCTCAAGAACATTAGATGCAGGGACGTGAGAAAGAATCTTTTTGTTCGGTGGCCGAGTGCGTAGTGGTTGAGTGTCGTCCAGCATGTAGTCAGTGCCGCAGTTGAGAAAAATTAGCTTAAAATTAATTTTTCAGAATATAATATAAGAATAATTTTCAAACTACAATAATGTGGTGCCTGTTGCCCTCTTGCGCCGCTTCATCGTACGCTCCTGTCGCTCTGCATTAAGCAGAGAATCGAACAAATTTCCATGTTGTTGGCAAAAATTCTTCTCATTGCAATTACTCGCTCCGTGAGGGTGTGAGTGAGGAAAGCGATGAGGAGTTGGGAAAACAGTTGTCTTGGCTGAAGAGAAGAGAGCGGAGAGAAGTACGCGCGCTCAGAAGTTTTACATTAAATTGTCCATGACGAGATCCACGTACTCGTGTCTTCAGCTGACAACAGCTCTGCGCACACTGAATTCACTTCGCTAGAATGTGCTGTAGTGAGTCAGGGAGGGAATGACGTGGTCGTTTCGGAGAGGGGGACGGTGGGTTGAGAGAGGGAAGGATGTTAGAAGCGTAAAATTTGAATAATAAAAAAAAGAGAGAAAGAGTTGTGTGTGGTGAAGTCGTCTGCAGTCTTGTGCTGAACTTTACAATGTTTGCGGAGCGGCGGCGACCTTCTCGGATGCGAACTTGTGTAGTGAATTTGTTTAGTGTTGTTGTCAATTGGTGCAGCGCGACTGCGGCGCAACTGTTGCGCGACAGCTGCACTGCAGCGATGCGCTGCTGAATTGATGTGATCGCTGCAAACAGTTCATCAGTCGGTGGATAGTTGCTGTTGTTGTTGTTATTCCAGCTGTTGTTGTGTTTGTCTTTCTTGTTTGAATTCGTCGAAAGTATTTCTTCAGCGACCATCCGTGATTCGATGGCGTCGTTCTTCGGTTTCTTTTCTTTTTTCTCTCTTTTTTAAGCTACGCGTGTCCCCGCTGCATCCGTTCTTCAGTCCGTCGCTCGATCTGTCCGCCGGTTGGATTTCCGCTCAAGACTTTTCAAAGTGCTTTTGCTGTATTTGGCCAGAAAACAAGAGAAAAAAGTCTTCACCGCACGTACTTGCAGTTGCTTTATTTTTCTACGTTGATGTGTGACGACTGATATTTTTTTTAGTTATTTTTAATTTATTTCAAATGCTATCACAATTACGATGCCTCTGTTTTCACATATAAACCAAATTAAACTCTGGGAAAATGACAGAATTTCACTCAATGATTTTCAATTTTTTTCAATTTCAATTTCAATTTGCGATCCACCGAAAACGCGGACAAACGCGGAAAACGCGGAGTTGCCATCGCATTGAAGCGGCTGTCGAAGGCATCAACGTGCTTCCACGTGTGCAACTCAATTTGTTCTCTCCAGCAAAATCACACCGATGTGTTGGAGAGAGAAAAGTGAGGCGGTGCTGCGGATCGGAGGAGCAGAAGGGCGGCGATCCGCTGAAGAGACTCGGCTAGAGTTGCTGGGGGGACGAGGAGGGGAGCCTTTTAAACTCGAAAACCAAACACACGCGGCTGCCATCCTTCGGCTCTCGAGGATCGCAAAGTGGAAAGACGATTCCCTCGATCATCCCAATCATCGCTCGCATCCACGCGGCCGACGATCGCTCGACGGATCGATCAAGCGCTGCGTCGCTGGATGGATCAATCGGCGCTGCTGCTGCCGTCGCCCGGCGACACACAAATTGTTAGCATTAAAATGACGATCATGACGAGCGACGCCGCCCGGCTGCGGCCTGCTGCGGCCTGCTGGCAGCTCCTTGTTCGCGCTCACTCGCTATCACTCGCCTTCGATTGCTGGTTGCGGTGACCGGCTGGCAGAGTGACTGACGCCAGCGCCGTTCGCCGACTGCCGCTTGCTGACTGCCGCTGCCGCTTGCCGCCTGTCGCCTGTCGCCTGCCGCTTGCCGCGCCGTGGCTCTTCACAAAATTACTTCGAGGGCTGGCTAGCAATTTCGTTGACCAAAAATAGCAGCACAAATAAATTTAGCGCTGCCGGCGCGATGCGGGGTGTCATTGCACTCGCGAGAGCACTCGCGCGACTTGCACGCGGCCGCGGATCCTTTATTGGCTGCAATAATTTTTATGTCGATCGCAGAGTGGCAGCGGCGGCTTCGGCGGCTTCGGCGGCTTCGGCGGCTTCGGCTGGCTGCCCGTATGCAGCCTCACGTCCGTATGTTTTCATTACGGCGGCCATTATGCGTGGCACGTGATGCGCCGCCGAGTGCAGGTTGGCGCTGCGCCGCCACGACTAATGGTTGGCAATTTGAAGTGTAATTAGAGAGGATTTGTTATGCTTTGATTGGAAGGCAGGGCAGAGTGTGTGGCGCGTTGTAGGGGGGGGGGGGCGAGAGGGGTCGCGGTTCGGGCGGAGCAACTTAAGTTCAATTTAATCAAATGCTATTAAGTTAATGCCGGGCACGACGATGTAAGGACGTCATCAGAGCCGTAAATTAGAGTGGCTGCGGAGGACGGAGGACCGAGGAGGGCCAGCAAGCGGCTGCGTTACGAATGCCTGCAATTAATATTTTAAGCGAGGCTTTTCACTGAAGATGCACTTTCAGTTCTTCTTTCAGTTCTTCTTTCAGTTCCTCTTTCAGTTCTTCTTTCAGTTCTTCTTTCAGTTCTTCTTTCAGTTCGTTATCAAAAGTTTAATTTAAATTTATATGCGCGTGAGGCTGTAAACGGAAAAGACTTAAGAAACGAACTCGTGTATTCAAATATTTGCGAGAATACAATTTGTATGCAAATCATCGAGAGCGATAACAACGGTAATGAGAGCAACGGCAACAACAACACCACCATCGCCACCATCATCATCATCATCAATAACAACAACTACAACAACCAGCACCACCACTTAAATAACGAGGAGAGCAATAATAACAACAACAACACCGACACCTTCGAAAACTACACTGATGAACTATAAATAGATGAGAGTTGCATCAGTTAACCCGCAATTAAAGCCAAAACAACAAAAACAATCGCTGAAAAGCAGCGCGTGAGTCTCGCAGTTAATAAAATTCAATAAGAGCGAAGCATTTTGAGCAGCAAACAAGGAAAGAAAGAGAGAGAGAGAGAGAGAGAGAGAGAGAGAACGACGACTTAAACTTGTTCGCACGTCTGTTGCAGCTGCATGTAATTCGCATGTAATTCGCAGTGTGAGCGCGAGCGCGCGTGCGCACAACGACTTTACTAATTTGGCCGAAAGCGTTTAAGCCATTTTCGTAGCAACGCAACGCAACGCAACGCAACGCAGCGCAGCGCTGCATGCACTTGACGAGAAGTGCGCCCGCAGCGAATACGGAAATCGCATCTCGAGCGGTTTGCAAGCGGTGCGCCGCGCGTTGCCATTCTGAGCTTCATTGTTCGCAGCGTGGAATCGTTGTTGTTTTTTTCGCGTTAACCATCATCTAATGTAATCATTTATTTGTATTATTTCTTCAATTTGTTGAATATCACGTGATGCGCTCTATGAAACGAACGAACGAACGAACGAAAGAACGAACCAACGAACGAACGAACGAACGAACGAACGAACGAACGAATGAACGAATGAACGAACGAATGAACGAACGAGCGAATGACGAACGAACGAACGAACGAATGAACGAACGAATGTACGAACGAACCAACGAACGAACGAAGATTAGCAGCGAGTTCGTTGATTCTACGAAACGAACGAACGAACGAACGGACGAACGAACGAACGAACGAACGGACGTACGAACGAACGAACGAACGAATGAATGATCGAACTAACGAACGAACGAACGATCGAACGAACGAACGAACGAACGAAAATTAGCAGCAAGTTCGCCGATTCTACGAAACGAACTAACGAACGAACGAACGAAGATTAGCAGAGAGTTCGCTGATTCTACGAAACGAACGAACGATCGAACGAACGAACGCTGATTCTACGCTTCGCCGTTTTATGCAAATAATTCGTGAGCCACGATGACTTCGAGACGAGCTCGTTGTGCTGGCCACGCCGACCGCAAGCTGTACGCAAACATTGCGATATCATCGCGTTTATGAGGTTCGCGCAATTAATCAAGTTCGCCCGACTAAAAGGTTTTCGCTGCCGAGCCGCACTCCAGTTCCGGCACTCAAGAGCGGACGGCGGACGGCTGTGCTCGTGCAGCAGCTTCAGAGCGCGCGCGCCACATTAATCTCAGTCGAGCATAAGAATTTCTTAGATTCTTCTGGCCAGCTTAAGTTTCGAATCGATTTTGCTGAAGTGCTGCAGTTGTTGCAGTTGTTGCAGCAGGAAGTTTGGTGTTGCGGCGGCTGCAGCATCTTCAGCTGGATGTTCGTCCGATGGATCCTCTGTGCGGCCTGCGGCTGAGTTTCGCTGTTACTGTTTACATTTAAACAGTTTCGCAGCTTTTTCTAGTAGTTTTCTGTAGTTTTTTCTATGTTTTCCTGGTTGCTCTGGCAAAAATGCGCGCTGCTCGCGTGCATTGAAGCTCAAACTTGCTCGCATAAATCATAAAATTCGTTGTACGGTCTCAGTATTTTGAGAAATTGCAAATTTAATGACGTCTCAGGTGTTCTAATTTATGTTCTCCTCATTAATTGAATTTGAAGTACATCAAGAATTCAAAGATTTCCACAAATCCAACGACCGTCGAAGCGAAAGAAGCTCCCGAAGCTGAACTCGCATGACAGAGTTTCAAGCTTGACAGATTTCATCTGAAGCTGAACTCGCATGACAGAGTTTCATGTTTGACAGATTTTACATGAAGCTGAACTCGCATAACAGAGTCTGAACTCGCATAACAGAGTCTGAACTCGCATAACAGAGTTTCATGCGAGTTCAGCTTCAGCTGTGCAAGTGAGAAGCGAGAAAATCGAATAAAACCACCAACACATTTAAGTATTCTTCTAGTTTCTCTGAATTTTATTGACCACAAACGCTAATACAATCATAATTCGTTCCTCGCAACTAATACAAACTAATTTAATAATCAAGTAAGACACACGCACACACACTATTTGTGTGGCGGGGAGAATTTATAACAATTGACATTCATTGCGGGGACTTTCTGGCTTCGTGATTAATATATTCGATCATTTCCGAAATCGCTTAAATGATAAAATGCGTGGTTACGAATAGCGGGTCGGCGGCTTTAGCCAGACCGTCTGTTAAACTAACAATCTGCGGCAGTTTCTCGTTGCAGGTGTTCGTATTTACGACTAAAATATTGCAGTACATTTCTATGTATGTTTCTACATTTTTATATGTTTCGCTAGCTCGAGTGGAATTCCATTCAAGTGTCTGAGTGTTGAGTGGGAACTCGTGCAGTTTTAAGTACTAAAAATGGTAAATTAATCAACGTCAATATTTCTAAATGCTAACTAATATAATTCAATGTGACTTTCGCGCTACGCTTACAATTTTAACTGCTAAAAAGTGGAGCAGATAAACGAAGGAAAACAATTTACAAACTAAAGAAGACGCAGGACGACGACGACGACGACGACGACGACGGCGACGACGACGGCGACGACGACGACGACGACGGCGGCGACAACAGCAGCAGCAGCAGCAGCAGCAGGAAATTGTGGAAGTTTATGGAGCTCCAATCGAGGAATTCGCGATCTAATCTTCCGCATCAACAACGTTTCTTGTTTTCTTCTCCTTCTCCTCGGCTGCTGTTGCACTTTCTGATTTAATTCTAAATTACAATCACAATCTATAGACTTGAAATAGTTGCAAATATAATGTTTTTATTAACATTCATCAACCAAATTATTTTCTAATACTTAAAAGAAAAAGATTTTTGCATTTAAGTTTCAGCTTTTTTTTGTGCACACAAATGTGAAACGAAATACTTTTTTTTCATTATTAATTGCAATCTTATTGCTTTCTTTTTATAAGCTGAGTAGTTATTTCGACTTCAGAGCGAGTCTATGCTGAAATAATAGACTTCGATTGAAGTTTAGGCATCGCGGATTTAAAGGTTTCGCGGATTTAAAGGTTTCGCGGATTTAAAGGTTTCGCGGAAGGAAATCGGAAGCATCAACACAAAATCCTCACTAAAAGAGAGAGAAAACAGCTGATTTATAATTATTTGTGTCGTTAGCAACGCGCTGGTGGAAGCGATGGCGGGGGCGGGGGCGGGGCTGTTGGTCCACTACAAAAGGCACAATTAAATTGAATGTATTTCTCCTCTGAATTTCTCCAACATTTCTCATTCTCGCGATCCTTGTTTAGCTTTGTTGCTGGCATTTGTTTTCGTTTAAAAGGTTGCGCTCTGAAAAAGTTCGTTCTCGCTCTCTGTTGTTGTTGGAAGTTGAGAGCACATTTATTTTTAATGTTTCTATAAGAGTTGGAGTGTGTTGAGTTCTTGCTTAGCGGTGTTGCGTGTGTGAGTGTAGGTTACTGGATATGTGCGAGCGTAAGTTTAACAGCTGCAAAGAGAAGAAAGAGAAAAAGAAATGATTTACAAAATATTTCAAGCAGTTCAACTTTTTATAAAAGAAAAATAATAATAATTTTGTATTGCATCTGAAGTTGTGCTTAAAATTGTTAAATTTCGGCCGAGTTTAGCAGGAGTTTGCATCAGTTGAACGGAAAAATGATTGAAGTTTGTAATTTGCAAGGAGAGAACAAAACGTGGCAAAGCAATCTCGCGAGCTGAGTCGAGACGTTTGTATTCACGATTCAATTTGCGAAATGAAAGATTCTGTGAATCTCAGTGATTCTCAGTGAATCTCGAGCAAGAAGAAGCAAAAGCAAGGAAGGACGCAACAACTAAGATCGCTCTGTTGCTCTCAACGCGTTTTCTACCGTTGATTTCGATGCTCTTTTGCGTTCTTCTCTCGTTTTACTCTTCATTGCTGCCGCTGCTTGGCACGACGTCACGCGGACGCTTTTCTTCGGAAGCCTTTTGCGCTCTCCGTCCTTCATTCGTGCCTGAGAAAACGGAAAATTATTTACATTTTCTGCCATTTAGATGGAAAAACTCAAGAAGTCGTGAATTCAATTAGTTCAAGAAGACTTTTGTTGGTGGAGAGAAGCGGAAATGTGAAAAAAATGAGGAAGAAGGGAAAGAATTTTAGTCTCTCCTCCAGTTGCCTCCCTCCCTCGCTCCCTCTCTCACTCTCTCTCACTCTCTCTGTTCCTCCCTCTCCTTCTCCTTGACTCACCTTAGTTGTAAATAACTACATCGAAAACTAATTCTAAAAATGCTTGATGGCGGCGTGCAGCAGCTTCAGTTCACGATGACGCTGCTGCTGCTTCGACTTCCACTTCCACTTCCACTTCAACTGCAAATCCTTCGTGCGCGCCGGGCAGCGGCTGCCGCTCTCCGCACGGACGCGACTACAAGTACAGCGTGGCCTGCTGGCGGTGGTCGAAGTGGTGGATGTACAGCTTCTTCTTCGACTTCTCCTTGGACGGCCGCAGGTCCCACACGAGGTTGGAGAGGCTGCGCGGGCGCGACAGTCGCCGCGTCTTCTTCTCCGGCAGCTTGTTGGAGTCGCCCGAGGTGCGGCCGCCGCTGCGTGACGAGTCGAGCGTGCCTTCGCGCGGCGCGTGACCGTGACTGCCGCCGCTAGCGAGACCCCCACCCCCGCCGCCGCCTGCACCTCCAGCGCCTCCACCAGAGACTCCACCAGCGACTCCACCTGCGACTCCAGTCGTGCTGCAGCTTTTGCTCAGTGGCAGCGGCGGCTGTCCGTGCGGCGAGATGACGCTGCTGCACTTGACGACCACATCGGGCGACTGCTGTTGTTGTTGGTGCGGATGCTGGTGCTGATGCTGGTGCTGATGTTGGTGTTGGTGTTGGTGCTGGTGTTGGTGTTGGTGTTGGTGTTGGTGTCCTTTGGGATTCGTTGAGATCGGCGGTGAGACGGAATGAGAGCTTTCGGGCGAAAGTTGCAGACTGCTGAGACTTTTATACCTGCGAGAAAAAACGAGAACGAAAACGAGAACGAAAACGAGAACGAAAACGAGAACGAAAACGAGAACGAAAACGAGAACGTAAACGAGAACGAAGTGAAGAAAATTAGAAAATAAGAGGTGAAACAAGACTTCCTGTGAACAAATTTTCTCACTAAATAAGAGCTTTTAAAAGCTTTTAAAAGCTTTTAACATCTCACAGTACAAAAAGGCTTTTAAAAGCTCAGAAGTTAGAATAAAAAGTTTTTAAAAGCTTCAAGCCAAGAAACAAAATCTCCCAAAAGCTTTAAAAAATTCGAGAAAGCTCATAAAAACTGTTATTATAAACCCTAAAAGCTGCAGAAAAGATCTTCGAAAGCTTCTTCCGAAAAAGCTTCTTGCTAGCAAACTTTCTAAAAGCTGCAGAAAGTTTCCAAAGCTTCCAGCGGATTTATAAAGTGATTTGAAAGCTCTTTCGAACGCCGCGAAGTGCGACCGAAGTTTTTAGTGTTTTTCAGGTTTGAAAATATCAAACTAGTTAACAATTTTAGTTAAAGTTTCAGTTTTTATAAGCTTTTCTGAGAGAAGTTCTTTGGCACGCCGCCGCCAGAAGCTTTTCGAGAGCTTTCAGTCGGTCTTTAAATACCCCCCGCCCCGCCCCGCCCCCCGCCCCGCCCACTCACCGTATGTGGAAGAGGGGACTCTGCGGCTCCAGACCGCAATCCTTGTTCATCACTGCGGCGCTGAGAGCAACGTTGTTGTTGTTGTTGTTGTTGTTGAGGGCGTTGCTGGCGGGCAGATGGTTGCTGGGCGTCAAAACCTTCGCGGCGGCGTGCGGTTGGTGGTGGTGGTGGTGGTGGTTGTTGTTGTTGTGGGCGGCCACAGCGGCAGCCGACGACGTCACCACCGCGGAGGCTGCGTGGTGATGCTGGTGGTGACTGTGGTGACTGACGATGGCGTTGCCGCCGCCACCGCCGCCGCCGCCGCCGCCACTCGCGCTGTACTTCAGATACAACTTCGGCAGCGTGGGTCGCTGGCGCTTCTCGGGCAGCTTCTTGCCCGGAATCGTCTCGATGGGCGGCGGCACCGGCTTGATGTCCTCCTGCACGTGGCTGTGGTGGTAGTGGTTCACCAGCGGCTGGTGCTGGTGTGGGTGCGGGTGCGGGTGACCCTGCTGCTGGTGGTGGTGGGCGTGCGCGGCGTGCGGGGCGTGGTGATGGTGCTGCTGCTGGTGGTGGTTGCTGTGTTGGCTGCTGTTGTGGCTGCTGCTGTTGGTGTTCGTGTGCTTGATCGACTCTAGGCTGCTGTAGTTGTTGTTGTTGTTGCTGTGGTTGTTGGCGTTGCTGTTGCCGTTGTTATTGTGCGGTGAGGAGCCGCCACCGCCGCCGCCGCCGCCACCCACACGGATGAGGCTGCAGTAGTTGCCGCTGCTGTCCGTGTGCTGCGACTTGAGCGTGGGCGACTCGCAGATCGGCTCGAAGCGCGTGAGGCCCTTCGCGAGCGGCGTGAGGCCGCGCACGTAATCGTAGATGTGGTCGATCTCGTTGTACTCGTCGGCCAGCTGCGCCGACGTGGCGGCCGCGGCTGCCGCTGCCGCCGCCTGGCTTTTGCTGTAAGAGTCGCAGCTGGCACTCTTGCGCAGCACGTAGCCGCTCTCGAGCAGCGTGCCGCCGCCACCGCCGCCGCCGCCGCAGCCGCCGACAGTCGCGGCGGACGGCAGCATGACCACGGGCAGCTTGTTGCGGCTGCTGAACTTCGAGTCCTTCTTCTCCTTCTCGGAGAGCTTGAGGTCGACGATCTGCAGGCGGTCGCGCGCATCCGCCAGCAGCCGCATCGCCTTGTCCAGGAAGCGCGTGTACTCGATGAAGTGCTCCAGCTGCTCCATGTTCTTGACGCGCTGCAGCTTGAGCTTGGCGTTGAGCGGCACGGCAACGAGCTCGGTGTCCTTCTGCAGCGGCAGCGCGAACACGCGGTCGATCTCCACGCAGCCGAGCAGGCGCAGCTCGGGCACGAAGGGCTGCTTGAGGCCCTTGGGCGCGCTGCCGTGGACCAACCTGCGGCGGGCGCGGCGAGGAAGGAAGGCGTCGTCAACCGCGGGAGCGGAGTGAAGAGAGAGAAGAGAGAGAAAAGAGAGAAAAGAGGGAAAACAAACGTGGTGAGGGATCTGCAGAGATTCGATGAGATCGCGCGACTGAGTGGCCCGTCTGAGTGGCCCATCTGAGTGGGTCATCGCAGCTGCCCCCCACCCCACCCCCGCCCCCTCTCACTCACCTCACGATCACCGGCATCCGCTTCATCAGCAGATTCCTCACCGAGTGCACGCCGCTGATGCTGTCCTCGCGCGCGATCGGCGAGAACTTCGCTTTGGCTTCGAGTGGCAGGTTGAGGATCTCGTCCTTGGCGTTCTTGCACTGCAAATACCTGCCGTTGTCGTTGAGCGTGGTGAGCAGCTCGCCCGCGTGCACGGTGCGGCTGAGCGCGGCGCAGCGGAAGCTCTCGCGCACCAGCACGCGCAGGTTGCGGCGCCGCGACAGCTCGAGCACGCTGTCGATGCAGCGCGTGGCGCGGCCGTCCTCGCTCAGCAGCTCGAAGTAGCCGCCGTAGGTCTCCGGGATGAGCAGCTTGGCGCCGACGTTGGTGGGCTTGCGGCCCTCCTTGATCTTGATGGGCTGCGCCAGGATGTGGTACTTCTTGCCGGCGCTCAGGAAGAGCGCCGTGCTCTGCAGCGACGGCGCCGCGAGCGTGGGCACGCCCAGGCTCTGGTGCTGCCCCTTCACGATCTTCGCCACCGCCGGCAGCTGCTGCCGCGAGAAGTCGCGCAGATACGCCGGCGGCGCGTCGCCGAAGCGCGAGGCGGCCAGAATTATTTGGCCATCCGTGGCGGCCATCTCGCGGCTGAAGAATGAGAGCAGCTTGACGCGCGCGAAGCTAACATTCAGCGAGAGTGGATTTCATGGAGCGGCTTGGCTGCTCCCTCGAACGCGAGCGCGAGCGCTGCGCTCAGCAGCTGCTGCGTGGGGGTCTCGCGTGGACGAGGCGTGCGTGTGCGTGTGCGCGTGCGTGTGCGTGTGGGGAGTGGAACTTGCTGTTGCTGTGGGGAGTGGAAGCTGCTGTTGCCGTGGGCAGTGGAACTTGCTGTTGTCGTGGAGAGTGGAACCTGCTGTTGCTGTGGGGTGTGGAACTTGCGGTTGCTCGGCGGCTTCCTGGCTGCCTGGCAGTGGCAGGGGTGACGCGGCTCCCGTGTTGCCGTTCGAAAGGTCGTCCGCGAGCTGCGCTGCCGCGGATTCGGTCTGCTGCCTCGCAGCGGACGGGGAGGCGGTGGCGTTGCGCGACGAGGACGCCGGCGAGGAGGTCAGATAGCGCGTCGATGCTGCGACTGCGTTGTTGATGCACTGCATTCGGACCGCGAGGCGAGCTGAAGTGCGGCGCTGGAATTTTCGCGGTCAGTTTCCACTGCTGCAGCGAGCTTTTTCACGTTTCCAGGACGAAGCGAAAGCGTTGCTGAGATCTGTAAGTGAAGAAAAGAAGAAACTGAAGTTGAATGATGAGATTTCAAGCAGTTTTCAGAGAATTTGTAGTCTTCAGTGACTCAAAAAACAGCGGAAAATTGATTATTCAAGTGGATTTCGTGAACCATCAGCTGGAGTTCTCGTTGCCGAGCGATTCTCTAAAAAGTTTCCTCCGCATCTCACGACCGAAAACCCACTTAATCGCCTCATCCAGCCAACTTCGAAGTCATGCCGTCGGATTTTATCTCGATATTTTCCGAACCCATTAAGAACGACGTAAAATTAGTTTTATAAATGATCGAAAAACTTGATCGTCTCCTCGCCAACTCGGCGACTTCAACTCACCGTCACTCAAACTGTCCCACTTTGCGAGGAAATCCTTCGAACCCTCATCAGCTCACAACAACAACAACAACGAGGCAGCCAAATATCTCGCATGTGTCGAGATGCCAATAATTAATTGAGTTGTCCAACTCCGCAGAGTTGGAGAGAAATTGTCGACTTGATTTCGAGAGAAGTCGAGAAGAAAAAATGGCACTGCATGAAAAACGGAAGAAAAACCGCAGACTTCGTCACGTTTTCAGCACGACACACACACACACAATAAAATCAATAACAGCAATGCTAGCAACAACAACGCCAACACTAACAGCAGCAGCGCCACACTCGCAACAGCAACGCCAACACGAAAATAGCGAGTGACACACACACAACACAACAGCAGAGCGTGAGAAATAATTAGGTTTCTTCTTCTTCTTCTTCTTCTTCTTCTTCTTCTTCTTCTTCTTCTTCTTCTCAACAAAAACAAAATCACTGCAAAACCCAAGGAAGCTCAAGTGAGGAAAATAATTAAATTTCTCGCGGAAAAAGTTGGAACAACAAAAACAAAAACAGAGTTTAGTGAGTTTAGTGAGTCCTGTAGACGCGGCAGAGTGGCAGAGACATGAAAGAGCGGCGACTGCGCTTTGTTGTAATTTGCAGCGTCACTGATTTAAAAAAGTTTTAGTGTGTCATTGGCGCGCATGGGAAAAATTTTAAGGCCTCGTTGTAGAAGTTTATGAGTTTCCGATGTGTTTCAGTGTGTTTGGCGCTGCAGGAGCAGCGGCTACAACAACAACAACAAGAATTGAGAGAGAGAGCAAGAGTTTGTTTGAGAGCTCAGCGCGTCAAGCGAAGTGAAATGAAATGAAATGAAACGAAACGAAGTAATTGAAACGAAGTGTGGAAATAAAATGAAAATGTGGTGAAAATGTAATGAAATGGAATGCAATGAAGTGAAACGAAATGAAATTAAATGAAATTAAATGTAAATATTCCTTCTTCATTCTTTTCTCTCATGAAATCTTTATTATTGCAAGTCGTGAAGTTTTTATGTGTCTGCAGATCAAATCAAGATCAAGAGCTTCACGAACAACAGGAGTACGGAGAGAGAGAGAGAGAGGGAGAGAGAGAGAGAGGGTGAGAGGGAGAGAGAAGAGGGTGTTTCTCCGGACCGCATAAAATTCGACCATAAAATTTTGCTCGCAGGGCAGCCGGTGATGGGTGCAGCAATTAGTGGTCACTAATTGTCCGGCGTATCAGTGTAGTTGGTGAACCTTGAAATGTCTGCCACATCAGCAGGAGCAGCAGCAGGAGCCGCAGGAGCAGCAGCAGCAGCAGCAGCAGCAAGAACAACAACTGCAATTCGCTCATAAAATTAACTCTTCAGCCGCGCTATAAAATATTTTAACTCCTTTTAATTTCCCCACAGAATTCCTTTAAAGCGTCATCATAAATTTCAATGCAAGGCAAATTAAAATATAAAAAATAAAAAAACAAAATTTTATCCTCTTCGTGAGTAGGATAATTTTTTCAGCCGCCTCTTCGCTGAAGAGCTGCGTGCTGCGTTTGAAGGTTTTTATTGAAAAATCTCTTTCGCATGAAAGCTGTGAATGTGAAACTCTGAGAGTGCGTGTGCGTGTGTGTGAGAGGATTTTGCCGATGCTGCTGCCGATGCTGCCGATGCTGCTGCTGCTGCTGCTGCGCTGCCGATGCTTAATATCTAATCAACATTATTATGTTAGCAATAAATATGCAAATACGTGCTGTCAGTGGCCGCTCCGCTGTTGCTGCTGTCGCACGCCAGCCAACACTTCGCTGTCATCCGCTCTGCCCTCTCCAGCAGTCGCTCTGCCAACTCACATGCCTCCCTCTCTCACCCGCTGTTAACAAGCGTAATGCTAAGCGCCGCTCTGCGCTCTGCGCTCTCTGTCGGCAGCGCTTGTTTTCCCCTTCATTTGCTTTAATAGCGAATTACCGCTGTTGTTGTTGTTGTTGTAGATCGTGTAAGTGTTGTTTTCGCCCTTTCGGTGTTCTTGTTGTTGTTGTTGTTGGTGTTGTTGTTGTTGGCCGGTTGCTGAATTTGCATGATCGCACACTTTCAGTGCTTTTTTATTAGCGCATAAATAACACCTTGAGAGCCGCTCTGGCGCGCTCGATCCCGCTCATCGCTGCGTTGCGTCCACAAATTCTGCAGTTTACATTCTGTTTTCTATTTTAGGTTTCGCTGTTAACTTTGTGCGCGGGGAGCTGCAATTACAGCCGCCGCTGCACTCGGAATTTCACGAAGTGGCATTAAATGCCGTCATTAGTCGTCGCTGAACGCCGGCGCCGCTGATGTCGCGTGTAATTTTCTGCATTTAAGTTGAGTCAAGTAAAATTCTGTGAAGTTTGAAAATTAACCGCGTTAAATTCGTAACTTAATAAATTCGCAACTTAATAAATTCCTGATTTAAGATGTTCGAAGTTCTGGTGAAGAATTGCATTTCTAATCGTAAAAGGGATTCGTTAAGTTGTTAATTTATTTCTTTTTTTTATTACCAAAAACAGATTTCGTTGTTGCATTTAGATTATTTCGAAAAAAAAAGAAAATCAATTTAAAAAAGGAAAATTTCTTTTTTTTATTTTTTTTCCATCCACGACGTCCTCTCGCATTTTCAACGCTGACTACGATTTCGTTCCGCAGAAACTGATGAGGCGTCTGCGTGCCACTTGAAAACAGCGACCGACGACGCCAACCTGCCGCACTTCGCACCTCTCGCGAGTAATTAATTGCAAAGGGAAGCAAAGCGCCGCTCTCGAGATGACTGCTGAGAAGCGCACAAAAGCGCACAAAAGCGCACGCCGTCCGACGCGTCGTGCCTCCTCGACGGAAACTGAAACGCTTTCCTCGCTCTCGACTTTTCTTTGTGCGGCGAGCACTCGGCAACGAAGGGATTGAAGTTCGGCACGCCACTGCGACGACGACGACGACGACGACGACGACGACGGCGAAACTGAACTGCAAACTGAAGGAACGCGCGACGCACGCAACGAGCTGAGTGTCCGCTCAAAAGTAATCAGAAGTGCTAAGAACGACATAATAAGACGCTCAGAGAGTCGCCGGGGGCAGCGCGGCATGCGAGACCTTAATGGCCGCAGCAGAGACAGAGAGAGAGAGAGCGAGAGAGAGAGGGGGGAAGCAGCAACGAGCATTTAGTTGCTCTGAAGT
The DNA here is from genome assembly GCA_922984085.1 of Sicus ferrugineus. Lineage (NCBI taxonomy): Eukaryota > Metazoa > Arthropoda > Insecta > Diptera > Conopidae > Sicus > Sicus ferrugineus. The sequence continues at coordinate 8,867,122 of OV277348.1, forward strand.
CGCGTTCCGTTTCAAATGCGCGCGTCATGATTAATGTTAGCCGACTGTTGCTGCTCTGCTCCGCTTCGCTGCGAGTGAGTCTGCTGCGAGTTTTTTTTAATACTCTGCGATGTTTTTATGTTTGCTTTTGCAGTCGCACTGCAGCCGCCCACCCACTCGCGCTGCTCAAGTGCGCTCGACGAAGGTAGGCGGAGAGGCTCTCCGAAGGGCGAGTGGGGAGAGTGCGAGAGGAAGGCAGTGTGGGAAGCGTGAAGAGAGGGAGATGGAGTGCGGCGCAGTTGAAACTCATGCGCTGTGCATGTGAAATGCGAGCTGATTTCTTGTAATCCTTACATCGTCCTACGAGTGTCGTGTGTGCGCGCGCTCGCTCTCCTCGCACTCCTCACGCTCCTCACGCTACTCACGCTCCTCACGCTCCTCACGCTCCTCACGCCACTCACACTCCTCACACTCCTCACACTCCTCACACTCATCACACTCCTCACGCACCTCACGCCCCTCACGCTCCTCACGTCGCCCTTTTCATTCAGCACGTTTTTTGCCACTTTTTCTGTGTTTTTTGTGTACTTTTGCTGTGCAGATTTTTCTATTTGCTTTTTTATGCTGTCATTCTAGCTTTCGTAGTTGTTTCTGTTACTTTACTTTATTGTTTTTGTCGTCTCTTCCCCCTTCTCTCTCTCTGTTTTCCCCTTCTCGCCGCTTCGCTTCCTCGACTCATTTTTCATAAAGCGAATCTTGTAACTTTTTTATGAGCTGCGCTGGATATTTAAAATCTCTTCCTTCGACTTTTTTAAGGGTTCATTTATGTTGCTGCTGCCGCGGTGGCTGTTGTTGTGTTCTTCTTGTTGTTGTTGTTGTTGTTGTTGTTGTTGTTGTTGACTTAAGGCGCCTTCGCAAGGAGGTCCCCGCTCCGCTTGCTTGCCGTGTCACGCAGGTTGTTGTGACAGCAGCTGGCGGACGCAACAGGATGTTGAAAAAGTTGAGTTGGTTTTTTTTCCTTTTTTCTTATTTTTTGTCGAGATTAAAGTGTTCATGTTTCAATTTTGTGGTTTCGTCGGAGTTTCAAGGATGCATTTAAAATTGTTGTGAAATATAAATTCTTGAAAAAGTTTGCTGTGAAATTTGCAAAGTTGTGAAAAAATTTAAGTGAAATAATGACGATAAACGTTTCTTGCCTTCAACTCTTTTTTTGTTTTGTGAAGGAAACCACAAGTAACTGTAAATTTGGCTCAGCCAGACCGAACTCGAGCTCAGTGGGTCGTCCCAAATTTTTTCCTAAACTCGCATCGCCAAAAAAGGGCTTCCGTTTCGCTACGTGTGTCGCCAACGAAGAACACGAACGGCGGCACAACTACACAACTACAACAACAACAACAACATCAACAACAACAACATCAACAACAACAACAACAACAACGACCAATAACTTTATCAAACTCTCATTGACTCTCAACTTTCAATGTTAACCTCAAAAAAAAAAAGCGACAAATTTTATGGTTCCAATTTTTGGTTGCTCCAATTTTTGGCTGCGACGAAATGCCGGGAATACAAAATTACAAATTCTAATAAATGGGTCCTCGATCTCAATCCCGAGTTGGCAACAACAAAAATGAAGCTGACCTCGTGGCGGGCAAGAAAAGAAGCAAAAAAAAAAAATCTGAGAAAGAATCGCAATTTTTTTTAAACTCATTCAGAACTTTTTGACCGAAAATCATCGACGGTTGACGACGGTTGACGACGGTTTGCCAGCTGACAGCTGACAGGCCAACAACTTGTGCTTCCTGTTGGTTATTAAAAAAAAAAAAAAAAAAAAAAAAAACAGAAAATCAGACTTCTTCAGTTACATTTTGTGAGGATTAATCAAGCTAATCAAGTATTTTAATTTTGATTGAAGCAAAAGAGTTGAAGGGAAGTCGAGAGAGAGAGAGAGAGAGAGAGAGAGAGTGATGGAGAGAGGGAGAGAGGGAGAGAGTGAAGAAGACGATCACTAACGTCATCATCATCATCGTTTGGAATTTTTTGCCATTTTGTGGTTTCAACTAATTTATTTTTTTATTTTCGATTTTAACCTTTTAATTTGAAACTTAAGCGTTTTCCATTCATTTCTTCTTCTACTTTACACGCCTGCTATGCTTTCTGCATCTTAATCGCTGTGAATTCATTTAGTTGATCGGTTGACTGGTTGACTGGTTGACTGGCGGTTGACTGGTTGACTGGTTGACTGGCGGTTGACTGGTTGAGTGGCTCGTTGGTTTGCTGAGGTGGTCACTTGAATGGTCGTCGAATGCCTAGATGATCATCGTGGTGTTGCTTCGCAGTACTGAGGGAATTCCGTTTCGCTTGTCTCGCTTGAACGAAGAGGATCCGCACTTTATTTCATTTAATTAAAATCGAATTCTTGATGATTTCATTCTGATTTGTCAATAGTTTTGCTGTTTTCTTTCCTGAGTGGGCGCGAAGCAGTCGGAATTAAGTTTCGGCGGCATAGAATAAACTGATTAATATGCAGAAAATTGTTTACTAAACGCGTTGTTAAGCATTCACAGCGAAGATGGAATGTAAAAGTTTTGCGTACAGAAAAAATCTGTTTGAATTTCAATGTTTTTGCTGTTTTTTTAAGGTTTTTTTATAAGGTTTCTTTTGAATTGCATGACTAATGAGTTCCATATTGTGTCAGAAAATAAACCGAATAAATTCCTCTCCCCCACCGCACTGGAGCAAAAAAAGTACAAAAATCTGCTACTTGATTCGTCATAAATAAACCGGAAAAACGTAGTAAAACGCGAAAACTCAAGAAGCAAACTTTTTCGGAATAATCTATTTGAGAAATAATTTTAAAGGAAAGTTTAAAATAATTAAACTGGATGCTCGTTAAACAAACAAAAAAAACAAAAAACGAAATTCCGCATATGAATACCCGAAAGACTTAAGTAACAAACTCCTCTCTGCTTCAATAATGTTATGATTCTGTAAAAAATTAACAACAACAACAACTTACATCTTCGCCGCTTCTGTTGTTTTCTGCCGACTGCTTGAAGCTCCCGTGGCGTCGATGAGTCAGTTCGTCGGTGCGCCACCGGATTGGCAATGAAATGAAGTGTTAATATTTAATAATTAACGGTAAAATGCGGCGATACTTTCGCTTGTTTGCACAGTGAAGCGGCCGCCGAAACCCGAGAGACTTTCACAGTATTGCGAAATATTTTAACGCTCTTGTTGTCTCGTTGTTTTTCTGTCTTTTTTTTCTTTTAATTTTCAATATTAATTTTTTATTTCCTTCAGTATTTTTTCATTGTCTTAATATTGTCTTTATCTCAATAAATTTTTCTCATCAGAATAAATTCAGTTTGTATTTTTTTTTTTTTGGTTTTTACAATTTTATCCACACAAAATTATCTATTTTTGGTTTTCATTATTTTGCAGATTTGCCAAATTTATATATGTCAGTTTTAATTAAATAAATTTTTCAGTGATTTTTCCAAGTTAGGTTTTTATTGAAGCTCCAAAATAAATTAAATTTTTGGTTTTTTTTTACGGTTTAGTAATTTTTTTTTAAATCAATTGTTTTTTAAATCTTCACTCAATAAATTTCATTCCGTATTTTTTTTTTTTGCTTTTAATTTATAATTTTTATTAACACAAACGCAACAAAAATCATTCGTGTTACTGATTAAAATTCGAGTTACTGAAGTTAATCGGCGTTTTTTCGAGGCGTTGAAGAGCGAGCGCTGCGACGACAACCTCGCAACCACGAACGTCAACTAAATGAAGTGGATTCTGGTGGTTGGCGACAGTGAGAGCGCGCGGTTAACTGCTTCACTCGACTTTAGTGGTGTGGAAGAAGAATTGCGATCGGAAGAGGAGACGGAAGAAGCCGCAGACGGACACGGAGAACATTGAAATCGCTGAGAAAAGCCACAGAAAGCAGCAAAATACTGAAGCGCAGACGACTGTTGAGAGAGAGAGAGAGAGTGAGTTGAGAGTTTTATTAGTTGTAGCCTCTGAAATGAGGAAGAAGCACGAAAGCCCAAATAAAAGCCGATCGATGAAGAGCAGCAACTGTTAAGCGGTTCGGCTGCATGTCGCCCGAGATGTCATTTGTTGTCGTTTTCATTTCGTGAAGAAGGAAAAACAAGTGAATAGCAGAAGCTGGGGAGAAGTTCTGCTTAATCTCTGTTGTTGTGCTAACAGAGCGCTGTTGTTCCGCTAACAGCGTTACGTTGTTAACAGCGCTGTTGTTACTCTGCTGCTCCTGCAGTCATTCTAGTTCTGACTGTTAGATTACAGAGAGACTTTTATGTTGAGATGGTTTGTTCTGCTCAGATTTGAATTACTGAAGGTTTCGGTCTTCAACTTGATTGTATTTAAGATTGAGGTTTGGGATTTTAATTGGGCGCAGTGGGAACAAAATGAGTTATAATAAAATTTACTCTTTAAAGCTGCTTACGAACTCACCTTTTAATTAGAAGGTCGTAGAAATGATGGCGGCGAACTGCAATAAAAAAGAAAGAAAACACTAAATAAGATTTCGAACCACTGATTGGGAGGATTTTCTGGGTACTGAGAGTGAATTAATAGGAACCATTAAAGCAAAAAAAAAAACAAAAAACGAAAACGGAGTAAAAAGTTCTCTACATTTTCTAAATAAATAAATAAGAAAATAAATTACTAAATAACTAATTAAGTAAATAAGTAGGAAAGTAAACGAATAATAAATAAATAAATAAAAAATATATAATAAATAAATAAATAAAAAAATTAATAAATAAATAATAAATAAATAAATAATAAGCAAATAAATAAATAACTAATTAGATTAGTAAATAAATAAATAAATATATTAAAAAAATTTTAAGAGTTTTTGATATAATGGAGTTCTTTTCTTAAGTTTTTTGTTTTATTTTGAGTGAGAGTTTTGATACGATCGAGTTCCTTTCTTAAGTCTTTTGTTTTACTTTATTTTGCGAAGAAATTTCACTTAAGTTTTGACAGTTGATTTTATTGGTTTTAGAAATTTTATTAAATGAATTTTAGAAATTAAAAATTTCATATAATTTTGTCTTTTCCATGCCGTCAGAATTTCTCAGTCAATTTTTGTATTCGTTCTTCTACCTGCAAAATCGCATACCAAAAATGAAACCTTTTCAAAACGTGATCACCATCTACACAAACAAAACTCGCCTAACCAACGAAGACGAAAAGCTGCGTAATTCATGGCTACGCATGCGCAGGTAACTGCAACCGCCTCCATCTCCACCTCCTCCTGCTCCTCCTCCATCTCCACCTCCTCCTGCTCCGACGCCTCCTCCTCCTCCTCCCGCTCCTCCTCCCTCCCGCCCACACCACCTCGCAGCGATTCTTTTGAACTTTCTTATGCTGCAGCATGAGCGAGCAGCTCAACTTTGTATTGAATTCTTTCAGCGGGTTACGTGGTCGCTGTCATTGCATTCGCGGCTCGTATAAATGACTTCAATATTTAATTTTCTTCCTCCCTTTTATTTGTGGATGTTGTACGTGGTACGTAATTTTGTACGTGTATTTCAACGAAATTCTCACACTATAATGAGTGAGTGTGTGTGTGTGTGTGTGTGTGTGTGTGTGTGTGTGTGTGCGTGTGTGAGGCCGTGTGCAGCGCTTTCATTTAACGTAACATTTTTCCGTGGAAAGATTGCTTCGTGATTGATTATGAAAGGTTTCGGTGAATGCAGTTTGCCGCTGCTGTTGTTCTTGTTGTTGCTGTTGTTGTTGTTGTTGCTGTTGTTGTCTTTGTCGTCTCCAGCGCGCTGCATTTCAGTTCATGACCGTCGTCGAGCTGCGGCAGATTTTGGTAGATCGGAGGAGTTCTTGAGTTCTCGCGCTTGTGATTCCTTCTCGAGACTGCAGCGTGTGATTGATGTTCGCTGATGCTGGCTGGAAATTAATTTTCAGCTCATTTGCGTGGCTTTCCTTTTTTTTTGTGCAAGCAAAATAAAATAAAAAACTCAAAAATAAGAAGGGCGGCGGTGCAGTTGAATGAACTCCGCTGCTGCTGCTGCTGCTGCGGGATACTGAAGCGAAGTGGGCGTTCGCTGGATGCATGTCAAGAAAATAAAAGATTCGTCGTGAAGCGAGGAGAACAACGCCTGCATTTCATGCGAGGATTAAAAGATGAGATGATTTGAAAGCCCGAAAAGTGTGTCACAAATTGAAGAGGGTGTGGCATTCACACAGTTGACGGCGAGGAATCAGATAATCACTCCGTTAGGATTTATTCATCTTAAGTTTTTTAATTTTGTTTTTAACTTTTTCTTTTTTAAATTTTTTATAATTTTTTTCAAATCTTTTGTAGATTTTTTTTTAATTTGTTTTTATTTTTTTAAATTTTGAAAATTTTTTTTTAAATTTTGTGAAATTTTTTTTAATTCGTTAAAATTTTTAAATTTTTCTTAATATTTTGTAATTCTTTAAAAATTTAAAAAATTTTTTTTTTAATTTTTTAATTTAAAATTTTTTTTTTAAATTTTTAAAAATTTTTTTTAATTGTAAAAATTTTTTTTTAAAATTTTAAAAAATTTTTTTTTTTAGAATTTCACTTGAGTTTTATGATTTCCTACATTATTTTTGGATTATTTTATTTGGCATTTTCTCTTCCCAGAAATTCTCTCTCTTCCTCTTTTGCGTTCTCAGTCGCCGTTCGTTCTCAGTCACAGTCAGTCGCCGCCGCCGTGACCGACCGACGCCGCGCCACTTGGTATTCCTGCGGCACCAGCGCGCATTAATTTTACACTAAAGTGCGCATAATTGCATTTTTATTAATTTCCTACACATCGGCATTAAAATGGATAAAAAGCGAGGGAAAATCCTTTTTCTTCGGCAGCAGCGAGCTTCAGAAGAACTCAGTGAACGCTGAACCTGCTGAGCGCGGAGGCGAGAAAAGACGCTTTCGGAATTTTTCATTTCTCGGGGAAGCAGCAGCGGCGACCACAATTGCGTGCGTGTGCGTGTGCGGCGCGGCGCGGCGACGTTGGCTTCCCGCTCGAAGGCGGCCAACAGGTTGCAAGAATCAGAATCAGCGGCGACTCACCGATCAAAAGCGAAAACTTTACACGCACTCAGCGGCTGGAGTTGTGAGGTGGTGGTGGTGGTGCTGGTTGTTGTTGTCGTGTCGTTGTTGTTGTTGTTGTTGTTGTTGCTGCACGGCACCACCAACACCATCGATGAACTGCCGATAAAATGTATAAATTTTATTATTAATCAAGTCGTGATGAGCATACAAAATTTTGGGTTCTTTTTTGGTTTTTCCGTTTCTGATTCTGATTTCTGATTTCTGATTTCTGATCGCACAACTCGGACGAAACACCTCCTCGAGCTCCTCGAGAACCTTTCCGGCCCACGGTAGGTGGTGACCAATTGACGCTTTGCTGCGTTACCGCATCCGCATGCGGTACCGAACTTTTCTGCTTTTGGTTTTCGTTGAAATTTTATCATGTATTTTTTCGTTAACATTTTTATGCGATTTCAATCGAAGTCTCGCATTTTTTTAAGCTGTTTTAATGCGTTTCTGTTAATTTCTGCGGAATCGTTTTTTTTTTACACTGTTTCCTCTGAAGTCTTTCTTGCTTCCTCGTCTTCTTCTTCTCATTCTTCTGTTGGCTGCACCTCGTTTATCATTCCTGATGGACGCGTCCGTCTCTAATTTTATGGCTTTTATAATTTGATCACCTGATCTTCGGCTTCGGCCTCGTCTTCGGCGATGGTGTCGTCGTCATCGTCGTCGTCGTCGTCGCCGTCGTCGTCGTCGTCGTCGTCATCGTCGTCGTCGCCGTCGTCGTCGCCGTCGTCGTCGTCATCGTCGTCGTCGCCGTCGTCGTCTTCGCCGAGGGTTCTTTGAAGTCAGAAACGGCTGACAACCGCGGCGGATTCACCACAGCGGATCCTTTAAAGCTCGCAAATTGACGACGGCCGACAGAAGCTCAAGTTAAATCGGAGTTCTAAACTGACGAGGATCTTGTAGACAAATTATGTAGATGTTTTCCGGCAAAAATGTAATTCTCGTTAAACTTGCATGATTAATTTAAGGTTTGAATTTATAAAGTGATTTTCGGCGGCTTCTTTTAAGCGGATTTCCTTCGGAATTCTCAGCAGAGTTCAGTTCTTCAGTTCCATTCGTCTTCGATGTGTGTTCGGTTTTTAAGGTACGACTGAGTAATTAATTATCTGGTGTGTGTGCGTGGAAATGTCAAGGAGTTGAAGTGCTTTCGGTTGTCGAAAAGTAGGCCAACCGCGGCTCAGTGAGATTCACGTCTCGACGGCGAACGTGAATCACATGAAGTTCTTCGGCGCGGAAGGGTTTCGTGAGTAAGAATTCTGAATTTACGATCACTCGCAACATCGATGACACGTTTTGGTTTGGATTTCTTACACTTCTGACGAGAATTCGGCGGGAGGGAGAAGAACGAAGTCGATGCTGCTTCGAATTTACAATGTGTGATTGAGAAAACTTTCGTAACTTTTTAAATTAACGAAAATGCTGTGAGTTTATTGGGAATTTATTGTTTCAAGTGTAATTTTTAAAATTAAAATTTAACTTTAATCTAATTTAATCTTTATTTTCCGAAGTATTTAATGGCTTTCGTTTGTTTTTTCCCTCCTTTCTCGCGAGGAAACCAAGCAATCAATTTTTTTTTTCTTATAAAATGGGTTTCAAACTTGGAGTCTTCTAACAGACTTTCCGAAAGCGAAATCTTTTGCTGTCTCTGCACTTGACATTGTCAACGCGTACATCGGCAGCAGCGAAACCATTGAAGTGTCGACTTCAGCAGCCGCAGCAGCGCGGAAACCAAAATCTCTTGGCAGCCAAACTAAAACGTAATCACTCGAGCGCCATAAATGGCACCTACAAGCAGCAGCAACCACGCTGCCGCTGTCATTGCAGCGCGCACTGCGATTGTCGCGAGATATCGAGCGACATGCAGCCGAAATGAAGGAGCGCAACAAGAACTCAATAAATACAAAAATCCAGCATTTAACAAAAGTTGTGCCAGCAATCAAACGCCGCAGCAACCAGCCAACCTTCTTGCGAAACCCTTTTGCGGTGGACCATCTTCGGCCGTGGAATGGATGGGCTGCTGGGGCTGTTGATGCTGCTGCTGCTGCTCAGTTCTTGATTTTGCGTTCCTTTTTCTTCGTTTTTTGCCAACCTTGTTCGGCTGCGCATCCAACTTCGTAACATTTACTGCGAAATCGTGAAACGTGAGCGGTGGACTCACAATCGCATTGTTTTTGGTAAAAGACACACAACAGCAACAACAACAGCAAGGGAAGACACACAACAACAACAACAGCAAGCGAAGACACACAACAACAACAACAACAAGAACCAACGAAGTCTTCGTTTGCTCCCATTTAAATGTTCCGCGCTAAAACTTATGATTGTTTTTCTATTCTGACATTTCGAAGGGATTTTTTTCATTGTTCATTTTGTTTGTTCTTTGCTATCGTTAGTGTTGTTGCTGTTGTTGTTGTTGTTGTTGTTGTTGTTGTTGTTGTTGTTGTTGTTGTTGTTGTGGTTGTTGTTGTTGCTGTGCTTGTTCGTCCTCCCGTTTTTGGCTGGAGCACGCAAATGCGAGAGCAGCTCAAAATGACAAGCTTAGAGTTCGCTTGACTTTTTATGGAGCGATGGGAGCTGCCTTTTGAGGAAGACAACAACAACAACAACAACGACACTAAGAACAACAACGACACTAAGAACAACAACAACGTTCGGAAGTGTTAAAAATGTTAAGTGTTTTTAAACTCTCTAGAAAACCCATTGTAGTGAATTCTGAGTATAAAAATGAAACTTTAAGTTTACAGAAATCTTTTCTAGAAATCGTTCATAAATCCTAAAATTGAGATTGAAAAACAAATAGCAAAAAGATGGCAATGTAATCTGCGACTCGGATTACGTCCGCACAGTGACTCCCCACTCGTCCCTCCGTCCCTACGTCCCGTCCCGCGCCGAATATTCAATCGGCAGTCGCAGCCCTGCAGGCGAACAATTTTCGTACCATCTTCGATGCGGCTGCCGGCTGCCGTTTTGCTTTGTTGAGGAAGCAGAAACCTGAGGAAGCGAAGCCACTCAACAAACCCTTCCAGGTCTGGAAACCCAACCCTGACCGCCCCATCTGGTGCACCGAACACCAGCAACCGCGATCCCTGCTGCAGATGCTGCTGCTGGTGCTGCTGCTGGTGCTGCTGCTGCTGCTGTTGCTGTTGCTCTTGCTGAAGCGGCAGCAATCATCGTGTACTGAATTGCGCGGTCTGGCGAATGCGGCAGAGACGAGGCAACAATAATATCGGTTCGTCGGCCAGTCGGTCGGTCGGTCGGTTGGCTGGTCGGTTGGCTGGTCGGTGGGTTGGTCGGTCGGTTGGTCGGTTGGTTGGTTAGACGGTCGGTCGCAGTCCTCTAATCGGTCGTTCGCAGTCCTCTCATCGGTCGTTCGCAGTCCTCTTGCTCTCATTTGCATCTGCGGCACGACGCGTCGTTTGTTTGCTTTGCCAGCCGTTGATTTGCTTTGATTTCATTTCGTTTTCGACGTGGACTCGATCGATATCGCTATCGATTTCGTTTCATTGTTGAGACGAGTTTGAGCTGAGGCAGCACCAGCAGCACCAGCAGCACCAGCAGCAGCAGCAGCGGCGGCAACAACAACTGCAGTTGAACGAAATCAGTTGCTATTGTTCGTGTTGTGGCTGCTTCTGCTGCGGTTGTTGTTGCTGGTTGAGCTGCATTGCCAGCAGCATTTAATGTGAAGTTGCTACCGCTGCTGCTGCTTTTATTTATTTGCCTTTGTCAGCAACACTGTTGCCAGCCGCCCCTTCAGACATCGAGACGTCTGCAGCCGGTGGTCGTCACCGTCGATCGTCACCGTCGATTTAATGCTGCAGCGAAGTTCGTTTTTATGGCTGATCTGCATTTTTATCGATTTCCGTAGCAACCTTCGAAGTTCGAACCTCTGCTAGAATTTTTGAGAATTAAAAAAATATCGCAAATTCAGTGTTACATTGAAATCTTAAGAACCGAGTTTTGTTTTTAATGAATGAAATTACATAAATTGAGAGAGCAATTTAAAAAATCGAAAAATCTGATGAACGCCGTAAAAATTATGATGATTTTACAGTAATAAACATTTAAAATGCAGGATTTCCCTTCTTAGATTTTGCCAGCCAGCAATGCATCTGCAACAATTGCAAGTGCAACGAAATGAAAACCAAACAAAGTCGTAAAATCGAATGAGTGCGACTGCGGTGACGGGCGAGACTGCAAAAAAGGAAAGGAAACTCGGCTGCAGTGCGGCAAACGATGGTCGGGTGAGGCGAGGTGGGGTGAGGTGGTCAGGAAGCTTCCTCCTCGAAAGGGTGGACTGGGGGGTGGGGGCGGCGTGAGGAGGGAACTCGGACGCTGGTTCACTTTGATGCCATAAATTGCAGTTTGATGTTTTCGTTGTGTGTACTTTCAGTTTTTCTCGTTGACGTTGTTGTTGTTGTTGTTGCTGTTGTTGCTGCCGTTGCTGTGGTTGTTGTTGTTAGTGTTGTTGTTGTTCCTGTGGTTGTTGTTTGAAGTTGGTGCTCTTGATTTTTCCTTCGTTTGGTTCAAATTAATGTTCGTGTTAACGTTTTTCTTTTTGTTGATCGTTTGTTTTTTATATCTCCTGAAGTAATAGTTGTAAAAGGTGTTGTTGTTGTTCTCCTTGTTGTTGTTGTTGTTGTTGTTGTTGCTAGTCTTGTTGCTGCGCTAATCTAATAAATAGAAACCGAGAGCAATTGAACGTTCAAAGTTGTAGCAAAAGTGATTTTGAAAACGCAACGAGAGACAAAAGAATGATCGCGCGTTGCGAAGAGAAGAAGGGTGGAGGGGGAAGTGGGAGGGGAAGGGAGGGGTGGCCAGATAGTGGCGAGCGGGGAGGATCGCATCAGCAATGCAAGGATAGCAAGCAGCAGCCCAACTAATGATCGAAACGCGATCGTTTGTGGCCAACAAGAAAAACGGGGATCGCCAGCCGTGACTTTTGCAGTCGTTAGTTGTAGTTGAGGTTTTCTTATAGTTGTTGTTGTTGTTGTTGTTGTTGTTGCTGTTGCTGTTGTTGTTGTTGCTGCTGTTGTTGTTGTTGGTGGTGTTGCTGTTGTTGTTGTTGTTGTTGTTGTTGCTGCTGCTGTTGTTGTGTTGTGCGCGCACCGTCCACTTATGTAAGACTGGAGGAGACCAACCAACCAACCAACCAACAACTTCGATGGCCGACTGGTCTTCAGTGGTCTGCTGCCCCTCTGCTGGCTGGAAAATGAAAGGACGGCGAAAGCCAGTCGCGGCGTGGCGGGGCGGAAATCTTTTCTGTTTCTGTTTCTCGATGGCTTTTCATTTTATTTATTTTATTAAATTACATTAGATTGTTTCTGCTGCGCTCGCTCGTTCGTTCGCTCGTTCGCTCGCTCGCTCACTTCAGCGAGCAAGAAATGAAAGTTAAAATAAAGGAAAAGTTTTCGCTTTTGTTGTTGTTGCTTTATACATCAGCATCATTGCGAGGGCATTGTTACTGATGTTGTTGTTGTTGTTGTTGTTGTTGTTGCTTGTGCTCAATGATGCATGATGACCTTGCCGGTCGGTGCCGCATGTCAAGTTCAAGGCCAATCATGGGCGCGACTGCGCAAACGGCAGACAAGAAAAATGGCAACAGCAACAACAGCGATAACAACAACATCATCGTCATCAACAAAAGTAACAACAACAACAACAACCACAACAGTCATTAGTAGCAGCAAAAACTAGGAATGCAAGAGAAGAGCAAGAAATCCTCACTTTTTTCTCAACTAATCAGTGGGATTTTTTTCGAAAAACTTTTAGGTTTTCACTGGATGTTGTTGTTGTTGTTGTTGTTGTTGTTGTTGTATTATATCTTTTTGTTATCTCTACATACATTGTTGTTGTTGTAGATGATGTTGTTGTGCAGATAATTAATGAATCTATTTACAGTTTTTGAAATTACGCAACTTATTTGAAAGTAATAAAAATTGAACTAATAAAAATTGTCAACTCGTTGCGTTGAATACTCGTTATTGGTTGAACTGAATACACGCTGCACGCGTAACGGAATCTCGGCACGTTTTCATGGCAGCGAGCAGTGAAATGCGACGAGTTACGCTTCGATTTCAATTCGGATGAAAGCGGAGAAAATAAAGCAATTTAAGAAAAAAACAAAATCAAAAAAAAAAAATACAGAAAAATACAAAAAAACAGAAAAAAACAAGCAAACAGCAGCAACAACATAAGGGAAAAATAACAGCAACAAATAAAATCTGAGCAACAGAGGAAGAGTTTTGTAGTGCATAACAACAGCAACAACAACGACACAATTACAACTAATTGGACAGTTCAGGTGGTTGTTGTTGTTGTTGTTGTTGATGTTGTTGTTGTGGTCGTCATTTGCTTTTATATTTGAACCGTTAAACGCTCACATAACAGCGAGAAGAGCGAATTGAAAGCTTTTTCGCTTATTAATTTTCGACTTTTGAATGCAATAAAATAGCGAGCGACATTTAAATTTTTATTAAAATTCAGCGAATGTAAGACAAACAAAAAAACACCGCTAAAGTTTCACTTTCTTGCAGCAGTTTGTAGGTTCAGCGGGTTTAAATGAGAAAATTTATCGCATCGGACGTCTCAATCAACGTCGTGCGAACTAATGATGCAATTTTATTATTATCGCTGCCGCCGCTTTTATTGTTGCCGCTGCAGTTGTCAGCAACCGTTGCGCTGCTGCCTTGTTAATTTTTGTCATCCTTGCTGACGTTGAGCGAACTCGAACTCGGAGAAAGTGAAGTTTTTTCAATTGATGATTAACTCGTCTTAATTTCATTTAATTTAATCTTCGTCTTCAATGCGAACGATTTTCAGTTTTATTGTAATATAATTTTAAAAATAAAATATTTTGAAACATTAATCGAGGCGTCAATTGGTGGTGGTGTTGTTGTTGTTGTTTTAATATAATTAGGTGATTAATCTATTTTCCCACTTGTTAAATTTTTTACGAGTTTTATACTCCTCAATTGCGTATTTTTAGTGAGAACAAAAGAATAACAAAATCAAGCCGCACGAAACGTTTATTTTAATTGTCCGATTTGTATTTTTAAAAGCTCAAAAAAGTATAAGAAAGCGAAAAAAAGAAATCCGTGGCTTTCGTTTTATGGTTTCGTTGACATTCCGCGATGCCGACGAAGATGGAAATCGCAGTTGTGAAATTCGAGTTCAAGCGTTAAAAACGTCAACTGTTAACTGAATTCTCGAGTAGCTGGACTTCAACTTTAATTGATGCTGTAAACTGAAATTATGAAATTCTAGACTCAATTAAGAGCGAGAATTGTTGCTGCAACCGCTGTTAACCTCGTTGCAATTAAGAGCGACGCGACGACCGACCGGCAACTTTTCGGCCAGCAAATTTAAATGTTTAAAAATCTTTCTTCCACCGCGATTCGCTGACGATTGAAAGCAATAAAAACGCACTAAAACGAAACTGAGAAGATTGCGATCAACTCTGAGTTGAGCGATAGAAAGCAGAAGAGAGAGAGAGAGAGAGAGAGAGAGAAGAATATTAAGAATGAGAAGAAGTCTATTAAATGAGGAAATAAGCTGGAAGTTGCCTAGTTTCGAAATAGTTATGAAACAAGAATCGCTAGGAAGACAACAACAACAATAACAACAACAACAACAGCAAAGCAATAGAATAAAAAATAAATATAAAAAATTAAGAAAAATCTACACGTACGCTGCGCTCGCAAACGTTGTTGGCTGAGCGGAGTGCAGCAGAACTGAGCGGAGAATCCTGATTTCTAAAATTAATTTTTTAACGCGCTCGTTATAAACGCCGGAGAGAGAGTGAGATTAACAGATGGAGAGAGAGAGAGAGAGGGTGGCGGGGGGAGCGAGTTCATCGCTAACAGCAACTGCAAGTTATACTTATAACAAGAACAGCAACAACAAAAAGAGCAACAGTGAGCATTAACAGCGACGAGGACGAAGCATCATTAGGAGCGCGGCTACTGTTTCTCCTCGCTTACAAATGAGTGGCGTCGACGACGACGTTGACGTTGACGTTGACGTTGACGTTGATGATTCCCTCGCATGCGAGTTGGACGTTATTATTATGGTTGTTGTTGTTGTTGTTGTTGTTGTTCGCTATTAGTATTTTTATGATTATTGTAATATTTGCTGTTGTTGTTGGTTCGTTTTGTTCAGAAGTTAAATGCAACTGAAGGCTAATTTGCAAAGATTGCTTTTAATATCTGTGATGAGAACAAGGAAAGGAGAAGAAGAAAAAAAGAAAGAGAGCGACGAAGAGGACGCAAGAGAGAGGAAGCGAGATGTTGAGAAAAAGTTGAGTTGCTGGTTGTGCAATCAGCGGGTTTTCAAAACGAGCCCTAAATTCGATTTCCCACTGAGAGTTTGAAGAAATATAAAAAGCAAAAAAGTAGAAAAGTGCTGCCAAATTGCAGCAAACACACGCCGCAAATTATTCTGCTGAAAGCTCACACACGCCTCAGAATAACAAAAGGGGGGAAAAACGATTAAAAATAAGAAAAATTACGGCCAAAAATCCAACCGTTGTAGGATTGACTAAAACCAACAATAAAAGCAAATAATAATAAAAAATTAAAATTCAATCCAAGCCAATTTATTGTGTTGCAGTGAGCGATGTTGTCGCGGCTGAAATGTAGCGAAACATGTTGCTGCATTAAAGTTGCGCGTAAACCCACCTGGAGAGGAGTTGTTGCGCCGCATTGTTGTTCCTCTTAATGTTTCAATCCAACGTTCGCTCTTTCACTCGCTCCTCCGAAATCATTAAATCGAAAATTAATTCAGGGCTTGACAGGGCAACGCAATACAAGACAACAACAACAACAACAAAAAGCTGCTTCACGCCCCCTCGCGAGCCAACTTGTCGACGCACCTCCGCCGGCAGAATTTAGTGCTCGCAATGAACGCGACACACCAACGAACAGGAAAAAGAAAGCGCAACATTTTCAAGATTCGCCTCGCTGCAGCTTCAAATACACGTAATTAATGCAGCCGGCGTGTTTATTGCGTTGCACGTGACGCTTTATGAGTTCGTGCAGCACAGGAAACAACAACACCACCAACAACAACAAGGACAACAACAACAAGAGCAGAGGAGTGCTGGGATGCGTGGGTTGGCGCATTTTAAATGGCACCGCAGCGAGTGTATTTTCTCGATTGTTGCTCGCATCAGATGTCGTGGCAACTCTAATGAACTCGTTTAGCCGCTGAAGAGCTTTCGAGTTTTTGCTCACTCGCTCACTGAGTGTTCATTTTTCACTTTTCCTTTGTATTTCACTTCGGTTTTTTGGTTTAATTCCACTTAAAATCCCTTCAATTTTATGTAGTTCAGTGGAATTTCACTCAATTTAATCGCGTTTTTAGTTTTAGTTCATTTTTCTCCGAGTTTTGTGTTTGTAGTTCAGTGTAATTTAATTCAATTTAATTCTGTTTTTAGTTTTAGTTCATTTTTCTCCGAGTTTTCTGTTTTCTTCCAGTTTTCTCCCCCGTTTCTCTTCTCGATTTAGTTGCGTTTCCTCTCTCGTGCTGCTGCAATCTCGCCGTCGCAGAGCCAACAAACCATAAAATTTAGTTAATAAGAGTTTGCTGGAGATGCGCCGCCGCCTCCTTCGTCGCTGCTGCGTCTGCGCGCCACTTGCACGGCGCGCCACTTGCTACTTATTTAGTTACTACTAACTACTCATTTCGCTACTCCTCGGCCGACTACCGTTTAATGGGTTTTATTAAAGTTTATTTAATCAGCGGGCATCATTTGAGTGCATTTAGGGAGGGAGAGCGAGCGACGGCACCGCAACAGCAGCGCGAGCAATAATTTCAGTTACGTGTTAACATCTCTCATTATAATTGAACTCATCAGCCGCCGACCGCCGATCGCCGACCGCCGACCGCCGACCGCCGACAGCAGACAGGTTTGTGTTACAGCAACAGTAACAATAACAGCAACAATAACAGCTGCTGTTGTTGATGTTCATGTCGATGTTGATGTTCATGTTGATGTGGATGACGATGTTGATGTTGATGTGGATGTCGATGTTGCTGTTGCTGTTGCTGTTGCTGTTGCTGTTCCTGTTGGTGTTGGTGTTGCTGTTGCTGTTGATGTTCCTGTTGGTGTTGCTGTTGCTGTTGCTGTTGCTGTTGCTGTTGCTGTTGCTGTTGCTGTTGCTGCGTCTCCTCTACTCGTTCTGCTTCAAAGTTGTTGTTTTAACTTTTTCTTGAGTTGGTTTAGCAGTGCAGTTTTTTCAATTATTATTGTACGCGTTGGAACGAGTAGTTAATAAATAATTGTGTTGTTGTTGTTGTTGTTGTTGTTGAGCGCCACTTTAACGAGTGGTTTCGAGTAACAACAACAACAGCATCACCATCCAGTTCGGGAGGAAGAAGCTGCAGCAGCAGCACTCTGATTACTTTTATAATGGGTTGGCGGTGGTTAATCGGATTTCAATTAATATCTCGATTAAAACGAAGTCTGTGTCGGCCGCCATCGTGAGGTGGGGTGAAGGGAAGGAGAGGGGAAGCAGTGAGCTACTTAACCAAAGAAATATTGCAGCGAGTTATTTTCGTCTCGTTTTATTTCGTTGACGTTTTTAGTATCTGCTACTTTTTTATTTCTACTACTTTTTACTACTACTACATATTATACTTCTTCCTGTTTATTCCAGTGATTCCACCTAAGATTCTAGGATCTACTACTTTTTCTACTACCTTTTCTACTACCTTTTCTACTACTTTTTCCCAGTACCTTTTCTATTTTTATTTTTCTTAGTAAATTTTTCTATAATTATTGCTGTTTCTTTTGTGGTCTCTCTTCCAATTTCTTTCTTACTACTACTACTTTTTATACTTCTTTCTACTACTTTTTATACTACTTTAGTATTTTTGATTACTACTTTTTATACTACTTTAGTACTTTTTATACTACTATTTTTAGTAGTAGATTTTAATATGTCTGAGTATTGCTGTTTCGCTTCAATTCCTTCCTCTAGTTACGATAAAATTACTTCACACTTGTTTCTGGTAGCTACTACTGTTTTGCTTCTACTATTTTTTATACTACTCTTTTTTTTTAAAGCATTTTCAAGTCGTTTTTGTGGCTTCATTTTCATTCTCATCTCGTCAAGTGCTGCGCTAACTTGTTCACAACTTTTATTGAACACACTTAATATGCGAGCAACGAATGCGCTGCATATAAAAATTTACGTACTTTAGTAGCAGCAGACAAGTAGTCACTGGCTTCTTGTTCTTGCCTACTAAATGTGGTTGCCATTGTTGTTGTTGTTGGTGTTGTTGTTGTTGCTGTTGTTGTTGCTGTTGAATTAATTAAACTCACTTGTTCGCTCCTTAAGCAGAACTCAGCACTCGCTGATTGAGAACTCGAGAGTGGAAGAGGAGCGGATTTTTTCAATGAATAAATTAGCAGTAAATTTCGTAGTTAATAAGAAAGAAAAATGCTGAAATGGCATTTATTGATAACCTTCTTCCCGAACTACTGCTTGGATTGACAACAGCTGGACAGCAACTCTTCTGCTGACTGCACCCTTTTTTACGATTTAAAAATGCCAGTTTTTCTCTTGCTGCCTCCAAGTGAAGCGAGCGAACATGACGAGCTACGTTTCATTAAACGAATTAAGTAATTTTTAGTCAATCATTCAATTCGATGCCGCCGCGAAGGTCACGCAGAGCCGCCAACACCCACCCGCAGCACGTAATTACGAGCGTCCGCTGCGGCGGGCGTTAAAATTCAGGGAAAAATCGAAGGCAGCAACTTTAGTTGTCTCGCAAAATTTGAGACCTCAGCAAACAAGTTGGCGCAGCAAGTCAGCGGCAACAAAGTTGCAGGCCGAAGTGTAGCTGCCGCATGACGAATTGTTGCTGCTGCTGCTGCTGCTCGCATTTAAATTGCAGACGTTGTTGTTGCTGTGCGAATTATTTATGCTTTGCTGCGGTGGCCGCAGCTACGGAATTAAAAATTCTTTCTATTTTGCTGCGCCTTCATATGTAGCAACTGCAGTTCCAGGGGCGTAAGGTTAGGAGGGTCCAGAGGGGTGGTCATCTTCCCGCTCTGCTCCTGGAAATTCCAACTTAAAAAAAATAAAAAAAAACTTAAAACTTTTCATTTCACGCCTTCAACAATTATATGAAAAAAAATTGGAATACTGCGCCCCTGAAACAAATCCTGCGCACGCCCATGAGTGCAGCAGTTGGTAGCAACGCGCGCCTCCTGTGTTGCCGTGTTGTTGTGTTCAGTTGACTGCTTTCCGAGTGCAGCTGCCGTTCTAACGCTGGCCTGTCATCGGCTGCATGAGGTGTCGCTGCTACGAGGTGTCGCAGGCACGACTTTACGCCGCGAAAAATTTACAATTTAACTTATTATAAAAATTACTGAAATTTTTTCCAATTAATTGAACTGCAACTGCTGGTTTCTGAATTTTTTAATTGTGCCATAAAACGTGAACTCAATTATAGGAATTACAAAATGTAATTTATTTTTATCTCATTAATAATTCCTTGAATTTTTGAAAAATTCATGAAATTAAGAATAAAACCCGATTTTTCCAGTCAAACAATTTATTACATTATTTATCAGACACTCGAGTGTCCTCTCAATTTTTTATCACCTTATTTATCAGACATTCGAGACGGCTTTCAATTTTTTATCACATTATTTATCAGACACTCGGGTGTCCTCTCAATTATTGTATTTATCACCTTGTTTATCAGCCACTCGAGACTGCTTTCAATTTTTTATCACCTTGTTTATCAGACACTCGAGACTGCTTTCAATTTTTTATCGCCTTATTTATCGGACACACGGTTCTCCTCTTAAATATTTATTACCTTATTTATCAGATGCTTGGGTCTCCTCTCGATTATTTATCATTTTATTTATCAAACACTCGGGTCTCCATTTTTTATCACCTTATTTTTCACACACTCGGCTCTCCTCTCAATTTTTCACCACTCGTGTCTCCCCTCAAGCTTCGCCCTTCTAATTTTTGCACCTCTGCCGAGCCCTTCGATTTTCTGCGGAGGTGTGTATCGAGTTACTTGATGTAACTTGAGTTCTCACATCTGCCAGCGTAATTAATTAAATCAGTTTATCTTGCAGCTACGCCATCCTATAGCAACACCAACGACACCAACAACAACAACAACCTTCTCCTTCTTCCAGAATTACAAAATCAACCAGGTGAAGAAGCAAATGTCGTCATTTCCGGCTCATGCAGCAACACCGAGAAGAATCGCTAATAGTATGTGGGTTGCTCTTGTTGTTGTTGTTGTTGTTGTTGTTGTTGCTGTTGCTGTTGCTGTGATTAATTAAATAAATTATGCAAGCGAGACTTAAGCACAGGAAAAAAAAATTGAACAGGAAAAGAAGAATTCGAGGAAGGAGGAGTTTAAATAAAAAATGAGCAAGAAAAGAAGGCAACACGGAAAAGACGTCGCACGTCGCAGAAGAACTGAAGACGCATAAAATTAATCGTAGAGGAAGAGAAAGAATTCCTGCTTCAGAATGTTAGTAAAAGTCAATCAATTAAAAAACCAAAGCAGCAATAACAACAAACTCACAACCCACTGACAGCTGGGAATGCTGGGAAAAATAAGACTGCATTAAGAATTTCAGTTAAATAAAAAGTTTCGCTTAAGCGTCAAAGTTCTGGAAGGACCACGAGTAACAAACGGCAAGAACTTCTGCTGAAAATCCAAAATCTTCAAACTGCCTGCACTGCAAACATGAAGTAAAAACACCGGGAAGGGTTAAAAAGTGATAGAAGACGAAGAGAAGGAGACACCTCAGCAGCAACAGCAGCAGAAGTAAAACGATTTTTGTGAAGTCCAAGTTCAATGCACGCCCTCAACCGTCTTTAAATGGCGAAAAAGGGAAACAGACTTCGTTTGCAACTCAACAACAGAAACAACAACAACTCGCAAGAGTTCATTTGAAACAGAAAAAAAGAGAATCCGAGAAAAAATCATCCGAGTGTCTGATCGTGGAAAAGATGTTCGCTTGCTTTGGCGTGCATCTTCTGGGGCAAAATAGAGTAGCAACAGCACTAGTAACAACAACAACAACAACATTAACAACATTAACAACAACAACATTAACAACAACAACAACACCAACACTAACAACAACAACAAACAGCAAGCCAAAGGGCAGTGAAAAAATGCACTCAACGAGTTGCCAACATTTCTCATTGCCAATGCTATTGTTGCTAAAGCTTTGTTATTAGTGTCGTTGTTGTTGTCGTTGTTGTTGTTTTTTGCACAACATGAGTAGTGTTTTCCTTTGTTGTCATCGTAGTTGTTGTTTGCGCTTTTTCCTCTCTCTCTCTCTCCAGTCAGCAGCAGGACGATTACATTCTCTGGAAGAAGTCTCTGGATCGTTTTTGTTATTATTGTTGCCGTTGTTGTTGTTGTTGTTGGCGTTGTTGGTGTTGCTATTGTTGTTGTTAGAAGAAGTGGGAGGTGGTTGTGTGGTTATTGTTGTTGTATTGTATTGTGAAGGTGGTGATGATGTGGTTGTTCTGCTGCTGTTTGCATAAAATAATCAGTTTTCTTGTTTTTGAGTTCCTCGATTTTATTTTCCCTTTTTTCCTCTTCCTGACGTGACAGCGCATTTTGAGGGAGTCTCTTCATTTTTCTACTGTTGTTGTTGTTGTGGTGGTTGTTGTCATTGTTGCAGTTGTTAATGTGGTTGTCCGTTGGTTCTTACGTGAATTCAAGCTTAAATGAAAAATTAACCAACTTTTCTGCGGTTTTTTCTCTTGCTGTTGCTGTTGCTGTTGCTGATGCATTTGAAAATTGCGTCGTCCTCTGTAACCGCTGATGAGGCGATTCTGGCAGATGTTGTTCTTCCCTTCTTGTTGTTGTTGCTGTTGTTTTCGTTATCTCCTCGGAAGTGCCTTCCCTTCTGCTTGTTTTTTCACTTGCTGTTGCTGTTGGCGAGTCCTTTCGCTTCGTTTCTGATTTATAGTTGTTGTTATGTATGTTGTTACTTCAGTTTTATTGTTGTTGTTGTTGTTGTTGCACTCGTTGGCAAATGATTCCGGTCAAGAGGTTAACAAACCTCTTCACTGTCTTCGTTGTTGTAGCTTTGTCATTGTTGAATGTCCTTGTTTTGTTGTGTTTCTCTGCTTTTTTTGGACTTCTTTAATTTTTTCAGAAATTAGAAAGAATTCATTCTGTATTTTTATTCTGTTGCCACCTGAAATATGGTTGCAACCGTCAACGTTGTGAACTTGAAATGCGTTGCCTTCAGTAGTCGCATGTTTCTAGCAATCCTTTTTTTTCCCTTTAATTGCAAACCGAATTCGTGGCTCTCGCAGATGCAGAATGACAACTGAGACTTCTTTTCAGTCATTCAGCCATTCTAAGTATTTTAGCAACCAATTTCTCTTTCGTTTTTGCTTTCATTGATTTACTGATTCGTGCTTTCATGACTTCGTTGCAGAAACGTTTAATTCTTCGATTTAATTCTTCAATAATTGAGAATCAAACTCGTAATTGTTGCAATAGACCGATTCATTATTTCTCTCACCATTTTATGTGAGTAAGACTGTTTATTACGAGTCGGTACTAACTTAATTACGGAAATTACTGCCATTAAAACTCAGTTATTAGTGAAGAATTATTAGTTTCACTTGTATCTGAAGATCGTGTTTGCTTGCTGGCCTCCCTGATGTGGAGACAATAGAAGGCGAGAATTTTCTCATGTCATTCTAATGTCAGGTTACACGATCCACGGTCGCACGATCCACCGTCTGTCTGTCTGTCTGCCTTAATTGTAGTAAAACTCTTCGATTCCATTCCAAACCCTTGTAAGGATTTTGCAACTTGCAAATTGTTTCGTATAAATTTTCTAAGAAATTGTATTACTCACATTTAAAGAAATAAAAAGTAGTGATCGTCCCATAATTTGTTCTCAACTTATTTGCTTTCTTGAAGCGCTATCTTTACTCGCTATTTACGCACACACATACACAAACACAAACACACACACACAGACACACACACACACACACAAATAGTTGTGCTAACGCCTTACAGAAGCCTTAAGAATCCACTAAACGCCAATTAAAACTAAATAAATGAGAATTTCATGCAAGTATCTGCCACAACAATCAAAAGATCGTAAAATGGAACCTTTAATTTTCTGCATTCATGACTGACTGACCGACTGACTTCAGAGTTAATTATTGAGGAGCTACTGTAAGTCTGATAATGGTGTAGATGATGATGATGATGATGATGATGATGATGATGATTATGATGATGATTATGATGATGATTATGATGATTATTATGATGATGATGCCGATGATGATCACATTGACGATGATGATGACCACGATGGTGATGATGATGATAATGATGCAGATAATGATAATGAAGATGACGCTGATGATGATGATGATGATAATCATGAAGTTGATAATTATAATAGTGAAGACTACTACGATGGTGATGATGATGATAACGATGATGGTGATCATGATGATGACGGTAGTGATGATGATAATGATGCAGATGATGATGATGATGAGGATGACTATGATGGGTCAAACATGACTGTACTGTGAAGTGATTGGTTTGCAATAAAGTTTTATTTTAATGTTGTCGAGTTGTATTTTAATGATCGCATTTTATATTCAAAGTTTTTCTTTTTTTCCTTTTCTTTTTTTATATATAATTTTTTTCTTTGTTCTCATAACTAATTTTCTTTCTTTAAGGTAATCATAACCCCGTCTAGGGTGTGCTACGATATATAAATGATCAACATATAAATTACGTTTTGGCTCCGCGATGACGTAAGGTTTCGATGTGTTCAACAAAAGATTTCAAGGCTATTTAAGCAAAATAAGAATTTTTTTTTTGCTCTAGAGCGGAACAAAGTTTTTCTTTCTCACAATCTTGATGTTAAAAATAATCAGCAAAATAAATTAAAGGCAATTGATGATGTTTTTTAAAGGAGAATTAAGTAATCCTCAAAATTCATTGAAATTTAAAACTCTGACCGTAAAGTTTAAGACGGAAATTGACAAAAATTAGGAAAAGTGAAGTTAATCAATAAAAAGAAACCAATTAATGTATTTTGGCTTCCCTTTTTAATTATATTACAAGTTTATATCAGTTGTTTGCTGGATTTGCAATTAATATTGAAACCTTTTTGCTAAAAACTTGTTAATTAGTTAAAAAATTTGAATATTTATGTATCGAAGCGATTTAAAGTTTCTTTGAATCGATTTTTGCTTATACAAACTTCGTTTCTACATCTGCTGTTGTTTCAATCACTTTACGACCCTCAATTTATTTAATTATGGGCTGGGAACCAATCGGCAAAAATATCTAGACATGACACGCCAGAAACGACGACTTTGAATCTCCTCACATCATTAACTGCGAAACGAATGTTGTTAAATGAAACATAAAAAGGTGAAGTTTATTGGAAAAAACTGCGATTTCAATGTCGTCGGGAGTTGCCGCGACGACGACATTTATTATCAAAGTTAATAACGTGAAAGGTTTGCAAACCTTCGTTTGCAAAACTTGTACTTCCAGCCAAAAAAAAGTTTGACATTGAAAGAAAATTTGAGTGAAAAAAAGTGATGAAAAATTCAAGCAGTCAATAATTTTGACGCAAATAAATAATCTGGTGATCATTTTAAGTAACGCCACTTAAAAGTCAGTTAAGTAGAGAAAAAGTCGGCAGATATTTTTGCCAACTATGAATACCTTGAATTCGGATTCATGAATAGTTTTGAATATTTGAAATCAGCACGAACTGAAATCTTTCATCTCAAATCTCATTACCATTCTTGGCCATTTTCAGTGAACAACATAATTAATCAAATTCTAGTTCTCTTCAAACAATTAATTACGACTCAGAGTTGATTGCGCGCATTAATATCCTCGTTTTGTGCGGAATTCAGATCTATTGGTGTTAATCGCAGATAATCAGTTGGAATCTGTAGAAAAACGAAACATTTGTACGCTATAAATAATGAATGAAATTGTTTGCCAACTAATTTAAATCACGAACTCGTGTTAATTCTCTGTGTGAATCTGTTCACCAAAGAGAAATAATGACTTCATTAATTTGCACTGAATGGAAAGATAGAAGAAATAATTACAAATTACTGATGAAAAACATTATAGAAAACCAACTTTAATTACTTATTTGAATGCAGTAAACTGAAAAATATATACAAATTAGAAATCGTTGTAAAATAGAAAATATTACAACCGAGAAAGTGAAGAAACTTGAACTGGAAGGTGGGCGGCGTTCAGAATCACGCAGCGCTCATTATTGTCATCTGGTCACCACGTTAAAAACGCTCTAATATTCTCTAATATGTGATTATCAGTAATCTTAAAGAAAATACAGAACGAAAAAATTATTAAAAACGATGTCCGCATGATTAAGAAAATTATTTATGTGTTTACGCGTTCGTTGGATTGAAAGCTGAATTTCATTTTATTGCTTTTAAGATCATTTGCAATCCCTGTGATTGATGTTTGAGACTTTCGTAGCTCACTGAAGTGCATCTTAAACTCTTTTTTTTTAATCTGCTTTATTTATAATTCACTTATATTTCGCTATTTTTAATTTCCAACTTACTGTTTGGAAGTTTTTTTACTGTTTCTAAGTTTTTAAGTCCATTTTAAATTCATAAACTGATCAATAGACGTAACGATTTTTAACTATGATTTCTGCTCTTTAGTTTTTAATAATCAATTTCAATAATTTAAGTTTTTAGGTTTCGATTTCTTTAGTTTTCAATTTTCGATTTTTCACGTTAAATTTTTCATTTTCAATTTTTTATTTAACTTTTTTATTTGTATTACATTTCCATTCTCATTTTTATTTCCTTTTTTTCTACTCGTATCTCAAACTTCAACACACGCGCCACAATAACTGTAATTTCATGCATAAATTTAATTGTTAAGGCGAGTGATCGATTGATTGATCAACCGATCACTGGATTGATCGATCGATCGGTTGGTTGCTTTTTTCTTCGTTTTACACAAGGAAAAATGAAATGAAATGAATAACAGCAAGAGTACGGACAGACAATCTTAGCGGTTTAATAGGTGACACGCCTTAGTTTTCTATGGTGGTTTTGACATGAACAACAACAACAACACCACCAGCAACGACCCGCGTGGTTGCAACACACACGAATCTGTTACGAACACAATTTAAAGTGCAACATCGGCGACACGCGTCGGTCTCGACTGCACGCGGTTCAAAGCGATTTCACGTTGCTTTATGAAGTCAGTCAGTCAATCGGAGGTTTTTGCAGATTTTATTTCAGTTTCCTCTTGTGGTTTCTATACTCGAATTACTTTCATTGGTTTTTCTCCATTAATTTTCTATATTTTGAATTTTCGTTTGGGTATTTTTTTCGAGGATTTTAAAGTTCTTCAGTTCAGTGTTCAGTGAAATTAAAAAAAGAGTTTAAAGAGTTGCTCTTTCTTCTAATTATACAATCTTCACTTAGCATTTCTATGCTTTCCTTATTCATTAAGATACGCGCACAAAATTTCAACTTACTTTGAAGTAGATTTTCAAGAAAACTCAACAGTTTCAGCTTTACATACCTAAAAAGGAAAAATTGAAAAAACTCGGTTAATTTAATTTATACTGGCAAGTAAATAGACGAGATAAGAATATCGTAGATAATTTTAAATAAAATGTATTAAGGATAACAAGGTCAAGTAGCCCCACAACGATAGGGCGTTGCAAACGAAACTTCCAATTCATGTTCAACAACATTTTCATAAATTCCTCATAAGTTTCAGATGAGAACTCTTCGAGTTTCTCAAAAACTCTTGAGTTGCTCTGTTGCGCACTGCGCAATCATCACTAATTGCAACTGAACAATTATTATAATGAAAAAAGAAACCGCATTTCACAGCAGGCTACGCAATCAACACAAAGCAGCTGCCCAGTTAATTAAAGCAGGTTAATCTGAGCTTAATGAAATCCCAACCCCGTTATTAGCTCATGTTACAAATAAACATTCTCAACTCGTATAAAGTAAATTACGTCCGCCAACCATTATTTCAATTCCAGCCAACGCGAAGGAAAAGAGAACGCGATCTCAAGTCAAAGTTCTGTGGGTCACGGAAGAATTTTCTCAGCCTCACACACATGAAATCATAGAACAATAAAAGCGCGTAATAAGAGCAAAAGTAACAGAGAAAAGATGTTAAAGATTGAAAGCAAATATTGTAATAAAGAAACCCAACACACAGAACGCAACACAACCCAACCAAAGATGTAAAAACGTGATATTATTACGCGTTAACTTAATCAAAAGTCAACCGCAGACAGCTGAATGTTTCAAAAATGTAACTGAAGATTTCACTTTTCTGAGGTTTCACTTCATTTATATTGTTATACTTTTCGGATTTACATGCTGCAGGCTGGTGACGATGATGTTCAGTATCTGAGAAAATTAAAATCTGACCGCAAAATGAGAGAGTTTTGCATGCAAAAAGGAAAAAGATCTCTGATTAATAATGAAAAAATGAGATAAACAAATAAGAGTTAAAAGATGTAATAAAAAATATAAATAATATGGAGAGGAAATGTTGAAATATGATGCCAATTGAAGGAAATGATATTCTGTTGCTTGGTTGTAATCAGAAAAGGAAACAAAATTTGGTTTTTTTTAAATGTTAGGGGATTGTAATGGATTAACGTAGCGAAGAATGTCATTTCTGTCATGTTTATGACTTCATTGCATGCATTTTCAAGGAGTTCTAGTAGATTTCAGATGATTTCTCATATAATTTCGAGCATTCTATCCAAATCTGTTGAAATATTTCAGTTTTTGCGTTGCATTGAACTTATTCAGTCGTAATAGGTCTCAATTATTTTCCAGAATTGAAAGCACGCCGAAATATAATTATAAGAAAGTCTCCCCAAATCCAACAAATACCTCCACAATAAATTTTTGTATTGCCATTTCTGACAGTGTTGTGATAATTAACCGTGTTTATATATTGTTTTCTCAAAATTCGGTTATTGTGTCAGCCAATCACTTCTTTCATTTCGCTCCCACTTCCCTTTTTTGGATTGCATAAAATCGGGTTAACACTTGAATTTATTAAGTATTCGTCGCTGCAAAATGAGTCCCACACGAAATCAAGTCAAGTTGTTTCACTTTTATTCTTCTGTCGTGTGTTGTTTTAATTTAAGATTTATATTAAAAAAAAGAAAGAGAACGAAAAAATATTCAAGTGTGAAAAAATTCTCTCTTTCTTTCTTTCGGTTTCATTTCGGGAATTTGGGTCCATTTTGCCTTTTTTTTAGGTTATTCGTGACATAATTTTGAGCCTACTTACAACTCCATAGCAGCCGCAGCAGGAAACACAATTACAACAACAGCAACAGCAACAGCAACAGCAAACACAAGAAACAACAACAATAAGCAAACAAGTAGGAATATTTATCACTTTTCCTGTTTTCAGTTTTGTAAAATTTTTATCTGACACTTTATGACGCCCTATAATTTTTCTATTTTTCTACTTGATTGCTGTTGTTGTTGTTGTTGCTTTTGTTGTTTCTCCTGTCTGTCTGTCTGGTGGTCTCTCTGCCTTACCCTCCCTCCCAACTGAACGCGCACGCCATCTGTTAAAAATGCAAAGCGATTGCATTTTTATTGTTTGTCTTTCTTCGAATTTATTTCCATACAAATTTTTTGACTTTATCTTGAGAGCTGCGACGGTCTGCTGTAGGTGTCAGAAAGTGAAAAGGCGGCAGCATTTGATTTAAGTGGGTCGCACTGGTGCGTTTTAGCCTGGTACGCCACCATCGCCATTTCGTAGAACGGAGTGCTCGAAAGTTCCTCGAATTGGGTGAAATAAAAGTGAATTTCTTCACTTACGCAATCGTTTGAGTTGAATTGAATGATTTGTTTTGTTTTGGGTTTTTTGTCTCTTTTACTTGGTCTGCTTTTTCAAAGGTTGAAAGCAGAAAGATAGAAAATGGTTCTTCTTAATGAATGACTTCGGTTATTTATTAATATTACGGGAATTCTTTTATCTTTTTAAAACTGAATAAATGTGGATGTAGAATGTGAAATTCCATCCTCCGCACGAAGTATTCTCTCTCCACAATGGGTTAAAATGTTCAAAAACAACAAATCCTCACTAAAACTACGAAAACTAAATTATAAAAAGCTTTTGAATCTCAAATTCCGTCCAGGAAAAGAGCGAGTTTAACAGCTGATAAGAAAGTTGACAGGCAGGAAGTGATAGAATGTCGTATATTTCACATCTATTGCATTAAAAACCCATTTAACACAGATGTAAGTGAAAATTTAACTAAGATACGCTGAAAATACCGTCAGCTTACTCGGAATTCAACCAAAAACAGCATTCCGATGAAGTATCGCATGGCACACATGCATTTTGAGGCATAAATGCAAAACTAACGAAAATAACAAATTCGAGAAATCCACAAAATTACAACAACACACGTGGAAATCTATGAAAACAGGTATCATTGCGGAAAAATGTAAAATTTGCTTGCTGTCACAGTTCCATGTCATTGTGAATTTTCGATTACTTGCTCAATGACAGGTTATGTTGCGGATGTTGTTGTTGTTGTAATTGCGGTTGTTGCTGTTGTAGCAGTAGTTGTTGCTTCCATTGTTGTTGTTGTTGCTGCTGCTGTTGTTTGTCAAAATTTTGTTGCCGACAATTTATTTCCTAATTTCACAACTTCACTTTAAGTTGTATTAAAACTGAGATATGAAAAACTCAACCGAAAAAAATGCATTCAAATACATTTAAAGGCGGGATTTGAAATTAATACAAATGAATTCCCTTTTTTTTCAGAAGGCAACGAAGAAACTGTTTTAAAACCAGAGTGAATCCATTAAATGCAAGCTAAAGAAACACGAAAAAAATATGCGCGAAGTAGAAGAATTCCTAAGAATCTCATCTGTTGTGCCTCCTCGACTGCCTCGACTCTCCGCCGAGTCTCAGCTTCATAAAAAACAATCGTCCGCATTCAGTTTTTTTAGTGCAACATATGGCATCTCATCACTTGTTGCCCTTAACATGCCTTCCCATCATGCCATCGTCTGTCAGTCATCTGCTAAGCATTCGCATTCGCATTCTGTTAAACTTTTAAATTAATTTTTTACAACCGCTCGATTGCATTTCGTGTTGCGTTGTGCTGTGTTCTGCAAAAAACGAGCAACACTCGCGCAACCGACTGCAGGACTGGCGAAGTGACTGACTGACTTAATAGACAGCGAAATGGATGGGACTGCAAGGATGGCGACTGAGAAACGCAGGCTCGCGCCTGTGGATGCAGGATGCGCATAAAATTTTAAATAGTGCAGCTGAAGTGGGCTCAACTTCTCGCAGGCATTGAAAATGCATTTTAAATATTCAACAGCTACGGCGAGGCAGTGTCAAGATGTCTCAACAAATGCAACAATAACAACAGAAACAGAAACAACAACAGAAAGAGCAACAGCAACCAGCAAACCATCAACCAGCAACCAGCAACCATCAACCAGCAGCCAGAAACCGGCAACCGGCGACCAGCAACTGGCAACCGGCTACAAAGACGATCCACGCAACACTCGAGGAGCTGCAACAGCTACAACCGCCGTGGTTGCCAGGATGGATGGTGGTTGTCTTCGCAGTGCGCTGTGGTCGACAGCGTGGCGTGGCGAGCTGTTGATTTTGCTGCCATGTAGCAGGACGTCCACGGGCATCCGCGCGCGGGAAGCGACAACATTAGATCGGAACAACTTGAAGGCAGCGAGAACACGAAGGCAGCGCTTCGAGAACCATCAAGGATTACGTGGTTCCAACTCGCAGCGCAGAAGTGCGTCTACGAAACGCTTGAAGAACCTCTGGCAGTCGCGAAGAGGTGATTGAAAAAGTGATTAAAGCCACGTCGGATGTCAGTGAAAGTAACTGACAGACGGAATGCACGGCGGCGGCGACGGCACGGGATGGACGGCTTGGACGGCTTGGACGGTTGGAGTGGATGGCGTTGTTGGGCTGCACGATTACATCTCACCGCTGTAATCGAAAGCGAGTTAAAGTGACGGCATCCACTTTCGATTCTGAATCGTATTTCACTTTCCAGCTTTCTGCTGAGAGAATTGCTTTTAAATCTTTTACGCGTCTGCGCGGCCGTGTAACTAGAAAAAAGTGAAAATCTTTTTCTCAAAAATCGGCCCTTTCAACTCCGGTCGGTTGTCTGGTCGCTCTGCAGCCCGCATTCAATAAATCTGTCAAACTGCTACACGA
This sequence comes from Sicus ferrugineus, assembly GCA_922984085.1. Classification (NCBI taxonomy): domain Eukaryota; kingdom Metazoa; phylum Arthropoda; class Insecta; order Diptera; family Conopidae; genus Sicus; species Sicus ferrugineus. The sequence goes on from OV277348.1 coordinate 8,898,497, forward strand.
CATGTCAATAAAATTCACTGTCCTACCTTCAGCACCTTCTGGTTTCTTACCTGCGACGTTTCTCACTTAGGTCGCCATTCTTTCGGGCGACTCTTTGGGGTCTCTGAGCGCAGTTGAGTCAAAGTTGAGTAATCGGTGTGTTTGGCATTCCCAGGTGTGCGACATTGCAACGAAATGGTTCAGAATTCAGTTACAGCAACGTAAATTCAACAACGTCAGGAAAAACAACAACAGCATTGGTAAAAATAAAATAACAGCTGGAACAATTCTGCTCGCACGTTCGAACGTCTCATTGTGGAGATATAGAATTTTTATGAATGAGAATGGCAACTTTTTATTCCTTTCAAAGTAAAATAAAATACATTCAGTGCAAAACCTACAAAACTCTTCTAAAGAATTGTGGTTTCCTAGAAAAATGATGTGGAAGGATTGCAAACACATACAGATAATTAAATATAAAAAAGATACAAGAAAATATAAAAAAGATACAAACAGATGTATAAAGATTTATATGAGTTAGCTATTATATATTTAGTTTTAAAACACACAAACAAATATAAGAAGACTTCAAAAAGTAAAGTAAAGTATAAAATATTATAGTTTTACATAAGAAAAGTGTAAAGTTTTATAGTTTTACATAAGAAGAGAGAAGAAATAAAATAAACTGAAATCCAGAACTGCTTTTACTTTTCTAGGTTTTTTATTTATTTATTTTTTTTTTTTTTTTGTTTTTTTATAATCTTTGATCTGTCATCGTTTTAATTAAAAAAAATTCTACCAAAATTGAACTTTTCGTGCGCTGTCAATCTGAAGTTTTGAAGTCTTAAGATTGCTTCGTGTTCGCATTTTATAATTTCATTTTTTTTTCTGTTTCTTGCAAATAAAAATAAACTCTTTTGCCCTCGAACACACGCAAATTAAGGCGCGTACTTCTGGCGATTCAATTCGAAGGACACACAATTAGCACGCGTGTCGTCGTTCGATTTTAGTTTAAATAAGCCGCCGGCTGTCTTCTCTCTTTTGTTGTCTTCACTCTTTTGTTTTTCTTTTGCTCCCTTTTCTGTTGCTGTGCTTTGCGAGCTTTGTGAGTGAATCAAAAGCCGGCAGGACATCCTGCTGTCCTGCTGCGACTTATTTGTTGAGAAGACCAGCGTGTGTTGAAAGGGAAAAACTCAGTATTCGTCACGCTTTAAATTAGACGCACAGTGGATCATATTAAAAGAATTGGAGGTGAAATATATTAGAAGCACAAGTTGGCAGTTTCTCTAACACAATTCCTATTTTTTCGAAGCTTTGTTTTTTGCTTTCAATTTCATAAAATCAGTTGAGCGTTAGGATTTTACATTTTTTTCAGGATTTGCAATTTTTATATGTGTAATTTTCAGCTTCATTATTATCCACTGTGCAGCTGTGGAATTTGCCTTGCGTGTTTAAATTTAATTAAACATTTTTGCTGGCATTCTGTTTTTTTTATCTTCTGCTGTCTTGTTTTTTTTCTGCTGTCGATTCTTCTTATGCTTCTTGTTCTGCTTCCTTCCCCCTTCTTCTTCTTCTTCTTCTTCCTTCTTCTTTTTCTTTATCTGCAATGTTTTTGTTGTTTGTTGTGTTAATGTTGTTGTCACTCGTTTCGTAATATTCGAACTCAGCACGAGATGCGCTCAAGTACGTGTTTTTGCTATTTTTAGATTTCCAAAGACGATGAAGACGTTTTTCAGATTAGAAAATAAGAAACCCAAGAAGAATTTCTGCTTCCACTGCAACTTCTTTCGCTCCACTGTGCCGACAAGTTGGCGAAAACAAGTTAAAAACTTAAAAATTTAGTTCTTCGATTTGGCATTGATTTCGAACAAAGAAATAGATTAAAAATGACAGATAACAGCAAAACTCTTGAGGCGTTCGACAACTAAACAGACAGACAGGCAGTCCGGCAGGCAGACAGACAGATAGACAAACAGACCGACCCACTGACATTGAACAGCCGCTTTAGTGAGCAAAAGTAACAACAACACTTTAACAATCCAACTCAAACTCGAATTAAAATTAAAACAAAAACGACAAATCCAGCAACATGTTGCATTAAAACTTGTCACCGACTTGCATTTGATCAGCGACAGTTAGGAAACAACAAAAACCAAAACAACAACAACAACAACAACGACTGCACAGATAAAAATAAACACAAATCCGAAACCCAATCAAATACATTCAGTGTAATCCAGTCTTGAAATCGCGTTGAACCAAGACAAACTTTTTGCATGAATCCACTGGCGTAACTAGAGAATTTCATTCAAAGGTGCTGGGGGAAGGGGGAAGGGGACGAGGTAGGCAAGAGGTACTCGCCGCTGGAAGAACAAACTTTATTCAAACTGATTTTGAAGTAAGAGTTTCATTTTTATAATAAATATTTTGTTAATAATACGTGATGTTTCGGAAGAAACTTTTTTTGAGGAGGTTTGAAAATGTAGTCACAAATTAATAACAAATTTCTTTAATCTTTCCCCTTCTTTCGAAAAGCCCCCGTGGACGGAATCGAGAGCTAATGGGTCGAATAAATGTGTCGAGTAGAATGGTGTGTTAAGTTGTAGACAGACGGGTCTGGCAAATGGGTCGAGCATGTGGGTCTGGTAAGTAGGCGCGGCTGGTGGAATAAATAGGTGGCTCGTGGAGGTGAGAATCCTGGATTTGGCGGTAGGTGGTTCCGGGAGGTGGTGGACGGTAAGTGGTTCCGGGAAGTAGTTCCGGGAGGTGGTTCCGCGACATGGTTCCGGGAGGTGGTTCCGGTAGGTGATTCTGGTAAGTGGGTCTGGCAGGCGGCTCTGATGGCGCTGACAGGTGGTGTAACAGGTGCATCAAATAAGCTGCTTGCTAGTGAGAGTCCCGGTCGACCAGATTTTTCCGAGTGGACGTGTCGGATGGGTGGGTCGAGTAAGTGGACTGAGAAGATGGGTTGGGTAATTGAGCGAGGTAGATGGGTCGGATAGGTGCGTTGGGTGGTAGATTAGTGGGATAGGTAGGTCGGTCGATGAGTGGTGGTTGAATATGTGAAGCAGTTTGGTCGGGTAGAAGAATGAGGTGATGAAATACGTTGAACTGGACAAGAACCCATGATAGGGGTTTCCAGTATGTGGATCGCAAAGGTGAGTCTACTGAGTGGTGGGACAAATAGCAGGATCGATAAGCAGGCATATCTAGGAGAAGAGTAAGCGGATGCCACAGCCGAGATAAATAGAACACCAGAGTCGTTGTGTTCAGTAGGTGGTTTTCAAGAATTTATTTCCTTACCTCACTGGAAACTTTTTTGAAACTTTTATTTGTTTTTCAAGACTCTATATGTGGCTTATTTTTGCATCGGCCAATATAAAAATTGTATTTCTATTTGTATGGAGTGAATCAAAATTGATTGTCACCGTCCAATTTACTGTTTGTCCTTGATAATTCAAAATTTGTCAAGATTTTCTTTCAATTCCCATTCCGTATTTCATGTTCTGAAGCTCATGTTAAATTTTTGCTTGTTTGGTAACTCATTTCTTATAACTGACTTCGTTTTTTCGTAGTTTTGTTCGCATTCTCATTTCGTATCTTGTTAATCTTTTATCTCGGTTGTTATTAATCATCATTTGCGCGTGTAGTGTCACCTGAAGGTGTACCATAAAATTTTCATATCCACTCTTATAGTTGAGTTTGTTGTCGTTTCTGTTTCTCTCGATATTTTGTCGGCCGTCAATCACTTCGAAAGTAAGGGCGCGCCTTTGCTCTATTTTACTCCGTCATGTTTAGTGCAAATAAAACAATTATTCACTTTATTATTCATTCATTCAATCACTTATACATTCACTTATTCATTTTCGATTTCGATCATGTTAAGAGTTATTTGGACACTGAAATTTGTTCATTATTATCAGCATGATTTCGCAGATACCGTATTTTATGAGTTCAAATGCAATGAGGTTTGTAATCTCTTTTGTTCAAGTTTAAATCATTCATCGACTTCTGAAAACATTTCGTAATGAATTTCTATACAAGACATGCAAACAATGCATGCGATACCGGAGTCAGCGAGATGGAAAAAAGTTTCAAATTATTATTTAATACGGATTTTGAATGCAGTTGTTCTCGTGATTGTTTGCTTCATAGATTAATAATTCATAATTAATAGGATTCCCTGAAATTAATAGGTTTTCTCTAATACGATTAAATTACTTTATTCAACTTTAAAATTTTCTCAGTTCAATTTTAAGTCTTCGTAGCTGTTTTATCGCGGTTATTACTTTCCAAGATCACCTTACCCGCTGGTGACCTTCGTGCTGCTCTCATCCTCCGACTTTTTACACCTTCCAACATTTCATTTCCCTCTGACTCTACTGACCCCTGACCGGTGTTTCGTCGATGCCGGGATACCGTTACGTTTCAATTGTTACACAATCGCGCTCTGCTGGCCGAAGGTGTGAAGATGGGATGGTGGATTTCGGTCCGTCTGCGTTGCTATTAACAACTGCGTCGCCGTCGTTGCGAGAGCTTTTGTTTTTCCGCATTGTTTTCGGCTCGAATGGGTGCAGTAATCAGGCTGCTGCAACAACAACGCAACCTGAAGTCGGAGTAAACATCGATGCCCTCGGGTCTCGGGTTCATATCACACTGACACACTGGCCCGCATTGTCTTCTGTTGCCGTTGATGTTGCCTTTGCTCTCATTTGTCTTTATTTGCTCGTCTACGAGTTTCTGTTGCTTTTTGTTGGGAGTCAGCGCGAGTATTTCCACCGCCTTCGTCTCTCTCACTCATGATTGATGATTGCTTTCATTGTTTGAATTTCAATAATTTCTTAAATGGCATTAATGATGAAATTTCCAGCTTCTACTTTGATTTATCTATGATTTTCTTTACTTTTTGTGTGTTTTTCTCTTATTATAAAGGAAGGAACGATTTCTGCCATGATTTCTTTTAATTTTTGAAGAAATATAACTTCAGAAATCTTGCGTTTAATGTCAAGTTCTACTCCGCCTCTCCTGCGATTCGAATCTGGAACTCGGGCGTGATAACTGAGTTTTTTGTAAGAAGTTTTGCTTTTCCCGGAAATGTTAACACCTCGAACAAACACCTTCAAGTTGTCATCATAAATCCCGACAACTAACGTTAACAACACCAAGCAACAATGCAACTTATCGCTGATGCTTTCGTGAAGCCCACAATAGCAAGAGCGAAACGAAATCTGGCAAATCTAGAACATCATCAAGGCGAGCAGAACTTCTTAGAGATCCTTGAAGATGCACGGTGTCGAAAAACGAGATACAGCATGAAATCGAAGCGTTCAGCGAGAAGAAATATTGATGGCCGACGCAGTATCGGGCGGCTACAAGTAAAACGTGTTGTGGAAAAACAAAACATTTATTACGTCGACATTAAAGATGCTCTCGACACGAGATAAGCGTAAAAATGGATGCCGCACTGCACGCGGCGGTGGGCGGCGGTCGAGCAGCTGCAGAGGGTGAGAAGCGCACTCGAGAGTCTCATAAATCATGACGAACAAGAACGGAGGACACCAAGAACACAACTCTCGACACACAAATAGAAGAAATCGCATCAAACAAAAGCTCTCGTTTATGGATGTCGTTGGAAGAGAAATCGTTGCAGGCTTTTTTCCTCTGTATTTTAGTGCGCCTGAAAGTATGTTGCGGCGGCTGCTTATGAGGGGAAAAAATGTCGTCTCAGCAGCTGGCAAAACGTGACATGGTCACTGGTCTTCAGATGAGTTGAGGGTTTGGGGGAAGGCGTGGCGGCCCGGGGGTGGGCGTTGGTGGTCGGTATTGCGAAAGAAAGAAGAAGATTGCGGCTGATAAGCTCAGCAAAATGAAATTGCTTGTATTTTTCAGGAATTGTAGGAGGAAACTGGCCTTGCTTTTCTATGTTTTTCTTCGTTTCCCCCCGTCGTTAATCTCGTTTTTATAATCCTGTTTCGCTGCAAGATTATGGAACTCATCATTGAGTGGCTCTCGAAAAAGTGTTCATAAATGAAACGATTGATTTTGCTTCAAGGATACACTATTTTGCTGAATTTCATTTCACTGAAAATGAAGAGAGGGAAGATTTAATGAATAACAAGGGATATGCGGAATTTCACTGAAATACCCTTAAAAACTTGTCATTCTAAGAAAATCACATGAAATTTTTAGCATTTCGATTTAGTGTACAACTCACTAAGAACTAAAAACTATTCTAGAATTCTTTTCGAATCAGAGAATAATGAAAAAACAAAAAAATTTAAATCCTTTCTCGGCTTCACTTTAAATAATGAAAGAATTCAACTTCACAACAAAGTCAAAGAGACTCATAAATAAAATACGAAGTGTAGAGTCTCTAAAATTTATGACTATCGCCGCTATATGTCATCACAACATGGCAGCCAGCATTTTGCAAGCCATTAAAGTTGCCATCATGCCATTGGGTTGCTTTAGCTTTGCTTTTATATTATGGTGAATTTTTTTTGCTCCTATTTTCCTTTAAACGCTTCATCGTGAATGCATCCGCAATATTTACCGCAGCAGCGACAGAGCAGGAAGAGCAGTAACAAAAAATGTCATGTGATATAATTTATAATGTTATAGGGGCAGAGGAGTGCTATACACAGCAACAACAACAGCAGTAACAACCACAAAACCTATAAGGAGAAGCCATATAAATACCTGAAGATGTTGTTCATCAATACAAGTCATCCACAATTAACATGCGCGAGTTCGCCGAAGTTTCCCCGGCATATTGTATCGGAAATTAGTATAGCGAAGGTGAAAAATTATTATAAAAGTGATTTCAACTCCACGTTCTTCAAGAAAGTGTATAGAAAAGCGTCTCGCATGACGTTTTGTTTACTGAAAAGCCAGCATTGTGATGTAGGATGGCCTTGAATGAGATAATCGGCAGGAAGTGGATAGAAATCCTTGCAAATCTCATTGCAATATTTCCAAAAACTCAAGAAATATCAGTTGAAAATACCAGTTCTTAGTTTTTTCTATTAATTAGTTTGAATTTGGTTCATTAGGAAGTTGGAATATTGAATCCTTCGACAGAGAATCCCTTTGTCGTTTGTTCATTATCGTCATCACTGAAACTCGAAACCGGCTCAACAAATACTTCATTTTATGATAGTGTCGAGCGACTGTAGATACTTCTATGCCATATTTAAGAAATATATACAATTTCAAAGAGGAAAATACGAAATACATCAGATATACGACTGGTTACAACGTTCAGATGGGCAAATACCACAATTTCCTTCACATTTAATCGCTTCTATTCCTCATTCCTCTTCATATATCATCACTCCTCTCGAATGTATTCCACTGAAATTGATTCACTTCACTTCCTGAACTTCTTGCAGTTGTGGGTTGCTGTGGGTTTCTAGGTGAGTCAACGGAACGGCGACGAAAAAGGCTTCGTGCCGTTGCAGCTTGTAGCGGTTTGTAACGCCAAATCAGTCCGCTGGGACTCAGAAACAGCTACGAGACACAGAGACATACATCACCCAGACACAGCGACAACCACATCCCAGTCGCCCAACACACACACCAAATTGTATATTTTATTGAAATGAATTTAAAGAAATGAAAAATTCAGTCCCTCTATAGGTTGAGGTTGAGGTTGACGTTGTTGCGTTTAACTTGATTCTTTTCTTTGTAATTTTGGTTTTTTCTTTTTTTTTCAATACATAAAATAGTTTTGCCGCCCAAAGAAGTTTGGACGAAAAACGTTGAAGTAAATGAAAGAGAGAAGAAGCGACAGTGGAATCGAAGTGGAAGTCGATGAAATATGCATGTCATACGTACGCTGACAGCAACAATGAATACGTTAACGATGCGGATGAATATGTTGTTCGAGGGACGAGGCCTGCGGTCCTGTGCTGCAAGTGATGATCATAATGATGACACTGCGAGTCCTCGCGTTCTGCATGACGTCTTCTTTAGATTTTCTGATTTTGCCGAATGCTGCGTGATGCATTAAACATTACTTTCCATTGACTGAGAAATTCTCTCCATTACGAGTGAAAAAAATCCGTCTGCATGTTAATTCTCAGTTCGACTGAAAGCGGTCGCCTCGATCTCGAATATCGGCTTAAATTCAAGACGAGAAGAAGGATGTAAGGATCTCGTTTCTTGGAAATTATAGTCTTGAATTAGGTTCTCGTCATGATTAAAGAAAAACCACTGATTTAATTTCGCTTCTTTCTCGAATTCGAGATGAGATCTAGACGAGAACGAGAATTGTCTCATCTCGTACGCATCGCTAACTGAAACACTAAAAATCTGAAACGAAAACCTGATCAGTATTCGCAAAAAAGGAAGGAAAAGATGTCGTAGAAGTTGATGATCACTGTTACCGCTATTATCGTCAGTTATAACCGTTACTGCGCCTTCGATATTAACTTTGCCTGGCACGCCTTGATACAGCTCCTCTTCTTCTTCCTCCTCCTCCCAATGAGCTCTTCTTTCTCTCTGCCTCCACATGCACCTCCTTCCCCTTTCTCCTCTCTCTCTCTCTCTCTCTCTCTCTGTCACTCTCCCACCACCACATCTCCTCCATCACAAACAACTATCTTCTCAGCACCAATATCACACTAACACACTTTAATGCCGCCATCAATACCATGGGGAATAAAATATGTATATGACGGCGACAACAACAACAACAACAACAACAACAACAACAACAAAAACAACACCACCATAAACTTACGTAAGAGACATAAGAATGCGCGAAAAAAATGCCAGAATGACATAACACGAAACAGTTATGTTCTCTACTACCACCAAACATGACAAGAACACGCCGTTGATAACGAACGCCGCCGCCGACGAGCCGACGAGCCGGCGAAACGGTCAAACGACGAATCAACCGACCAGCAGGACGACGGCGGGCAGACCACGACAATCACGATGAAGATGATGGTGGCGGCAGTGGTGGGAGATGATGTTCAAAATGATCGGCGTGAGGATGAAAATGGTTATCATGATGATGGAGAAGATGATGGCGATGATGGTGACGACGATGATGACGGAGGTGTTTTTGGGAAACAATCAGTGCCGTCGTGATATGAGTAGAAATCGAAGATGATCACGAAAGTTGTGTTCGATATATCAGTGATGACAATTACAGTGAGGATGATGACGATGATGTTGATAATGACGACGATGATATTGATAATGACGACGATGATGATAATGATGACATATCGATTATATTTGCAGTGATGTCGGTGCTGCGATATCAGTTGCCTGCAGTAGAAATCAAGTTGTAATCACAAAACTGACGATATAAAATGCAAAACAGCATGAGCGAGGGCAACAACAACAGCAACAACAACAACAACAGCTACAGCAAACATTCATAACAAGCTAAAACAAAATTAGCGGCTCCTTGAAACTGTTGAAAAAAATTACTGCTTTAAAATGACCAACAGCAACAAGCACAAGTGATCACAGCGATAATAAGGTTTTCTTATAAAAGAGCAAGAAAAATATTCATACGAAAAATTAAGAGAAGATAAAAAAAACAAGTGGACAGACATGAAACATTAAAACAAGAAACGCTTGATGTCGGTCAGCTTTTTTCTTTTTAAAAAGCTGATAAACTTTATTTTTAGTATCAACGCCGACACCGTCAGCAGCAGCTGTTGCAATGTGATCTTTGCTAGTAAAAAAAAAGCGGCAACAGTAGAAGCGACAACAACAACAACAACAAAAACAACAACAACAGCAACAACACTGGAACAACTTTGAAATAACAAACTCATCATAAAATAGTCGTATTATTGTTAGTCCGGCTCACGTTTAACAATGCAATCAGCGACTTCTTCGCTATTCTAACATTGGAATTCCTGAGGACGGCAACAAAAAGCGGCAACATCATCACCACGATTACAACAACAACAACGGACAACAATCAAATGTGGTATGCTAACAAATCACTCATCGGTTGGCTCGTCTCACCGTCCGTTTGTTTGCTTGTTTGCTTCGTTCGGAATACATTGTAACTAATTTTTCCAAAACAACAGCAACACAGAGAAGACAACAGAGCAACATTGAACTTGCCAACAACAGGGTTGCGATTGCTTGCATCCACGTGGCGAAACTTCGTACGTGCATTCCAGCGAAATTGCAAGAAAAGAGCGAAGCGAACGAATTGCAGTCATTTGACATGAAGAGTTTGAGCAACAATATTTTCAACTATGTAATTTTGACCATTTATTTTATTTTTAATCATGCAAAAAAATAGAAATAAGTGAAAAAGTAAAAAATTCTAATTGAAATCATCGGTCAGTCAGCCTTCTGGGTTTCGTAATTCAATTAAATAAAATTATCCTTAATTGTTGTGATTCTCAGTACGTATTTTAATTATAACTCTGAGTTTTTAACTTGGCATTAAACGATACTTTTTTTGGTCACATTTATAACGCGTACATAAACTTCAGCTCAGACGCAATAAATTATTTCGCGGAATTGTCGTAATTTAAAAACTCCACCTAATTTTTGTGGCCTTCGAAACGCTAGCAAATAAAGACGCAAATTAATTACACAGAATATGAAGCAAACAATTATAAAAAAGCGAAACGTATAACAATTTTTAATTCGTCTTCTTCTTCTTCCTCTTCTTGTTCTTCTTCTTGAAAACATACGTTAAATCTTCTCTAATGAATCTCAAAAACGTTTGTCAACTCAGAAGATCACGTCTAAAATTTCACGTCTAGCTTTTTACAGACTTGAGGAAATAGTTTTTTATCAGTCACTGAACAACAACAACAACATCAATAATAGGAACAACAACAACAACAACAACAACAACAACAAAGTTATAATCATAAAACATGAGTAAGAAAAATTTAAAAGAAATATTTTTGTAACCTTCAATTTTAACCTCACAAAGTTTCACTTTCAAGAGATTTTGTGTGTGTAATTTCAGTTAAATAATGTGAGATAATTTAACATGATAAAAGAAACAACAATTACAACAACACATTACAGCAATAGCATTTTTATAAGCTACATTTAAAAGCCGCTAAACTTTTACGTCAATAATTTAAGTGTATTTTAATTGTTCATTAAAAGGTCGAGTTAACATTTTTAAGGATGTTGAATTTGGTGGCTTAATTTTCAAATGCGGTGGATTTTAAGCTCGCACGTATGTTTGCCTGTTTGCTTGCTTGTTTGTTAGCTTGTTTGTTTGCTTGTTTGTTTGCTTGTTTGTTTGCTTGTTTCTTTGTTTCTTTGTTTGTTGGCAGGCATGAGTTTTCATTTTTTTTCCATATTTTCGAGTTCGCTTTTGTCTTGAAGTCTTTTGCAAGCAATAATTGAATTTTAATTGAAAGTTAATAAAACCCACGGAATAAATAAAGCGAAATGCAACAGTTTGCAATTGCTAACTCGTAGCTCGCTTAAAATTTGAGCAATTTATTCACTTCAATGCAATGAAAAGAAGAAAATCGTTAAAGAGAACAAAGAAATAACAAGACGAACAAAAAGAATTAAATAAAATAATTTGGCTAAACAGCCACTGGAAGCCACTGGTATTGAATTCAGTTAATAAGTGGAGGAAAAAATTAGCATGCAGCACGTACCACGTTGCAGTAGCAACGACAACGGCAACGGCAGCGGCAGGAGCAACAGCAACAGCGAACAGCGAACAGCAACAGCAAACAGTAGCAGCAGCAGCACAAAAAAGCGGGGAAAAGCAAAAAATAATCCATTTGCAATAAAAATTTTTGCATTGATCTCTTGATTTGTGGTAGCAACTTTTTGCGGCGATTATATGATGGTGTAGTTGTTGCTGTTGTTGTTGCAGCTGCTTTTATTGCTTGTTTTGGCGGTGTAACGAAGCGCGCTTGATTAAGCCACCGCCATCCAAAAGCCAGCAACTTCTGCGCCTAATTGATGTTGCTGCTGCGGCTGCGGCTGCGGCTGCGGTTCTCGATGTTCACTTTGGCCTGTGGTTGTTGTTTCTTTATTGTTGCTGTTGTTGTTGTTGTTGGCGTTGCTGCTGTTGGCATGCGCGCGCCTACCGCGTGCTCTAGTTTTTAATTTGCCGTTGCATTTGCTGGCCCAAAACTGCACCAGCAGCCGCGTTGCCGGCTATTTGATTTAACACCGAGTGCAACAAGTTATTTGCGGTTACTGTTGTTGTTGTTGTTTTCCTTTATTTTTTTAAAATTTGTGGCAACCACCAAACCACTCGGCGTGCGCTGCTATTTCGTTGCTGCAGTTTTAACACAAAAAAACTTCAATTCTTTTTCTCGCTTTTTTCCGTTCTCAATCCGAGTGTCGATTGAATTGATTTTGAGTGCCAAAATGTGTGCAATTTAATTGCTGTTATTATAGCTGGGGCGCTGGCGCAAACTCTGGCAACACTGGCCACTCGCTGCTGCAACGACAACTCGTTGATTTTTTGCCCGCTTATAAAGTTCAAAGATTCGAACGAGAATTTGATGGAAAGAAAAGCTTCTCAACTCGAGACTTTCGAACTTAAATCTTTGCGTTCCTCTCCCTCTTCCTCTCTCCCTTTCTCTCTCCCTCTCTCTCTCTCTCTCGCTGTCTCTCTCCCCTTTCTCTCTCTCTCTCTCCCGTCTTCCGCATCGATTTCGATAACGAAACCACTTCGAAGCCACTCGCTTCGCATTCTTCGCATTTCATTCGATTTCACTGCCATTAAAATGCACTCAACAAATGAGTGCGCAATCGTCTTCACAGATATTCTAATCAAATTCCTGAAATTAATAATCATGCGGCCGCAAGCCGAAGCAACGAAAGACTTAAGCCACAAACCTGCTTGCCGATTGAGCACAAGCAGCAGCAACAGCAGCAGCAGCAGCAGCGGCAGTGGCAGCAACGGCGCGGGCAGCAGCGGCAGCAGTCAGCGTACAGCATGCAACAGTCGCGCCTCGTGGCCGGCAGCCGAGCAAGTCTTCAATTTTAATTTTTCTCGTTTTCACGCGGCAGTTCTAGCAATAAAATTCATTTTTGCGATGTTAGAAGAAAAAGAAAAAGCGAAAAAATCACATCAAAAAACCTTGAGAAGCTGGAAGGGTGAGAGGGGAAGGAAGGGGAGGAGGGAGTGTAGTACGCCGCTAGCTACCGTGTGGCCGCCAAGTGCGCCAGACTAATTAAATAATAATTTTGCGCTTTTAATTCTCAGCCGAGGTTCTGTCACCTTCTTTGCCGCTGTTGTTGCCGCTGCAAGAACTCGAGTTACTCATGTTGGAGCAGCCGAAATGATGATGGAAGATGCGGTCGAGATGCGAGATGTTGGCCGCCTTCGACTGATGAAAAATTGCGGCATTTCAATTAACTTTCAATGTGTTTAGTGTAAAAATTCGAGAAAGTTTCGCCTCACGCTGCTGCGTGCGTAATAATTTCGAAAATGCGTAGCAAACAAGAAAATCGGAGGAAATCGCAAATTGCTGAAAACACCAAAAACTAAAGAATTTTTTAATTAGGCTCGAATGTTAATCGTGTTCTTCGCAGCGAGAAACCGAGAAGATGATGTCGCTGTCGAAGTCGATGAGGCCAACAAGATGAGGCGGCGAGATGTTTTGCTGCCGCCTCACTTCGGTTGCTCGACGAGTTTGTTCAGTCGTTTTCTAGGCTGAGAGAAATCCTGAAATAATTAGTTACTGCAAAATAAATCAGCAATCAAGTGTGTGTGTGGAGTTTTCTTCTCGATGATTGCAGGCCGATTTTTTGTGGTTTCAGAGGTGATTGTGGTGCGAAAACGAGGACGCTGCCAAAACTCTAATTAAAAATTTAAAAAAAAATTTTTTTTTTTTGTTAGCTGATCCCTCATTAGATTCGTTGAAAATGGTGTTGTAAATTAAGGAATTAATAAGTAATATAGACCAAGAAATAGACAAACAAGGAACTACATAAATTCACTTTGTTTTTGCGTGGATTTTGTTCATAAATCGCAGTGGTTTCATTTATTTCTGCAAAATTCCTCAATAAATTCAACTATTCTTCGCTTTACTAATTAAGTAAATTTAATAAAAAATTTAACTGATAAATATGATGATATTTATGCGATGATAAGCTCAAAATAGTAATGACTTCATCAGTTTTTTTTTGGTTTTTTCTAAAGTTCCTCGTAAAACTTCAGAACTCTGTTCGCACCGAGCAAGTTTGTTACTTGAGTCTTCCGTTTTCTCCCCTACATTTTCAAATGTCAAATGATTACCGTGAATGAGCTCAACGTAAGCGGAGAGATTTTCTGTGTAACTTAATATATTCCAAATAATCACATAATAAAATAAAAGAGTTTCTTATAGAAAACTGATTTTTTTTGTGTTTTTTTTTCCTTGTATATGAGACGAAACTGCTTCTGAAAGCCAAATAAATCCGTCTCGGCACCAAATGTCAACTTTAATTAGAACTTTTTGGTTTTTGTGATAACTTGGCGAAATAATTTCAATGTTTGAAGGGGGGAAATGACGCGGGAATCACAAAAACAAAAGAAAAACGACGACTACACAGTGACAACAGACGCTCAGAGCGCGTGTGGTCGACGGCATCAAGAATCTGCGGCCGAAACGAGTAACACAGAAGGGTTTTGTTAGCACTTCGTTACCGCTAAATGTGGCCGACAACTTGACAGCTCCATTCAAGCCGAAGACTGCATCGAAGCCGTCGCATGGAAACGCTTTTGACAATTTTAGCAGGAATTAATTGAAAATAATGTTGTGGCTGCTCTAGCGGTTTCTAATCGTTGCGTAACACGGTGTTGAACCAACGGTATTCTTAAGGTTGAACAACAGCACTGAGCGAGGGTGAGGGGGTGAGGATATTCCGAGCAGGAACGTTGGCCGATTTTAGACTCTCTATAAACGTCTCGAACGAACGTCGTCGTTTCACATCTTGCTGATGCTCTTCGTTGACCGACAACACCAGTCAGTCAGTCATTCAGATGGCAGTCCAGTCTGTCAGTCATTCAGATGGCAGTCCAGTCTGTCAGTCATTCAGATGGCAGTCAAGACTGCAGTCTTCGTCTTTCCCACCCGAATGATGGCCACTCAATGTGGTTGACGATAGATTTTCGCAAGTTTTTCACTATTTTTCCACGCCACCTCTTTTTTGTGTCTCCCCATCATCTGTCTGTCTGTCTGAAGCAGACATTTTGTTCTTATGTTGCTGGAATGAAACAACATCCCAGGAAGGTGTGATAGAATGGGTGGATGGATGGGCGCGGGTGGTGGCCGGCGGGGGAATGAAAACAATTTGCATAAATTGATGCGCTGAGGAAAATTGCCGCTAACACGCCAAACTTGCGAGCAGGAAGTGAAAAGTAGAAGTAAAAGCAACTACAGCTATAACAACAACAACAGCGACAACAACAACAGCCACAACAACAGCAACAACAACACCACCACCACCGTAAGAATCAACTTATTTAAAAGACGCCTTCAGTCTTCATTCAGAAATTGAAATGTTTTCTGCTGCGTTGGCCACAACTTCTGCTGCTGCCTGTCAGCCGCAGAAAATTGTAAAACGCTCTTCGTTTGGCAGGTTGTTTGCCGATGGTTTTTCTTTTATTTATTTTAACCATTTTTCGCTCTTCTATTTTCATCCATTCTCAACGTTGTTCACAACTTCTTTCTCTCCGAATGCCATCATCATCATCGCTGTTAATGTTTTTCCTTTTGATTTCCGCCTTCGCTGGCATGTCATTCTTTCATTTTTTCGCAGCAAGCAATGCCAACGACGGCCAACGACGGCCAACTACAGCCAGCAAAACAGTACCACGTGTACCGTTATACGTGTCCACATGCTATTTGTGGTTGTGGTGCAGCACACGAGAGCGAGAATTTCTTGTAAGGTAAAAATTGTCGATTTCAGTAGACGGTTTTTATGTTGTTCACGTTATTGCTTTTAATATTTCAGCAAAATTAAGAAGAAGTCTTTTGTAGTTGTTGTAGCTGTTGTTGCTGTTGTTGTTGTTGTAAATTATAAAAGAAGTGAGGACTCACCTTTCGTTCAAATCAGCAGACGACAGCTGCAGGAGACGCAAGAAGTCCAACCTGCAACGAAGAGGAGAAACTGATCAAGGATTTGATTTTCGACAAAAATAAGAAATATAAATTCGTCATTTTCTTTTGTTTCCCTTTATTTCACTTTCTTTTGAATTATTTAATATTTTATCTGGGAGTTTTCTTTTGTTTCAACGTTAATCTGGATCAAAAATTCCCTGTTCTTCATCAAATCGAAAAACAAAAACAAAAATCCTTCACACTGAAGTGCATTTCACACTTTTAAGGTTTCGTCAGCCTCTCGGCGAACCGCATGCACTCCACACGCACACACACAAACACACACATACACACACGCACGCACACACACAAAAGTGGCTGCGACGGAAAGAATCGGCAATCAGCACCGACGACAGCGGCAGCAATGGCAACGGCAACGACAACGGCAACGACAACGGCAGCACCGCAAAGTATTTTTATTGCATTTGCGGCGAGAAATGCATTCCAACATTCTGGCTTCCAACACTCAACGCTGTTCAACACTCGGCGCGCTCATGCATTCAATACGTCAATGAATGCATGAATATTTTGCTGGCTTTCTTTGCGGAGTTTCTGCTGTTGTTGCTGGCGGTGGTGGTGGTGGTGCTGCCGCGGCCGCTTCTGTGACTCAGGCAATTCTGCATTTTGTAGACTTTGTGGTTCTCTATTTTGTGTTCCGCGCGCGACTTGCAGCTCCGCGTCTCTGCATTTCCAGCCATTTGCAGCTTATCTGCGGGCCACGAGGTGTTAAATGCACCGCGCTGCACTGCTGCTGCGAGCACCAGCGAAGTCACTGAACGCTCGAGAATGTTTGCTCCAGCAGAAGGACACCGACGGCTGCCGAGTCATCGAGCGGCGACGAGCAGTGAAACTCTGAGCTCGCTGCGGTTTCTGCTTCATTTGCATCTGCCGTCGAGCTGCTCTTCACATGCGAAGAGCAACATAAATATTTGTTTAACACTTCAAGCCGTTACAACAGCAACAACAGCAACAACAACAACAACAGCAACAACAACAACAACGGCGGCGACAGCGACAGCGACAGCGGCGGCGACAGAACTCATAATTATTTCATTAAATGTCATTAAGTTTTGCAGCAGATGTGGAGTTTCTTTGCCTGCGGCTTCTTTTCTTCAATTAAATGTGAAAGAATTTGTATTTTCCACCGCTTCAAATAACAATAACAATAATAATAAATTATTAATTATGGATCGCTGCGAAGTTTAGCGCTCTTCAGCTGCAGCTGCAACAGTAGCACAGCGACAGCGACAGCGACAGCAACAGCGACAGCGACAGCGACAGTTGCAAGAGTGACGCCTGCGATAAAAACCGAGAAAGTTTCTTCAAGGAAGGCATTTAATTAACTCGAGAAGAACTCATGAAACTACTGTTCGGGATGATATTAAATTTCAGGCATGAGACCAAGAAGAGGCAGAAGAAGAAGAAGAAGAATAAGAAGAGAAAGAAGAAGAGGAAGCGGAAGAGGAAGAGCAAGAAGAAGAGGCAAACGAACAAGTGCAACAAAGACGTGTAAAAGCCACTGTGACTATTTAATTGCTTGCTGTTGTTGTTGTTGTTGTTGTTGTTGTTGTTGTTGTTATTATTGTTGTTGTTGTTGTTGTTGTTTCCCTTCATCTGTTTTCTTATTTTCTTTCGAAAAAGTCATTGAAAGCATCGCGCTTCATGTCATGCTGATTACGAGAAATCTAATGCATTCAACTTCATTCGAAACGAAAGACTTAAGAAACAAACCTGAAATTTTACTCTTATTTTTGAACAAAATAAAACTGCCTTTGAAACGAAAGACTTAAGAAACAAACTTCAAATTTCACTCGTACAGATAATAAAACTGCATTTGTAACGAACGACTTAAGGAACGAACTTTCAAATTTTTCATTTACTTCTAAGTAAACACTTTGAAAACTTTTATTTGAAACAAAAGACTTAAGGCACGAACTTTGATTTTTAGTGGCCACGTATTTTATAATTTTCTGTTGCTTAATTTTTTATCTTTTTTCTCTCTCTTTTCTGAGAGCTCAACAAGCCTCTTTTTTCCAACTCTAACTGCAACCTGCAAGTTTTGTGATTTTTTGCTGTTGCGCTGACAAAGCGCAACAAGTTTCGAGTGACGCGTGCTAAACTGGAGCCGAACGCCGAACGCGCCCAGCTTGCAACACTCTGCAGAATTCAACACAAAGTTGTGTGTGTGTGCATTTTTAATTTTCTTCTTTATTGCTGCGCAGCTTCATTTTTATATGCAAGCAACTGTTTTGTGTTTTCGTACCGATGTCACGCTTTGTTATTCGATTTTGAAGAATTAGATTTTGCTAACGTTTTTGTTGCTCGTATTCATTGTTTTGTGAACTCAAATCTTTTTGTTCTAAGTGAAGTCAAATAGAAATAAAAATGAAGTTGAAACTGCGACAGCGCAGCGTGGAAACGACTTTCGTTTTGCGGCAAACAACAGCACGAGGGAACAAAATTAACACCAACACCAACAACAACAACAACGAAACTGCAATCACTGATAGAAAACAAAAAGAAACAAGAAATATTTTATAAAAAAGTGAAACAACTACCAATGTTATTGTAGAAATGCTTGTTGTTGTTGTTGTTGTTGTTGTTGTTGTTGTTGTCGCTGTTTTATTATTGTTATTGTCGTTGTTGTTGCTTTTCTTATTCTATCTGCTGCATGCGTCATCGAGTTTCGCTTAATTTATTCTTACAAGAATCTCAACTTCTCGTTGTTGTCGCTACTGAAAATGGTGGTGGGTGTTGAGTACAACAACAACAACATTAACAACAACAACAACGAACCAGAACTAGAGTATGCACAGTGTCGTTGTTGTTGTTGTTGTTGTTGTTGTTGCAGAACTTTTGCTGCTTCTTTTGTGGTACGAAGTGCAAGTCAGCCAGCGGTCGTTGGCTTCACGACTTCACTCACACTCTCAACTAAACACACACACACACACACACACACACACTCACTTACGCACACAGAACCAACATATACGAGGCGTAAGAATTGCTGCAAAAATGTTTACTTGTGCAAAAAATTCTACAAAAAAAACGGAGGCAAAAAACACACAAAATGCTGGTAGAATTTTTCCGTTTCCACTGAAGTGCGTACGACGAAAAAGTTGTAATGTAGTGGCTGCTGTTGTTGTTGTGGTTGTTGTGGTTGTTATTGTGGTTGTTGTAGTTCTTGTTTCCCTAGAAGTGGGAGTGGAGAGCGCTGCTGTCTCTGCATCTCGTCTATCTGGCAACAACTTGAGCACATCAGCCGCCGTGGCTGTGGCAGTCAACAGTTAGCTGCTGTTCCGCCTTCCGTGTCCGTCCGTCGCCGTCGCCACCGCCGCTACCACCGCCCCCGCCGCCAGTTTCTGTCTTCGGTGCGCGCTTATCCACGCCGTTGCTGGCATTTCCATGACACATCCGTCGTAATGTGCGTTCGCAATCATGCTAATTGCTCACAATTTGCATATTTTTCCCTCATTTCCCCCTTCTTTTCAACTCCACGAACGAAAACCAACGTCGCTGCAGACGAAGAGACGTGCAATTTATTCGCTTGTCCTCTGCGATGGATGCGGGTGGGTGTGTCTGCGTGTTTCTGCGTGTTTCTGCGTGTTTCTGCGAGTTTCTGCGTGTTAATGGCGGCAAATGCATTCAATTCTCTGCTTCTAAATTGTTGCAACTTAAGAAAACAAAAGACTTAGCGAACGAACTCGAGGAGAGTGAATTAGTTGAAAATTGTATAACGAGTAAAAATTTATACCGAGTAAAAAAATCCAAATTCTCTCTTTCACCTCAAGTTTGCAAGTTTGTCGCTCAATTCTTTCGTTTCAACTGCACGAAACACTCGTTACAACGATCACCAACGAATACTTTTGCTCGCTAATTGATGACTTCAAATTGAACTTGACTTCAATTAGCTGTGATTTTGTAAAGTTCGCCGCAATTTGGTTGGCTTTTCGGTCGGAATTTTGGTGGCAGGGAGGCGAGCGTGTCGTCGCGTTACCACCAGCAACTCAATTTAACAGCCTGAATGTGAATGGAATGCACGAAAACCGAACAACCGAACAATCGAACACTCGAACAAAACAAAGAAAAAGGAAAAACGAAAACTGGCAATTGTTGCCCATTAATTTGCGCGGTTTTCACAGTTTCCTTCCAATCGCCAGCGAATGCAGCTCCGGATGGCTGCACAAAGTCGACCTCAAGTGGGACAGCAACAACAGCAACAACATCAGACACCGACACAGCAGCAGCAGCAGCAGCAACAATGAGCAGCTCATTAGCGACTAAAGCGCGTTTTTACAGCTTTTATGCGTGCCTTTCGCTCGTTTTTCCCCTCGCGTTGCCATTGCTGCGGCTGCTGCTGCTCTCAATTGTATTTCGATTGAAGCGGCTTTTTTCACACTCGTCCACACTGATTTCTGCATCTCACGCTCAACGCTGACAGCAATGAAACAGCCTTGCTAATGATTGCTGCTGCTGCTGCAAGAAACACGTCAGCAATCAGCGGTTGACGAGCGCAATTACGAGCGCCAAAACTCAGCAAAAACGAAGTAATTACACGAGGCGCAGCACTTTGCAGCGAGTGCTCTCGATTTACTCGTTGCAATTGGCTTCGATGCTGACTTTGAGTGCTGACTTGTGATGCTGACTTGTGATGCTGACTTCGAATGCTGGGCTTCGATGCTGCTGCTTCTTTGTTGCACTGGTTGTCTTGCTTGGTTTTCGATTTCGTTGGCTTTTGAAAACTACTTTCAATAGCTTTGCACGAGCGTAACACGAGTTGTTGCAACACCAGAGCAGCAACTCGTTAGCAGCTCGTGGTCGAGTCAGTGCTGGCAACAACCAAAAAAAACCAGCATTTTGTTAAGCAGACAACGAAATCCTTTCAATTGTTGAGGAGAGCAGCGTGCAAAAACGCTGAAACTGGAAAAAATTAAGCCGTCGTCGTCGAAAGTGAAAACTAATCGCGTCCGGAGGTCGAATGAAAAGCAGACTGAAGACGCCATTAAACGCTTATTAAGCGCATTCGAAGCGCTGGAAGAGCTCGCTGAAAAGGCGGCGCGAGCGGTTGCTGTGGCGAGTCAAGTTTGTTGCTTGGGATTTTCGTTTTCAGCGCTCTACGTTGTACAATAAAAACCTAAAAAAAATAAAAATTTATAAAAATAAAAAAAACAAAAAAACTAAGAAAAATAAAAAAATAAGAAATAAAAAATTAAATAAGAAAATTAAACAAAAAATAAAAAATTAAAAAGAAAACTAATAAAAAAAAATATAAAAAGAAAAATTGAAAAGAATAAAAAATAAGTAAACAAATAAAAAATACAATAAATAAAAATTAATAAAAACCAAAAAGAGAAAAATAAGAAACTAAAAAAATTATATAAACTTAAAAATACAAAAAATAAAAAAATAATAAAAAGTAAAAATAAAAACAAAACAAAAACATTTAAAAAATTAAACAAATTAAAGAAAACAAAAGCTTAAAAAAATGATAAACATAAAATACAAAAAAAAATAAAAAATTATTTTAAAAAAAATTAAAAATAAAAAATAAAATATAAAAAATAAAAAAATAAACTAAAATAAAAAAATAAAAAAATTAAAAATAAAAATAAAAAAAAATTAAAATTAAAAAAATGAAAAAAGAGAAAAATAAAAAATTAAAAAAATAAAAAAATAAAAAAATAAAAAAATATAAATGTTAAATCGCGACGTAAGAACATCTATTACATTTCTTTAGTATTCTAAACACGTCAGCTTCAAGTCAGTGGCTTTCAGTTTTTAACACTCACACAGCTGCGACTTCATTACGCTTGCTAAACCACATCAATCGACTGGCGTGCAAAAGAAGTTAAATTAGTATTTTGCTGTCACTCTGCCAGCCATTTTGGACCAGAGGTCGTCTACGGAATCCGAGTCAAGAACATCTAATGCGCCATCCAGCGATCGAACGAGCGATCGAGCGATCGAGCGATCGATCTTCGTCGATTAACTTCGCGTTTAGCAGCGTGTAAATCTGCAGCGCCGCCTTGTCGGTCGCGGCAGTCGCTCGATAAATTAAAACGCAGCGCGCAGTCGTTGAACTCTTTCGAGCACAAGTGGAGCGGCTGAGGTTTCGGGCGAGCAAACGTCGCCCGCGAGCGACAAGCGGCTGCCTGAGCTTCTCATCCCGCTCTTAATTTGCATATCACGACGACGACGACGACGACGACGACGACGACGACGACGACGACGACGACGACGACGACGTCTGCATGGATTTGGTTACGAAAACGCGTCGTGTGTTGAGAATCGAGAATCGAGAACAACATCGCAAATCGCAAATCAGAGCAACACAAACATCAGATACAAATGACCGCAACGCGCTCGTTATCGTTGTTGTTGTTGTTGTTGTTGGCGGCGTTGGTTTGCGAAATAATCAGCTAAATTCGAGAAGCACAACTTAAAATTCTGCCAGCAGTCAGTCAGTCAGTGAGACTCGATGGTTATTCGAGTTGTTCTGACCCAGATTTTCGAAGTTTTTTCTATCTTTTTCTCTTTTTCGGTTATGAATTGAACTTGCAAATTTTATTTTGTTGCCTTCGGAAGTTTTTGTGGGGAAGATTTTGTGGTGAAAGCGCGCTTGGTGTCATCTGAAGTGTTAAAAGTCTCTTTGGAAGCAGGCAACAGCATCAAAAATGTGTTCTGTGTGGGCAGAAATTTAAACTCTCCACGCGAAAGAAGGACGCGAAAGAGTTAGTAAAATTAAGTGAGTAAATTTAATTAATATTATATTTAATAATGAAATTGGTAAATATTTCAAGTGAATATTTCAAGTAAATATTTCAAGTGAAGTTTGCTTCAAAAGTGAAAGCAAACTTCTGCCACTTCAAAGTCTTCAAATTCGCAATGCGCGAGTTTGTCGCTTAAATCTTTCGCTCTAAACGCGTCGCTCGAGTTTGTTCCCTGAGTCTTTGGTTTTAGAACTCGATGAATAAACGCGAACTTGCGTGCATGACTGAGTTCATCGCCTGATGTGATCAATACCAGCGTAAAGCAACTCCGACACACACACACACACACACACACACACACACACAGGCACACACACGCGCACTATCGGTCTTCTGGTTCTCATTTTTATGATGAACACAAAATTCGTTCAAGTGAGTGAACACGGAAAATAATAACAAGACCGTCAACCGAAAAACAGAATGTCAACAACATATAAAAAGCGCTAAAAACTCGTTAGCCAGCCGCGACGAACCACCGTTAGTTCATTTAAAACTTCTCGCCGACTCCGCTTGCGATTGTCTGACTGTCAGCATCGCGTTGCTGTTGTCTGTCTTCAGTTTCCGATTTCTGATTTCGTACAACACGACTAAATAAGCGTGTGAGCAGCAGCAGCGGCAGCAGCAACAGCAGCGACAGCAGCGACAGCAGTAGCAGCGACAGCAGCGACATTGACCGAAGTGTTTAGTGTTGCAAATAAATTCTGAAAATGAATACTGCGAAGCATTTTCAGAATTCCTTGCAGACGTGATTAAATGCTAAAATTGAGCAGTTCTTGGCTCCGCGATCGTGTTCAGCGGTGTTGCATTCGCTGTTCTGCGACGTTAAATGAGTTTTAAATTTAAGCAATTTTAATTAGCGTTGTTTGTGCTCGTCAACAGCAGCTCACGGCTGCCCGCTGCAGTTTCGGGTTTCTCGAAGCTGAAATGTAGCGCAGACGAGTGCGAAAGAAAAAAGAAAAAAAATTAATTACACGCTGACCTTGACAGCCAAGGGGCGCCGCAGCACTGAGGTGGCGGGGCAGCTGAAAGTGTCACCGAACTACTGCACGCCGCTCATTCTAATTACGAAATTCCTTGTGTGTTGCGGAGCGTTGGCAACTCTGCTCCAGTTCGGAGCAGATGTCAGCCTCTCTCTCCTGCTCTCTCTTGCTGCCGCTCTCCGTCCTTCCCGCTTTCAGTGGAGTGCAGGAGGAATGGCGTGACTGCTCGCCAGCGACTTTCTAAATTTGAATTCGCTTTAAAGAGCCATTTATGCAGTTCATTTGCCACCGACCGCTGCTGCTGTCTGAGGATTTCCGCCTGATTTATGCGATTTGCAGCTGCAGCGGGCGCCTGCTGGCTGTTAGAACTGCGGCTGCGAACGGTTAGAACGGCGCATGCGGCACCCACGCATGCCTCTCGCGGCTCGCAGGCCACGCGAGGACACATGGAAAGAACGTTTTTTCAATCGGCTTCCACTAAATCACTCCGCGTGCAGCGTCCGCGTCGAGTTCACTGAATAAACGTGCAAAATAAATCGTGGCGGCGCGTGCTGAACGCGTGGGCCGAACGCCGCACGCCGCCTCGACGACGCTAAGCCAAAAAATGCTTCAGAAGTTCTTATTTCGCCCCCCTAACATCGCATTTCATTGCTGCATCGTGCGCCTAAAACGCTAAATAATCACTGCTATTAATTTAGTAGCTGTTATTTGAAGAGGCGAGGGAGTTTCTTCTGCTTTTTTATTTTTATATTTCAGTAGAATGGTGATTATTTAATAATTCTAATTCCTGAATTAATGATGTTGAAAGAAAATCAGTGAGACGATTTTTCTTAATTTAGAACTTGCAATTTGTTTAGATTACAATTGTGAAGTAAAGAAGAAGAAATAAACTTCAGCGAAAGCAGGTTAAAATCAAGTGAAATAAAATGAAAAATACGGACAACAAGGAATTGATTCGTGTTTGAAAGTGTTTGTCAAATTGCTTGATTAATTAGATCGAAATTGTGTCGCTCAGTTGAGTGAGTGACGTTCGCTGTCGCTGGTTGCTGCTGCTGTCGCTGTTGTTGTTGCTGCCACTGCCTCCCCAACTGCCGGCTACCGGTTGTCGACTGATTCCACGCCACCAACTCAACACAGTTGAGCTGCTCACAACACAACAGCAGCTGCAACAACATCAACAGTGAAGACAGTGAGCAATGAACAAGAACAGAAAGAGACTCAATAACAACAACAACAGAAACAACAACAATACATCACATGACTGCTGCACTGTGTAATAATCAAGTGCAACAACAACTTCTAGTAAAAACGCGGCTCTCACTGATTTTAAATGACTTGAATTAGTTTTCGTTGTTATTTCTTTTCATGAACTTTCACTGCAGTTTTCTATTGTATGCATTTTTTTTAACCAAAATTTCCTCTAAATTTTATTAATTTGGCTGTAAATTTGCTTAAATTTGTTTGTAAATTTGCTTTAACTTGAAAAATGCATTGTAAAGTTTGAGATAAATTTAGAGTATTTAATTTTTGTAGATTCGAAGATTTTTTGGGAACTTATTTTCACATTTTTAAGGAAATAAAAAATTTAAAATTTTCAGTGACAACATTTTTTTCGCTTATTTCTCAAGTTGTACGCGAAAGGCGAAAAATTAAATTTCCTCCACTTGTTGGCCGCTGATTTTCATTCAATATCAGGTATTAAAATTGAGATTTTATGCACTTCCTGCTCCACTTACATGCACAGTGGGGCAGCGATGACCTACCGCAACCGGTTTTGTGGAAGCGAGAGAATCGCGCCTCTATAAGAACGACCAAAAAAAAAACAAAAAAAAAAACTTATAAAAACGACAACAATATTGAATTTCATAACTTTTTATGATGACTTTTGTTGCCATATTCAAAAACTTTACATATGTAGCGAAAAACCTGGAAAACGAGTCTCTCTGGATGCAAACGAGATCTGAATGCGGAAATTCAATACTTGCGTCCACTGATGGTGGGACCGACGGACCGGCTGGCTGCTCGGTGCAGCTTTGAGGCGACGCTAAAATACCAGTATAATAGACGATCACGTCGTTGTTGTTGTTGTTTTAAGTAACTCGCAAAAAATTAACTTGATTTAAAGTGAACAGAATGAAACTCAAGCTGGTGGTGGTGCTGCTGCTGTCGATCTTAATAAACTGCGAACGTATTTTGTAAACAAAAACAATCGTGTTGTTGTTTTCCTGTCTGTTCTTCTTTTTTTTAATACCTTATGTAGTGGAATTCTTTTCAGTGCCATAAAATGCAACACTTTCTTGGTGAAAAACTCCACACACAACTTTTCACATTCAATTCGTAGCTCAGAAAACGTTGAACACGATGAAGCAGCAGCAGCAGCAGCAGCGGCGGCAGTGGCAGCCGCAGCTACTAAAAGTCGCTCAAGTGTTGCAGGAATTTTCACACTTTGCTGTGATTTTTCCAAGCTGCTGCTGTTTTTGCTGCTGTGGCTGCTGCTGTTGCTGTTGCTGTTGCTGCTGCTGCTGTTTGTGTTGCTCCCGCTGTTGCTGCTGCAGCTTGTTTGCCGGATTGAATTTCCCGCAGTCGAGCGTCGAGGTTGCGCGGCAGCCTTGAAGAAGGGACGCCGCCGCGGCAGCAACGCAGGCTGAACAGCTGTTGGACTCGCAGAGGACTGAGAAATGGCAACAATTAAATCGCACACTTCAGTCAAACTTCAGTAAAGTATAAAAAATCCCTCAGAAATCCATTCGCAGTCGAGTCTAACTTTTCTTGTGTAAAGATTTCATTTTTACGTTTGTTTTCGCTTTAATTTCAGTTCGAATCTTAAAGTTGAAAGCTTAATTAATTCTAATTACTAAATTTCCAGGAATTCAGGAATCTTATTTTGAATTCGGTTTCGTATTTTTCTCCCCAACTGCTTCGACTCGCGAGGGAATAACAAATCAGAGCGAAAAGACTTCACTCGTTTAAATTAATGAATGAAAAGGCAGACATTAAGACGATTTAATTATATGTTGCAGTTTTTTAATCCAACTTTTCACGCACCGCTGCCGATTGTTTCACATTTTTATAGACGAAGAACTCGAGTTGCCCTCGAACGCCGCACAGGAATTGAAGAGGAGACGGAATACAGCAAAAAAAGGGGCGGAAGGACACTTAATTCGTCTTGGCATTCTTCTTCTTCTTGTTATTCCTACGTATTTCACTGCGCTTCTGCTTTTGCTTTTCGCCCTCGTTTTTGTTGCCAAAACATAATGCGACTTCATTCAACAAAAACACGTCATGTTGCATGTGAATTTCATGCTTCTTCATCGTCTCTCGTCTCGCCGCCTCCGGTTCGCGGCGAAGACAGATGCAGCGGCTTTTTGCGTTCCCTGGCATTCGCGCACCAAGCGACGCGCTGTTCTGTCTTCTCTTGCTGGTCGTTGCTTTAATTATGGCAGCAGCAGCAGCAGCAGCTGTTATTGCATTTCTGTTGTTGCATTTCTGTTGTTGCATTTCTGTTGCTTTCATGCATAATTTGCCTCTCAGCTCTGCTGCGCTCTGATGGAGTGAGTTAACAGCATTCAGATGGTCAAGGCCATTCAGCTGTTCAGCTGGCAGTGAAAATTCGAATTTCTTGTGCTTGGAAATTTCGAATTTCTGGTGTTTCGCTTCTGGTTGCCTTTAATGACTGCAGTTTCCGCTGCTTTTCTCTATTTAAAAATTCAGTTTAATACATTTTTAATTAATTAATACTGGGGTTTCGTCGCAAGTTTGAATATTTCTGTTTTTAATTCTGTTTTTTTATTTAATTTTGCTTTTCTTGTATTTTATTTCACTTCATTCTGTCTTATTTTATTTAATTTCACTTTAACTTGTTTTATTTCATTGCAGTGTAGTTTCTTTTATTTTATGTCATTTTAATTTTATTTTTTTTTTTTTGAATTTTTTTTTTTCTTAATCAGTCGAGTCGCCCATTAAATGCCCTCATAATCTTCACTCATCAAGGCTACCCACTGCCTCATCTGTCTGTCTGCCTCGTCTGTCTGTCTGTCTGTCTATCTGTCTGTCTGTCTCGTTCTAAAAATAGCTGCGAAGATTATTTTTGCCTTGCACTGCCAGCGTTTCTTCCACATTCATTGCTAATGCAGGAATTTAGTCGCCGAGCGTGGAAAGTGCAACCGCGCGGAGTGGAGAAGGAAATCCAAATTGATGGCTGGCAATCTGCGAAGGGTTGCCGCAGCTGTGGAGAAATTACAGGTTTTACTTTTTAGCTTGTTTGCGTTCGTTGTTGGAAATGAAGAGTCTTAATAATTTCAGGACTCAAAGACAGAAACAGAGACGGTGGTCGTGAAATTGACGTTTCGATCGAATGTTGAGTGTAGTTGCGGCGTTGATTAAGCAAAATTGTCAATTTTCTTCATTAAATAGCAATTAATTGTTGAAATATAATAACGAAATCAGATGAACGGTTGTGATTTTCACTTTGTTTCTGCTTTCGCGATTTAAAATCATTCTACTGATTTTTTTTTAATTAATGAAAATCACAGTTTGAAAATACAATGAAATGTTAGTGAAATTTTGCTTACATAGTTTGAATGTGTTCAGTTTTTCATTCACTTTCTTTCTAAATCTACTCAGAAAAAATTTCCAAACTAATTCCTCCCCCCTCCTCGCCCTTCAACAGACTTAACATCCACCTAAAAAAAAATTAACAACCTCGCAATGAAACTCTAAAAATTTAACGAAGCTTGAAGATTATTTTCTCCAAATTTTACGCATAAATTTACTCTAATTTTAAGCTAATTACGCGCAAGATCTCAACTCACCTCACCTCACGTCACACTCAAGCGTCGTCAGCGTGTGTGAGCGACGTGACGCGTTCGAAATCAAATGCGATCGAAACTGAAACTCACTCGTGCGACGCAAAGAAGCGTAAAAGTGAAAAGTCACACACAGCACGGAATCCGGCGAACGAGGAACGAATTACACGCGTCGAAGAAACGGAGAGTCCGAGGAGGAAAAGTGAAAAATCGCAGTGTGAGCATGGAAACACATGAGAGCCCGAAAAAAGGAGGTCATCGTGAAAATGACGAGAATTATGGAATGTCAGTTGCTTGGCTGCCAGTTGTTGGGTTGCCAGTTGTTGGGTTGCCGGTTGCTTGGTTGCCAGTTGTTCGGTTGTCAGTTGTTGCTGTAATTGCAGCGCTGATATTACAACTGAAGCAACAACGCGCTACATGCGGCTCCGTGTTGCATCGAGTGTGAAAACCAGGTTAAGAGTAACAAGGCCACGCGCGCGCCGGCTTGGCAGCCTAGTCGACAAAACCAACGAGCAGAAGAAGAAGTAGAAGCAGCATCCCGCCCAACCTCGTCTTCGGTTTTCGGTCTTCGGTTTTCGCATTCATATAATTTCATCAATTCAGGAGAAGTGAGAAGCGAGAGACTGCAAGACGCACAACTTTTTCGCACAGAATAATTTGAAAAAACTACGAAATGCATGAAGCGCAAGCAAGTGAAATACGAGAGACGCAGCGCGTCAGTCGTCCGTCGTCGTTCGCACGGGCGACGAGTGCAGAAAAAAGTGGGTCCACCGCAAGAATGCCGAAATTACGAGGGACGTCAGAGGGTCGCTCGCTGGCAGCGGTTCAAAAAAAGAACTCCACTGGCGACGAGTTTTGTTTTGAGGTTTTTTTTTTTTGGAACGAATTTCCGTCGCCTCTCGTTAGAGATACTCGTTCTCAGAGTCACTCGTTCTCAAAGTTTCTCGTTCTCAGAGTTACACGTTATCAGAGTTACTCGTTCTTAGAGTTTCTCCTACTTAGAGTTACTCGTTCTCAGAGTTATTCGTTCTTAAAGTTTCTCGTTCTTAGAGTTTCTCGTTCTTAGAATTCCTCGTTCTCAGAGTTTCCTCTCCTTCTGATCAAAATATGACGGTTAATTCTTGCCAAATCAAATGTATTGAAATATAAAATTTGAAAATAATAATAAATAATAATATTAAAATTTTACGAGTGTTAGGAAAAAAATCCATTTCAATTGCGAAAAAGTCTCTTCAGTCTTCTTGAAAGAATTTAATAACGGATCGATCAATCACATCAACACCGGATGCTGCGACGACCATCCCTGCTGCCCCCAGTTGCCTGTACCATCCTGACTCGCAGCTCCTGAGACCGCGTTGAAGTTCTGCAAAAACGTCTTGCAGGCGATCGACGAACGCTCGCTTCGGTCTTCGTAACCTCGTTCCCATGGGAAACTCAAACTCCGCCGCAGAACGGCAACTGCAGCAGTACAGCAGCGGGCACAACAGCTGCAACATCAACAACAAATTGTCAGTTGTGTCTGCAGCATATGTTGCTGTTGCTGTTGCTGTTGCTCCTGCTTGTTGTTGTCGTTTTAGTTGCTGTCTGGCTTCGTGTTCCTGCTGATGAAGGCTTGTTTTTCTTTTTTTGTGTTACTGGTTGTTTATTAGATGAGCGTAAATTGCATATGAACTGGATCAGGATGTTGCTGTTGTTGTTGTTGTTGTAGTAGTTGTTTTTGTTTCTGTTGGTGCTTCTGATGTTGTTATTAGTTAAAAGTGCGTATCTTGCAGATGCCAGCGATTCTAATAGTTGACTGTTTTTCGTGATTATCGTCCTGGTTGTTGTTGTTGTTGGTGGTGTTGTTGTTGCTCTTATTACTGTTGTTGTTTTTATAGTTGTTGTTCTTGTTGTTGTTCTTGTTGTTGTTGTAGTTATTGTTGTAGTTGTTGTTACTGTTATGAATTATGTCAAATTCCGTCATAATCGTTGCCAACATCTCTGCATCAAACACACACACACACACACACACACACACACACAGACACACAGCCACATACACACATAGACACATACACACATACATACACACACATACACACAGCCATACACACAGCCATACACAGGCAGGTAGACACACAAACATATGACGCCTCTTCGTTCAGTACAATCTGCTTGTGTGTGTGCGTGTGTGTGCCTGTATGTATGTTTGCGTGCGATTGTGTGCGTGTGTGCAGCCCGAGGAAGCAATAAATTCATGTATCTCGATACAATTTGTAGCGATCGATAGCAGAACGACGGAAATGTCGGCAGCATCGGCAGCTGCAACATTCACGCGCTTTGGGGGAAAATAGATTTTCTAATGAAGCTTTTTATTAATGGGTATAATAACAGCTAAAACAACAACAACAACAACAACAACAAAAACGAAGGCAGAAGAGGAAAGAGTTGCAACAAAAACACACATAACAACAATAAAAAGGAGGAAGAGATAACAACAATAAAAATAAAAGAAAGAAAATCAATAACGACAACAACAACAACAACGATGATATCTTATAACTTCGATAAACAGCAAGCAAGACTTTTAATTCAAGAAATCAGATTTTTATTTTTTTTTTGATGACAAGCCGACGTTTGGCTCAGCTAATTGATTGCATTCAATTAGTTTCACTAATTAATTAATTTTCCCACTTCAGATAGGCTTTCTGTTGGCTTTTCTTTCTTCAAATTTAAAATAAAAATGAAAAGAAAAGTGAAAAACCATTAAATTTCAACACTCAATCGCACTTCATCCTGGTTTTTATTTTACGAGCGCTTTTACCTACTCAACTTTGATTCCTTCAACTTCACCTGCTGAAATCGAGAGGCTCTCAGCAGCGAACGACTTCAACCAGCGACTTCAACCACCGACTGTACGTGCATTTGCACAGCGCTTGTTAACTGCGTTTCAGTTTCCCTCGAACTTCAGGTCGCGCAACACGCAAAAAACGCTGACGTTTCCCCACCACTGAAAGCAGTCGAGTGCTATTTAAATATCACAGGCAGATTCTGCAAACAACAGCAGCCGGCGCAAAAGAGAAACTCAATTGTAATTAAATTCAGAAGGCTTGAAATGCCAGATGAAAAAAGGATCGCAGAAAAGCGAGCGAATTGAGCTGAGCTGTGACAGAGAAAGGAATCTGAATAACTAAAAACAAAACAAAAGCACAAAAGACACAAGAATAACGAGAACCATAGAAAAGCAACATCCGTTCAGGAAGAAAATAAAAAAACGCCAGAGTATCTTCAGTGTGATGGCAGGCAGCATCAACACACAGCAGAGTCACTGCATGCGAGCAGAAGAACCCTCGCGGGAATCCTGCCTCACATGTGGTTGCAGCGCGGTCGCTCCACGCACGCACGCACGCACGCCAAGCGGCCGCAAACGGTCGGGAGGTGAGCAGCTCTGAAAGGGATTTCCAGCGCTGCACGTTGATTGAGTTCGCTTGACAGCGGCTGACAGCTTTTAAGAGGATTTTCACATAAACAACCCGGCAAAAGCGTCCTGCGAAAGTCGGACTGCGACTCTGGGAAATCCGACAGAATGCAGAATGCAAGGGCTGGAAAAAAACAAAAGCGAATTTAAATTATTGACTCTGACCGGAGGAGGAGCTGCAATGTGCGGCCCCTCCGACAGCACGCATCCGATGTGACGGCCTCTCAAATTAGCCGACTTGAGCCTGACAGAAATGCGTATTAATAAGCGTATCGATGAGGGGCGTAAAAATCCCTTCAGCGCGAATAATCCCTCCAGCAGCAAATTAAGTTTTATGATTCTCTCGCGCTGAAAAGTCTCGCATTTCGAGAGCGAAAATTATGTTCGTCGTGTGATCGCTTTTTTCCATTAAGCTGAAGATATCATTCAGTCTGGAGAAGAAACATTTTAAATCCTTATCTAGAAATATGCCAGCATTGCCATTCCTTGCCTCTTTCGACGGGCCATTCAGTAGCTGAATTAATAAAACGAATTAAGACAGAATTATGGAAATTAAAAGTGGTCAGCGCACAATAGAGGGACCGAGCAGAGGGAGAGAGGGAGAGACGAGTACCAGGAGCTGATAAGATACGAGCAACAGAACGGAGCCCCCCAGCAACTTCACGCAATCGCAGCGAAGTCATTGAAGCCGGTGATGGGGCGACCAGGAGAAGACGGCCTCCGACGTCCGTCTGCCGCGGATTCTCTACGTTTAATTTTAACAAAATTAATTGAAAACCTCCTGAGCGATGGTGATGAAGGGCATGGTGTGAAATGAGAGGGAAGACAAGTGCGCTTCAAAACGCTGCACCATTTAATTTCAGAAAATCTTAATTGCTCGTGTGTTTGTGTTGTGTCGTCGTTGTTTCTGTTTTTATTTCCATTTTTGCACACATTTTGCGTGTATCCACTCCGTCCTCATCGTCAGCTTGATAGCTGCAAGTTTAAGGTCAAGATAACCAGCAACAACCAGCTACCAGCAGCAGCAGCAGCAAACACCACCGAGCAGCAACAGCATTTTTATGCAAGTCTTTCGCTGAAGCGCGTCCAAGTTCGAGACCGAATCGACGAGATCTGCGATGAGGAAAAAGCGCGTGCGTAAATGTTTTTAACTTAACTTAACTCAAACAAAAAAATCACCTCATATGGCATCGTGTTGTTGTTGTTGTTTTGTCAGCTCCATCCCATCCCCCTTCATTTTTATATGTAAGTGCAACTGCAACAAGCAACAAACAGCAACAACAACAGCAGCAGCAGCAGCAGCAGCTCACGCAACCCGTCTAGAAATCAGCGAAGCGAGTCTGCACTCGTCAGCCATCAACTGAAGCAGCAACTCGGAACAATCTGTCCGCTCAGTCTGGCTGTCTGTCTGTCAATCTCTCGGTCTCTCTGTCTGTCGGTTCGGTCTGTCTGTCTGTCTGTCTGCCTGTCTCTGGTAGCAGACATTGCAAGGCTGTCTTTACCACCTCCCGAGGCCCACCGCCTCCTCTTCTTCCCCGTTGCCACTCTGATTTTTAACATGAACGGATCTCGACATGGACGAATTTTTGCAAAGAAAAAGAAAGAAAAAAAAGAAAATCGCATTCACGTCACTGCATTCAAGGCAACGAGCAGTGAAGGAGTGACACTCCGGGGATTTGGGAGATTTGGGGATTCCACACTCCCATCGCAACTGAAAATCCCTTCTTCAAAACGAGGCCAAACTACAAAATTGTTATTTAACAATATTGATTTTGAGCAGCAGAAATACGGTGGATCAAGCAAATTGAGCGCGAAAGCGTCCCCTCGTCACCCGTCGGAGTGCGTCACTGACCTCAGAGTGCGACACCGCGACACCGCGACACATCACACTCAGTCTCTCATCTTTACATACTCAGAGCACTCAGCGTGCTAATCTTGACAGATCTGAGCAATAAGTTGAGATCAACTGTTGCATCCAAGCTTTGATTTCTTGCAGGTTGATTTCTTCTGGCTCAGTTTTGTCTTCTTCTTCTTCTTCTTCTTCTTCCTCTTCTTCTTTTTCCTCCACCTCTTCTTCTTCCTCCTCCTCCTCTTCTTCTTCTTCTTGAAAGTGCTGCCTGCCCTTTCTGGTGCGTTTGGTGGGTTGCGTTCGCTGCCTTTCAAGCCACTTGAAACCTCATTTTAGATTGTATTTTTATGATCGAATTTTTCTGTTTGCCGCTGTTGTTGTTGCATTTTAATTTTGACTTTTATGACTTAAAAGCTTTCGCAATCTTCAGATTCATCAGAAGTTAAAGTTTTTTATGCTGTTTGAATGAGAGAATCCGTGGAGGAGAAGAGGAGAAGAAGAAGAAGAAGATTAACTTAAGGATGGCGATGCAGTTGAAGAAGAAGACGAGGAAGGAGAAGAAGACGAGGAAGAAGAGGAAGAAGAAGAAGAACTTAACCTTTTTTGAGTGCCTGAGGTCACTTTGTAACGGTATCTATGCAATTTTAATGATGCATGATAAAGCAACCAATTTGAAATGAAGACGAAAATGGAATTCAAGGATTTCTTTTTAATATCAGAAATTCCAATCAGCTTAAATTGTTAGGAATAAAAAATTTAATTTTACTTTATTGGTATAGAAAGAAATTTTTAAAATTTGTACGCGTATTGAAAATGAGAATTACAATTTTGACAATAATATTGACAATAATATTGAAAGAAATATTGACAATATTATTGACAATATTTATACTGACAAAAATACTGACTGAATGTTGAATACTGACAATAATATTGACAGAAATATTGACAATAATATTGACACAAATATTGACATTAATATGACATGACAAATATTGACAATAATATTGACACAAATATTAAATATTATTGTATGTTGACAATAATTTTGGTAAAATTGGTAATTTTTTACAGTATTATTGGAATTAATACAGGCAACAATTTTGTCAATTATTATTGACAATAATATTGACAGTGTAATAGAATAATTAATTTCATTAATTTTACCCAATTAAACTGAACAATATTATTGACCATAAAGTACAAATAAAAGCCTGAGAGCGCCGCGTGAACCAAATCAGTGGAAAAATTGAATGACAGTCTGATGCCACTTCTGTCATTCAATGAAAAATTAAATGACGGACTGTGCAGGCAGCAATCATTCGTGCAACATCAACTGCCAACATTCAAGGGATGCTTGTGGATTGTAAAGCTCCTCCCTCGCCTCCCCGCCCTCCTCTTCCTTCCCACAGCCTCTTCCTCCCCACCCACTCCACCCACAACTCACTTCAATGACAACGAACAGCATTTGACAACGAAACGTCATCATGATTGCTAGTAAAACTGATTGCTGACAAACAGATGCTGTAGCAATTGCAACTGTCTTTTATTTCCCTTCCTCGTTCCCCTCCGTCGCCCGCCAACGGTCCCTCCTTCCCCTGCGGCATCGCACTCTTCGGCAGCGCTTTCCACAGCAACTCGTCACTGAAAATCGATCACGATTTTTGCCATTTTCTCCAAGCATTCGTTAGTTTCATGGAACCGATTAAAATGTGCGATGTTGCTGTGATTTCGTTGTCGTTGTTATTGTTGTTGTTATTGTTGTTGTTATTGTTGTTGTTAGTGCTGCTGGTTATCACTAACAAGACGAATGACTGCCTACATGACGGAGTGACTGACAGACACCTACGGCAATTTTTGAGGTTGATTCAATCGAAATTCGAATTTTTTTGTAAAACAATAAAGAAAATCGGAAAATAATTTTTTTGTTTTTTTTTTACACTCATTCGTAGCTTCCCTTTGGCAAAATATGTCAGAGGTTAGTTATCGTTGCAGTTGTTGTTGTTGTTGCCTCTAGCTATTTTAAGGATCAATAAGTGAGGTCATTTTAATATCAGTCTGCAGCAACAGCAACGACGACGACGGCAGCGTCAGTTACGAATACAGAGCAGCGACTACAGCAGCGGCAACCGTTATTGCAAAATTACAAAACCCGCTAAATGTTTTTTAGATAGCATTTTATAACACAATTTGCTGTGCATTTTTCCCCCGCTTTTATAAGTTCATTTTTGAAAACAGGGTGCAGTTGGCGATTTTAGATGCGGTTCATCTTCGAAGTGACTGTTGAAGCTGAGAGGGGAGTGAGAGTGTGTGTGTGTGTATTAAATTGAGCCTAAATAGATGGACGTATGTACGTGTGCATGTGTACGTCTGGCTGAATAAAATAATTGGGTTCATAATTGTTAACCAATAATTTCGAGCAGATTTATTTTTTGGTTGCCGTTACTCTTTTGCACATCATGGTGGTGGTGGTTGTTGTTATTGTTGTTACTGTTGTGTGTGGTTGTGGTTGTGAGTGTGGTTGTGGTTGTGGTTGTGAGTGTGGTTGTGGTTGTGGTTGTGAGTGTGGTTGTGGATGTGAGTGTGGTTGTGGTTTCGGTTGTGGTTGTGGTTGTGGTTGTGGTTGTGGTTGTGGTTGTGGTTGTGGTTGTGGTTGTGGTTGTGGTTGTGGTTTTGGTTTTGGTTTTGGTTGTAGTTGTGGTTGCGGTTGTGGTTGTTTTTTGTTGTTGTTATTATTTTTTATTATTGTTTTTACTAGCTACCAAAATTTTACAATTAAATGTTCAATTTCGAGTTCTGCTTAATAAAAAAAATGTTGCTTTTATTGTTATTACTACCATGTGTGCCGTTGTTGTTTCTGCTGTTCTCGTTTTTCTTGTTACGGCTGCCGCTCCTGCTGTTTTTCGTTACTCCAAACAATTGACAATAAATTTCGCGGCTCAAATGTTAGCGTGAGTCAACATTTAAGCCGATTATCGGTCAAGTCAGAGAGATCAGCAATTAGGCAGAAGTTGTTGCTGCTGCCGCTGCTATTGTTGTTTTTGTGGTCCAAAAACGATCAGCAATATCAATAATAAAAAAACAACAACCGCAACAAAACTAACGATAACAAGAACGACAACGCCAACAACAGCAACACGAAGAGCATTAAGTAAAAAACACAAGAAAATAAAAAAATACAAGAAAAGTGCCGTCTGAGTGCCATCTGGCGGTAATAAAAGAAGAAAAAGGAGTTCAATTGAACTCGAAAATGATAAGCAAAATTAGCACCAAACATTATAACGAACAATCCAATAAATAAATTAATTCCGCTTTCAAATGGATTTGCAAAAACTGAAATGCAATCGCTGAATGTAAAGGCAAAACATTTCAAAATCCACGCGTTGTTTGGAAGCGTTTTCGTTATTTAAACGTTGTTGGTCTGCATTGTTTGGCAACACGAAGAATCTAATTAGCATCTGACAGATTTAATGAGGTTGTTAGCCGGAATTATTTCGGTTTTAACCGAAAACAAACCGTAAATTTATGCAAAAGAATTAGAAAAATTCATACAAAAACCATTGAAAGAATACAAAACTATTTCGCTCGGCAACTGAATTGTGAATTTGTTGCGTTCACTTTAAATTTGCTTTCCATGTTTCGTTCTCGTCACGCGAGTTTGATTCTGTGATGATTTGTGAGAGACAAATTTTTTTTTTTTGCTTAAACTGTCTCGTTTTTAACTACAGAAATGATGAAAAAGCAGCTCAAAATACATCTGAGTTGAAGAACCTTTTCAGCAGCAAAAATGTTAATGAAAAGCTGTTGCAGTTCTGTTTTTCTTTTTTTGTTTTTAGGTTTTCTATTCTACTTCAATTTTCATTCTATATTCAGTTTAAAGAATAAAATATAATTTATTATTAGAGAGCAAAATTAAGAAACATGAAATTCCTCTAGAAACTTAAAATTGATTATATAAATTATTAAAAAAAAAATGGATTCCGAATTAAATTGATATGTTAATTAAAACAAACTCATTCACTCAATTAAAGCGGATTCAATACACTCGCAGCGAATCCAAGCCGATGACCGCACATTCCGACAGAAGTCGGTGCGTCGACATTTTTCGAATTAAATCTTAACTTCGATGTGATTCGAGTGAATTAATGCCTTGAACTTCCTGAAAAAACAGTTCAATGATACAAAGCAGCCAGATAGACTATCAAGATACCGAGTGGACTGATTAAATAGACGAGTAAGAGATACAAACAGACAAACAGACAAGGAGACGGACAGACAGACAAAGAGACAGACGGGCAGACAAACAGACAGACACAACCAGCCGAACGGATCAGCGCACAACGAACAGCAACAAGTATTTCGAGCTTGAAAAAGCAGTCAGAACGCGCGGGAAGGGGAAGGAGAGGACGCGAAGAAAGGAAGGGGGGGAGGGGGAAGAACCAGCAGGTTTTCGCGAATACCTGGCAACCCGACAGCGATGGCAGAATTAAATAAATAGAAGCCTACTTAAGAAATCTATAAAAAGTGACGATAAAACTTCAGCACAGTGGGGGAAAATAAGAAATAAAAACGAAATTTAAGCTCTAAAATGGGTTACAAATACGAAGCTCGACACACGATTCAGATTCACACGATGCAGTAGCACTGAAGGCTGTGAATTAAATTCATCAGCCATCAGAGGCTTCAATTTAATATGAGGAGCGAGAAGAGGCGATCATGAAAATAGGAAAATCTACTCGTAGTTTTAAAATAAGCGAAATAAGAGATGAAAGTGAAGATTCAGAAATAGAACTTCAAGAGAAATTAAAGTAGTAAAATCTGAACTACTTAAGTTTAGTTACTTCTAATGAAGTGATTCGCCTTTTAATCATGCTAAAGATTCGTTTAATCAGAGTCAATAAAAACTCTTTAAAGATGAGGAAGTAGAAAATAAAAAAGTAGCACAGCTAAAATCAGTTGGTTTCGAACCTAACTTAAGTACAAAAATTAGAAAAGTTTCTTTAAACAATTAAAGCGAAAATTGAACTCGAAAGTAATCTTGATTGTTGATTTTGACTTGGATTTTTAGAGAATATTTAGGTTTTTAGATTAAAGGCGAAAAATTTTCAGGAATGTAGTTTAACAGAATTTAAAAACTGGTAGATAAACTGAATATAATTCTAAAGAATTTACCAAAAAAAAACAAAAAAAAATTTTTCTTTTTTTTCGTCTTCTATCTCTCCTGCTAAACATCTGATATCTGCACAAAAAGCCTGCTGTATTCTGATAAAGAAAATATAAAAAAAAAATTACAAAATATAAAAAACAAAAAAGAATTAAAAATAAATAAAAATTAAAAAGAAATAAAAAATTTCGGATTAAATTACAATTTAACGGACTTTAAAACTGATTTTAAATATCTTAATTACTGAAAACGAAAAGAATTCTAAAAAAACAGAGTCTGCGTTTCGATGAATATTATGTCTCTCCCTCATCTTCAACTCTACCCTGTTGTTCTCTCTGTTGTCCTCTCTGTTGTTCTCTCTATTGTTCTCTCTGCCCCCCACCCAACCACTTGGTTTCGTTTTTTTCTAATGCTGGCCATACTAAACTTTCCTCGCAAATCGCCGCCCACGCGGCAATAAGTGTGGAGTGTCATCGTCTTGTGATTCCTCACGAGTAAATCGAATAACTACGACTACTTATTCTTCTTGTTCTCCTCCTCCTCCTTCTCCTTGTTCTCCTCCTCCTTGTTCTCCTCCTCTTCTTTCTCTTCTTCCTTTGAAATTGTTGCACAGAATGATGTTGGTTTTATTCTCGTCCCTCTTGTTGCGGTTTCAAATGATTCCCCGCGCGACACTCGTGCAGAATACAAAGTTGAAAGCAGTTGATATTCGATCCGTGCAACCTTCAAATTTCATTATAATTTCTGAGGCATAAAATTTCCCCTCACAGAGTCTTTAGCGCTGAGTTAATTAAGGCGGAGAACGCGCGCGTGGGTGTGGCGGCAGTATGCAAAAATACTGGGTGTGGACGTCGGAAAATAGCAGGTTTCAGCGAACAAAAACAAATGTAAACGGAAGAAAAAATACTTCTTCGCCTTCTTTTGTTTCTATAGAACTCTAGAGAAAAAAACAGATAAAAGGTAAATAAAAACTAAAATAGTTAGGGAAACATGATGGCCCATCATTATAATGGTGGGTTCTGTAATGTGAAAAGTGGAATGAATTGTAATTTCGAAAGGCGAGAAAATAAAAGAATACAAAACTACAAAAACATTGAAGTCATGAAACTGTACAATGGACGCGATTTCAAATCAATCAACACGGAAATCTATAATTGTAAATCTTCGAACAGTTATAAAACAGCAACCAACATCCACGTGAAAACCAACCAACATCTGCGATTTCAAAGACCAGCCAGCGAATGAGCGTCGAATCATTCCGAGCCGAAATGATTCGCTCGCACACAGAGTTTTCACATGACTTCCCGACTGAAATGCAGATTCATTTCGCTCCGAAACAAGCGGAGAGAAAAAAGACGACGAGGAAGAAAGAAATGACAGCCTAAATCAACGGCGATCAGCACAGCGTCGTACCACATGCTGTCCTCGGCAGCGCAACACTTTGCCACCAACACCACGCCTCCCCACTTACTGCCACTTTCGGCTCCCCAACTCCCACAACTGAACTCCAGCTCCAGCTCCAGCTCCAGCGCCAGCCTCGTGACGCGTTTCGTTGCTTGCCATCACGCGCTTCCTGATGGGGTTCTGCAAACCATTGCAGCGCTGCGCCCAAAGGGATTCACGCTTTGCTGATCAAAAGCGAAGCGAAGCGTTTGCCAGAATGCCTTCCGATGGCGCGCGTAGTCGTCCAGAGAACCCAAAGTCCAGAACTTTTCGCCGCCATCGCCGAGCACACACAACAGCTACAGTTGGCGGCAACAGTTGGCCGCAACAGTTGGCCGGTACAGTTTGTGGAGAAGAGGAAAGAGAGTTGAAAGCGTTTACAATAAAAGAAGGGAAGGGTGTGGGAGGGTGCGGGCAAGGAAGAGCGTGAAGACGAGCAGAAACTCGACGGCAAACACGTTGGCTAAATATTGAGTGTGCGAAAAAAATTCTTATTTCTTGCCTACGGTGACTGTAAAGTCGGCTGTTGTTGCTGCTGTCTGCTGTCTGCTGCGTGGCTTTTCATTAAAATGGCAACTTATAAGTCAGGAATTCGAAATGTTAGCAAAATCAATTTATTTCAACTTTCATTCGCAAACGCAAAACAAAATATTTACGAAACAAACTTGAGCATTCATAGAGTCAACTAAATGTGATTTTAAATAACTTTTTTCTAAATTTTGTGGCAATAAACAATTAATTATTTTAACCCGACAATTTTTGCTACTCTATTTCTATTTTTTAGTGTATAATTTGCACAAAATATCTACGAAATTCTCACTTTTTTCTGCTGCTTTTTTCCAACACCGCAACTGAATGAACGTTGAAAGAATCAAGCGAAATCGTGCGGTAACCACGATTTTGATTACCACAATGAAGATGCTTTCGAATGGTAACTGAAGCTGTAATTGTGATGTTGTTGTTGTGGTTGTTGTTGCTGTTGCTGTTATTATTGTTTCAATTACGTCATTAAAAGCGATGAAAGCGATTGTTGGCTGAAGTTTTCTCAGGCTGCTTGCTGCACTTTTATATTTTCTTAAGCAGTTTTATCGAGTACGGAATGATTATGTAACAACTGATGATAGTTTTTCTGATTAAAAATGGAGTTCAAATTAAGCTAGAAAATGTGTTACTCAATAAATCAATCGATTTTTTATTTTAACAGTTGAAAATATTAGATTTTTCTACTTTTCAAGTTTCCAATTTTATTTCCAAATTTACTTCCACTTGTGTTGTGTAGACGAGAACTTACAAAAAAAAAAAAATTAAATGTTTTTTTAACTGAAGTGAGCTGACATTTCCATGGCAAGAAGCTGATTTGTCATAAATCAGAGCCAGTTACGTTACCAGTTATAGGAAGGTTAAGAGAAAAACATAAAAAAGTGAAATAAAATGATTTAAATGAAATTATTAATAACTAAACACGACTTTTGGCCGCGTCGAGCTTCAGCAGAACTTCACACTTGACTGAACCCACCTATTCGGCGCGTTGCAGTCGCATTCGTTGACGTGAAACCAAAAGTTTTCCGGTCCAGCGTGTGGGACGCGCTGCACGAGTTCATGTTGAGCCGACGACAGCGCAGAGTTTGGGCGTCCGCCGGAGCGATAAAATCCGATAACATAATAAATGTCTCCATTTTTTTCAGTTTACTAAGCCACACTTAAGATCTCTGAGGAGTTTTTACAGAAAAAAAAACAACACAATATTTAAAATCAACATTTTTTCGGTGGTCCACTTTTTCGGAATTGGATTGCGTTGCTTTTCTTAGCGTGGTTAATAAATTTTAAATTTTGTCGCATGCTATCGGCCGGCAGCAGCAAACACCGGCCAACAACAGGCACCGGCCAACAACAAACACCGACCAGCAGCAAACACCGACCACCGTCAGTCGTCGTCACATGCTGTTCGCACTGATTGCTCACGGCTGCTCAGGATTTGCTTGCCACACACAAGTCGACGGCTCGCCGTGTCCACTTTTCAGGTTTAACTTGAATTTTG
This sequence comes from Sicus ferrugineus, assembly GCA_922984085.1. Taxonomy (NCBI): domain Eukaryota; kingdom Metazoa; phylum Arthropoda; class Insecta; order Diptera; family Conopidae; genus Sicus; species Sicus ferrugineus. The sequence continues at coordinate 8,941,055 of OV277348.1, forward strand.
TATTTACTCGGCATTAAAAAATAAAGTAATGAAGACAAATACTAAAATAATAAAGAAAAATACATAAAACTAGAAAACATTGCTGGAAAAAATTGCCTTTCGTCCCTGAATACGAGACAAAAATTATTTCAACTTTCATCCACTAAAGCAAAACAGAAGACTTAGGCAACAAACTTGAGCAGCCACAATTTGAACTTTTCGTTGCTTTTCAAGGGTCAAGATATTCAATAAAAAGCGCTCATTCTGCTTTAACTCTCAGTTATTTAACTCTCAGTTACTAATTTTCAATTAGCAGTAAATTTGCTTTTAATCGAAAAATGTCAACTTCCACTTCCACACTCATGCGATTCGATTCAGCGTTGAATTTATGCGTGAACAACGAAGAGGTGAGCAATTTTTAGTTGCCATGTTCAGTGTAGAAAAATTATATTTGTCTGTAAATATAAATGTCAACTCTTGTTCGAGGTTCGAGCATAAATAAATATCTCGATCGAAAGTAAATATTTAACAATTTAATGATTAGTTGACATTCTTGCGAAGCCAAATAACGGCAAGAAACCTTTTTCGCCAGAATTTTTATCTCCGCAAACATCGACTACTACTGCGTACGTGTGTAAATAACAAATATTTGCTTCAAATTAACTGCTTCACTACAATCGGCAGCGCTGGACGTGGATGGCTTGACGAATGAACGTTCAAACTTTAGATAAAAGCAAAGAAAACAATTTTCTTTTATTTTCTTTTACGTGTTAAAATGTTAATAATATCGAATTAAAATATGCTAACCATTTTTCGACAGTGCTGTCAATTTTGTTTTATTGTTTCCTAGCGAAATTTAGCCTTTCTTTTCGTTTTTCTTGTTTGCCATCGTTCAGTAGCGCTTAATAATTTTATTGCCTTCCATTGTCGTGGTATTTCGATTGTCACCAGAATTCTATGAAAACGCGAACTATTAAAATTCTGAAAATTTTGCCATCATTTTGACCAAAAGTGAAGAACAGCAGAAGAATTCCTGAAAGCAACAACAACAAGCAACCAAAACCCGCATCTTTATTTACGAATTCAGAATAATGCTAATTTTTTATTTGTTTTTTTACTGTTGTTTGGATTTTGTTTTCATTGTTTTATCAGTTTTATTAGCTTTTGTTTTTATTTACCTTTTTTCGGCTTTAAATTTCAGTAGTTGAAGTTGAAACTCCAGATTTATTTAATTTTGCTGCCTGTTTTTCTTTTTTTTTTTGTCAGCTACTTTTGTCAGCTGCTTTTGTTGTTGATAATTAAGTATAATTTCTGAATTTTAATTCGGTGTCTTAATGCTGTCATGCATGTGTGTGTGTGTCAGTTACCGTTATAATGACGTCTCTTCGCTTGGTTTATTTTTGCTAATTTGTTCTACGTTTTCAGTTAATAAAACACGTGAAGGGGGAAAAATACGCTCATAAATAATTCATTAGAATTCATTTCAACAATCTATAACAATTCCCTCTTTAATTTTTTTCATTTTGCTTTGGTTATTTTTATTTGTTTATTACTTTTATATATTTATTTTTATTTTATTTTAAAAATATTTATAAATATTTTAAAACATTTATTTTTATTTATTCATATTTCTCTATTTTGAAATTTTTCCCTATTCTGTACCCCATTTTCTTCAAGCGCCATACTATTTTCTATATTGTGTCTAATTTGATTTTGTATTTCGTGTTCATTAATGTTGTTTTTGTATTCTGGATTGAATTGTATTCGATAGTTTGTCTTTCACAATATGAACTTCGTAAATTGTATTCCGTATTTTGTATTTCGTATTTTGTTTTTTGTACTTTGATTTCCGTATTCCGTATTTTGCGTGTCGTATTCTGTTTTCCGTACTTTGCTTTCCACGTTATGTACACCGCGTTTTGTATTTCGTATTTCGTACTTTGTATTCCGTATTTTATACTTTGTATTTTTTCCCGTACTTTGTTTCCAAATTGTGTTTTGTATTGCGTATTCAGTAATTTGTATTTCGTGCTTTGTATTTCGTATTTTGTATTCTGTATTTTGATTTCCGTACTTTGTTTTCTGTATTTTGATTTCCGTACTTTGTTTTCTGTATTTTGTATTTCGTATTTTGTTTTCGTATCTTGATTTCTACGCTTTTTTCCGTACTTCGTTTTCCCTGCCTTGTTTTCCGTAATATTTTCCGTGTTTTGCGCTCAGTATTGCGCTCTGTATTTCGAATTCCGTATTCTGTATTACGAATTCGTTATAATTTTTTGTTCTTCGTAATTCATTCAAGCATAAATTTACAACTAAAGCGAAACAGATATTTCCAAAAATGTATTCAAATATCAAAGAAGTAGTTAACGTGTATTTAAATGTGGGCGCAACTTATAACGTCATCTCTTGAATTTCATTTCTATTGAAATTTTAAAAATTGAATCTTACAACTTTAGACTCACCTGTAAAAACGTTTCAAAACTTGTCGCCAAGTTAGTTTTCGCTTCGTTGGATTCGGTTCGGTCGGCGATGGACGCGCAGAGGACTTGAGCGGGTCCTGGAGGTGGTCCTGGAGGTGATCCTAGGGGTGGCCCTCTGGTCTGAATGACGGCCTCTTCGCCCGTCTGTCGGTAATTAAATCGAACAAAAAAGCTGCTTGCTTTCGCTGCAAGCTCGGAAAACCGATTTTCTCAGAAAGCCGCTTCAATGCCGAAACCGTTTAACTTGCAGTACGCAATTCGAGATGCAGCACCTCGAATTGCAAACATAAAAGTTGTCAGTTCTCAAGCGCAAAACAGTAAGAAAAAGTCAAACAGAAACAAAATGCCAAACTTCTCACTGCTCGCCGAGTTAAAAGATTTGAGACACCGTAAAATTCGCTTTTATGCTGCAGAACGTCTGTGGTTGAAATTCTCAGCAGAACCAAGAAGTAACGGTGTCGCTGACGACGATGGTGGCGACGACGACGACGACGACGATGGCGATGACGACGACGACGACGATGGCGACGACGATGGCGATGACGATGACGATGGCGATGACGATGACGATGGCGATGGTAACGCCAGCGAAAAAGTCAAGCTGGCAGTCAAGTCAAACTGAAAGACACACTTTTGCTTTTTATTAAAAATTGTTGTTGCTGGTGGTGGTTGTTGTTGTTGTTCCTAGTTGTTCTTTTTTTGCAACGTCTCGAGGACGATTTTCGTGACGTGAAGTTACAGTTAAATTGGCTTCTACGTCTGCCTACCAGCTGTAGATACTTTTGTATCTTTCGCAGTCTACAGTATTTTGTTTGTTTTTTTGTTAGTCACTTGTTTTGCTTTTTACTGCGTTCGAATTAAAATATCGTGAAAAAAGCGATTAAATTTCGCAACCGGTTCTTCACTGCTGCGGCCAACTGGAGATCTGCAACTGCAACCGCTGCGAGCTGCAAACTTTAATTGCTGCTTAGAGCGCATCCGTCAGATACTCGTTCTTGACGGCTGCTCGCCTGCTGCTGCTGCTGCTGCTGCTGCTGCTGCTGCTGCTGCTGCTGCTGGTGTTTCTGCAACTGTTTGTTGTTGTTGCAGTTGTTTGCTGCCTCTTGTTCAGCGATGTGGAATGTTGTTTGTTGTTGTTAGTCGCCGTTGTTAGTCGCTGCTGTTGTTCTTGTTGTTTGTTGTTCCTTGTAGCTGCTGTTGATGTTGCAGAATTAAATTTCGCTAATAATTTTATTCAGTTTTTAATATTTTAATCTTTTACAGCCGTTGTTTGGCTACCGCGCAAGATACTCACGAACTGCGAGATTCTTTTACCACAACTTGTCTCAAAAACACAGCAAAAGAGTGCCTAAAATTCACAAATTGATTTGCTGAGCTCGCACGAGGACAAAACTGCGACCACAATTTTCTGCCACTTGCATTTCTATTGAAAATAAACTGAACTGAACTTGTGTCTTGCGTGAGTTCGCTTCGACTTACTAACTTCCATAAAATCAATATTTTGTTTAATAAAAAAATTGGATTTCGTTGTTTGTTGCTGTTGTTTTGCAACTGCCGCCTCGAAATCAACGAGCATCGGCTCGATAATTTCTTGAAGTCTCTTTTCTTGGCAGTCAGCAGCTAAAACGTCTGAAACTTTTTTGATGTTAGTCAGTTTTTTCCACGTACGCGCGTCGTGCGACACACCAGTCGTCCTCGTTTGCAGAATCTCAACTGACTCGCTGCCGCCGTTGAGGTCGCTGGTTGAACTGGTTGTTCGTCTGCTGGCTCGTCGGTGGCTCACTGCTGCCTCAGCTGGCTGGCTGGTCTCCGCGTGGCTCGTGGGGCTTCGGCCGAGTCGATGCGTGCTGACTTGGGTGCTGCGCGCTCTTCGTGGTGCTGCGCTCTTCGTGGTGCTGCGCTCTTCGAGGTGCTGCGCTCTCTGAGGTGCTGCTCCACCACCTCCAACTAGCAGCAACTTGAATGGCAGTGGAAAGAGAAGAGCGAGAGAATGACAGAGTCGCTCAACTCAACTCAACTTAACTCGGTGGTGGTGGGTTCTCTCCGAAGAAAGCGAAAATTCTGCCAGCAGCTGAAAATCCTCTTGGCCACAAAAACTGTGCTACCTGAAAATTAATATCTTCGCTGAAATTCTGAAGTTTTCAATATGGATTAAAATTATTATTCCCATATAAAATACGTAAATAAATAAATATAATTATAAATTCTAGCTTTTAACTGAATTAACGTTTTTTTAAATATATTCAAATAATTAAATCAGCTTCTACTTTTTTCTTCAGGCTGGCAATGCTGTTCTCTCATCGCCCCCACACACGAACACATTTCGTCGTTCAACAATTTACAAGTATAACAGTTGAAAAGCTCCACGCGAGAGCACAAAGTGCGCAGGTGAGAGCACAAAAGCAACAACAACAACGCAAATGGAACTGGCTTCTGCTCGCAAAGGCTGTTTGTTGTTGGTTTCTCTTGTGTCGGTGTGTTTTGGTTTTTATTGCGCGTTGTGTTGATTTTGCTGCGCTCCCACTTTATGTTCTCGAGATTCTACTGAAAATTCAGGATTCGAAGAAATAGTAGTAGTTGTACTAAATGGAAAAAAATTAGTAGTAGTAGGAGTAGTAGATGGAAAAAAGTAGTAGTTTTAAGAGCAGCAGCAGCGCTTTTTTTCCATTTCCAAAACGCAGTCTTGTTTCCAGTTTTCAGCAAACGTCAACGCGACTCAAATGCAAGAGCAGAGCATAAACACGAAAACAACAACAATTCGTAGCAAAATATTGTATAACAACAACAACAACAACAACAACAACGCGGTAATTTCTGCAACAAGTTTCTCGTTCCAGAACGACGACCCAGCATCGTCAGCTGCTGATGCACTGAGCGAAAATGTGTATTGAAAGTATTGAATTTCTTTTCATACAAAAATTTCAAAAAGAGAAAAAATGAGTGGAGAAGAGATAAATGAAATTTTTAGCCTAAATTAAAAAACCGTAATTACTTTTGCAGATTTAGTAGTTGTTTCACGAAAGTAATAATAATTGTGACTAACATACTAGTAGTTTCTACCAAATATTTTAGTAGATTTAACAAAAACTGTTAGTAGATTTTAACAAATGTTTTGTTGACCAAAATGTTAGTGGAATCTAACAACATTTTAGTAAATTTAACAAGATATGTTAGTAGATTTTAAGAAATGTTTTAGTTGATTACAACAAATATTTTGCTAGATTTAAACTACTAATTAAAGTTGATTTTCACAAATATTTTAGATATTTTATATGCCATTATTTGCTCTGTGAAAGTAAACTGAATGAAAATCGTGACGAAAATCGAATTCATCGTCTTCGCTTGTTAATTAAATCGTCTTCAGTTGCTTGATTTTTTGCAGTGTAGCCACCTGAAAAGGCCGCCAACTTTTTTCTATGCTTTTCAAGACGCGTTCCTTCCCATTCTCGCCGCACGTAACTTGATGTGATGCTCGGATGTTGATTAAACGACGCTTCGCCTCGCTTGCTGACTTAAGTCGCTGTCGTCGTCCGTTCCTGGTGTCGTCTGCTCAGCCGCAGCCAACCAAACCGTCGACCCGCATCCTGCAAGCGATCATCGCAAGTTCCCCGCCCCCGCCCTCCCTCCCTCACCCCCTCACCCATCTTCCCCCTCCCCACTTCAATCTTTTCTGTCCGTTCTGTCTGCTCGAAGTATCCGTCCACCAGAAGTTTGGCTCGCCGCGTTTTCCCGCCTCCCGCTGTTCAACCAAACAACCAACATCGTGAAACAGTTTGTTGTTGTGGTTGTTGTTGTTGCTGCTGTTGTTGCTGCTTTGTGTGGTTGTTGCTGCTGGTTAGTTGTTCCTGTTGTTGTTCTTGTTGCTTTTTATAGCCAAACCGGTGTTGTTGCCACCAGCAGGAAGAGTTTTTCCGATTCTGCTGCGGTGGTTGTTGCTGTTGTTGTTGCTGTTGTTGTTGCCGCTGTTACTTTTTCAAGTGTTGCCAATTGCTGCTGTTGTGGCTTAAATATTCCTTGTTGTTGCTGGTCGAGCTGAGCTCTGCAAGTTTAAAGACGTCTTCTGTCTGAAATCGTCGTCGTCGTCGTCGTCGTCGTCGTCGTCGTCGTCGTCGTCGCTGTCGTCTTCTTCGCCGCCGCCGCCGTCGTCGTCTTCGTCTTCTTCGCCACCACAGTCGTCGTCGTCGTCACTGCCGTCGTCGTCACTGTCGTCGCCACAGTCGCCGTCCTCGAGTTTTCCGTCGCTGTTTCTGCTATAAAATCTACACGTCGGTCCGTCCTGCGCTGCGCTTTGCACGTTCGTGTGTTGGTTCGTCTGGCTGCGTGTCTGTCTGCGTGTCTGTCTGCGTGTCTGTCTGCGTGTCTGTCTGTGTGTCTGTCTGCCCGCAGCGTGTTTTCATGGCCTTTTCATTTGCAGCGTCTGCACTGCAAGGCGCTCTAAAAAGTATTTTTAAAGCCGCAAGTTGAGTAGCTGCTTCTTCTTCTTCTTGGTCTTTGGATCCTCTATTTTTCGTAGTCGTGCGTTTAGCACGATTTTGATTTTTCTTAAATGTTAAAAGCAGCCAACTAGAAGAGAAACAAAAACAAAAATCCGCATATGATGACAACAAAGAATTCATTCGCTGGTAAGGAAAAACGCAGTAGAAAATGTAGTCGCTGAACATATCGCAAAAAGTATTGAAATACTGACGAAAATTGCGATGCAGACAGAAAATAGAAAATAAATTCATCGCACTGTTGATTCATCGTAATAGCGATTCATCGCAACGGCGATTCATCGTAATGACGATCTATCGAGTGTAGGAATTTCTACACGATTTTGGTCAGTTATGAGAAGGTGGTTGTTGCTTCTTCTCCTTCCCGACTCTGATCCTCTCTTGTTTTCCTTCCTTCCTTTTTCTTGCTTCAACTCTTTTTATTCCTCCCACTCTCAGCAGACTTCCTGCTGAGAGAGAGAGAGAGAGAGAGAGAGAAGAGAGTTCGATAACCTGTCCGGCCGTCATTCTCTCTCGATACCTCGATACGCACCATAAACGGGAAGAACGACGCCAACAACAACAATATTAATAGCAACGCCAATAAAATCATAAAGAACACCATCAGAAACAACAACAACGACGACAACAACAACAACAACAACAACAGGAACAACAACAACTGCAAAGACATGACCTGCAAATCAATTTCGAGTTTGATCAGTTCGTCGGTCGGTCGGTGGACTCAAGAGGGCAGCAACAGGGAGTCCGACGCGTTGCACCCCCACTCGCCGCCACACGTTAATATTACAGTTAACAACAATTCTTAGGAAAACCGTTAGCTTCAGTTGTCCATGTGTGCGTGTGTGCGTGTGCGCGTTTGCGCGTGTGCGTGCGAGTGTAAAATGCAATTTGTGGAAATTAATAGCGCGGGCGTTGATGAAATTACGCCACAAAGAGAGAAACCGACAGACGGTTCGTGGAAGTCGGTTGACGACCGACGATTAAATTAACCCGCGGGACTTATTTGAAAATTTTATCGGGCTTCAAATCGATTTCAAACGTGGAGTGCAGCGAGAGAAAAACTACAATAAATGACAAGACAAGTGAATAAAAGATTGGCGAAGGAAGGCGAAGCGAAGGGAAGAGAAGGGATGAAGAGAAGAGAAACATATAAAAGAACATTAAAAACAAAATCTTGTTTGAAGTTCTCGTCTGGTTTCGATCTCTCGCCTCGTTTCTAGATCTCGTTTTGAATCCGAAGACCATAATCTCGGAGGAGTTCTTGCTGGAGACGATAATCGAGAAACAAACTCTTTCTCTCGAGACGATAACTGACTTCGAGAACAGCTTTTTTAATGGATTTTAATGGACTAGTCGAGGTCTAGTCATCCGAAATCTCGATAGTTCGCTTTACTATAAAATCCGATCTTCTTCGATCAAAAATCGCCTGTTTATGTGTCGCCCGTTTACGTAAGCAAAGGAATGAGAGCGGAAATGCAAGTGAAGTCATCAATGAAGCAATCAGCGATGGCGGTGACACCAACTCCAGGTCCACCGCCGGAACTGGCGGCAGCAATCGGCGTCGCCGCATCGCTGGACGGCGTTAAACGTGCTCCACTCAACACTCAAACACGTTGCGTGGATTGCATAAGCGGCGCTTAGCATGCGATTTCGCACGCGTATTTCGCAGTCCGCCGCCCTCCCGCCGCGCTCGGACTTCCACTCGCTTCGAATTCCTGCAAGACTTCCACCGATCGCACGTGACGAATGTGCGGGCGGAAAGAACTCCAGCGCTGACAGTTTAATGGAACGGAAATCGATAAAATTCTTGGAATCAAGTGTCGGTCGGCTACCGGCTTCCAGTGGCCACCTCGAGGAGGGCAAATCAAGTTAACAAACGGCGCCGACGTTGTCACCATCAGGTGTTTAATTTGCGTCAGTTGGTGGAGTGGGAGGTGGAGTGGGTGAGACGGCGAGCGGATGAGGAAAAAATGAGGAATGACTCTACCGATGAATTTAAATAGACGATGAGTTTGGACGTTCATCTCTCACTCGAAAATTATATTTAAAATTAAAATATCGTTAAATACTGGGAAAACAAAAAATATCGGCAAATATCGATAAATAAAAATATCGATAATTAAAAGCATCGTTTAATAATTTCGAGAAAAAATAATTTAATGTCATCTAAACTTCAAGCCGTTATTTGACTTCGTTTTCTCATTCCTTCTTTAAATTCCTTTCATCGCCTCAGCATTTTCCGTTTACCACTGACCCCCCAACCCCTCTGCGCCCACCACCGTCATCCACTGACCTGCCCAACGCCTCCAATCATCGCCATTAACGGTTGCATGTAGCGGTGATTGAAGGATTTTTTACGAGAAGTCGATTGGTGCGAAGAGACGCGTTAATGAGCGCCTTCAATATCGTTTAGCAGGCTCGCCATGTGCCTCCGACCCACATACAATGAGAGAACGAGGATAGAGGAAGAGAGAGAGGGTGAGAAAGTGGGAGAGAGGGAAAGAGGGAGAGTGTTTGTTGCCTCTAAATTACTTCCTTATTGCAAGGTCATCTCATGCTGAGATGACCAGCAGTCAACCGCGCGCACTTAAAGTAGGCAGCGAGTGTTAATAACTACAGTTAGTTTCAAATTTAATTGGCCAATAAAATGGCTGTCGTTCTCTGAGAGGAGATTGGAAAATTCTTTCTAAAGGAAATTTATTCTAAAGAAAATTCTTTCTAAAGAAAATTCTCGGGATGCCATTAATCGGGATTAATTATCTGCGAACGAAGAGAAAATATTCAGTGTTCAATTTTGTGGTTTTTTTGTGTTAAATAAACTTTAATTTTTTTAAATCTAAGAATTTCTAAAAATCTACAAAATTTAATCAAATTGAATAATAATTAATCAAATTAATTAATTAATCAAATTCAATAAATATATAACTTCGATAAATATAATTTCGATAAATTTTCAGTTTCGATAAATTGAATAATTTATTCGCATTAATTTCGATATTAAAAAATTCGAACAAATTTCACAATTGTGTAGTAAATTCCAAGTTTACACCAATTTATAGATTTCGATATGAGTGCAAAAATCGAACAAATACCCACCAGATAAAATTCGAACAGATGCCGTCTCCAACTCAGATTTTCGAACTCGTGTTCGAGGTGCCAGATGTGGATTATCAAGAGTCGATTTTTCATCGATCGTCTGTCGGCCGCAGAAACTTGTTAATTTACATTTATTGCCGAAATTCATTTGATACATGGCAACAACAACAACAACAACAAACACCGTACAATTTTCCTTATTTATGTCAGCGTTCGCCGACTGCACATCCTCAGCTCTCGCTGCTGAAGTCTGTTAAGTTGAAATTTATTAATCTTTTATGCGGTTGGCGGCGAGGGGCGCGGGAACTTCTTGCCATATAACGGTTAAACGTGTTGTTTCTGCTGTTGCTGTTGTTGTAGTTGTCGCCGTTGTCATCTGCGCACATCAGCCTTCGCACCATCTTGGGATTTCAAGTTAAAATATATAAATTGGTAGCCGCTAACATCAACAACATCGTGGCGCGTCTTTTGTTGTTGTCTTCTAGTCTCGTCTTGTAAGCAGTAATGAAATTTAATTTCTTCAGCATTTCAATTTACATCGCTGACGATGTGGCAAAATGGCGCTTAGCTGGTTCTCCTGATTAATTGCACGTGACATTAGCTTGCCTTACCCATTACCGCTTGCCATACCCATTACCATACCCATTACCTCACCCCTTACCATACTTTACTTTACACCTTACCGTACCCCTTACACTACCACTTCCACTAGCACTTACCTTGCCTATTACCTTACACAATGACTTACCCATTACTCCACTCTTTGTCGTACCATTCTCCCTCTTTGTCTTCTCGCTCTCCCCCACTCTTCTCTCTATCACTCTTCTGTCTCTTTTCTTTCCCTCTTTAACTCACCTCTCTCTCTCTCTCTCTCTTTCCTCTCTCACTCTCCTCCCTCTCTCACTCTCTCTCTCTCTCTCTCTCTTTCTCCTTTGTCTCTCTCCTCTCTGCCTCCTCACTTCTTTCCTTTTCTCTCTATCTCTCCTTTCTATCTCCTCTCTCTCTCTCTCTGTTCTTCCTCTCTCTCTCTCTCTCTCTCTCTTCTCTCTCTCTAGCTCTCCTCTCTCTATCTCTCTCTTCCCTCTCTCTCTCTCTCCCTCTCTCTTTTCTCTCTATTTTTTCTCTCTATCTTTTCTCTCTCCTCTCTATCCTTCTTTCTCTCTCTCTCTCTCTCTCTCTCTCTGCTCTCTCCTCTTTCCCTCCTCTCTCGCTCCTCTCTCTCTCCCTCTATCTCTCCCTCTATGCCTCTCCCTCGCGCAAACCTTCTCCACCGCTCCCTTCTCCACGTCGCTCTCTTCACCCCCTCTCACTCTCTCACCAACTCTTTCACAACTGTAATTTCCCAGAAATGTCTGACCAATAATGATGACATTAGCGGTGAAATGGGCGATAATGGTGCTCACCGATCGTTGTTCTTGAACCAGGAAATGGCTCGCGGCCCAACGCAAGCTGCAACAATTTCATGTTGCTCACCTCGCACTTGTCAGATTGCATGTCAAGCGCTAATAATCCATTTGCACCGAGAGCTCCTCCCATTTTTCGATCGGGAAAAACCAACAGTTTCACTTTATCGGCCGGCCGCCCCAACAATATTACGAGTAGTTTTGTTGTTGTTGTTGTTGTTGTTGTATTCAAATACGAACGTACTTAAGATAAATCCATAAATATACTCAACCAACTCAACTCAACTAACACCTGCCCCGCCCCCGCCGCCCCTACCGTCCCATCGCCCTCTCCAATTTTCACCCATTGCCGACACTTGAAATGGGTGCAACAACTACTACTACAGCAACAACAACAACAGCAACAACTGCGGCAATTTAACATCATCATCAGAATTTGATTTGCATTTCCGTGTTCGGTCGACGAGACGAACAAACAAGCGGACGGACAGACCGACATTCGCATCAGAGAACATCAATCAGCTTCCTTCAGGCGCAGGATTTTTAAACCAACAACAACCGCAACAACAACAACAAACGCATTACCGACCATTAGTCGGTGCACCACAATTATTGTTGCTGGTGAAGGAGGTGCCACCTTCTCCAACACCGCACAGTGGTGGGATTTCATGAAAGGCGAAGCAGAAGCGGAAATAATTTTCAAGAGAAAATCGTTCACTTCGATCAGTCAGTTGCGTTCAGAGAGTCTAAAGAGTCCATTGGATTGGAAAACTGGACTCCTCCTGAAATGCGTCCACTGTGCGATGACCAACAAGCAGGTGGCACTGGAATCCATGGAATCCACAGACACGGAGAGGTCTGTGGCTGGGAGTGAGGTTGGGAAAGATTTACTGACAGCTAATTAGCGGCGGTTAATAATGATCGACAAATTGAATGGTGAAGGAGTTCCACTGATGGATTTTCGCTCATGAATTTGATTTGTGAGAGACGTCATGACATGAAGTCGTGTTGACCCGGACTGAATTTATCATGCCACAGAACCATGTCTTCACTTAATTCCCTTCATGCGACTCTGACTTCAGGGAAACAAAATTTTGGCAAATTAGACTGAAAAACGCAGAAAATCCCAGCGGATTTTGCGAGAACTTTAACAAGAATGATACAACTACATGGATAACAACAACAACGATAGCTAGTAACATTCATAATAATAATAATAGCAAAAGTACAATAGCAACGCCAGCAACAACCAAATTATTATCAGCCACAACATGCATCGCATATCGATAAATTAAAGAGTTGCAACTGCATGCACGCGTTTCTACCGACGAACCGCGCGCCGCCTCTCGGCCGACGACGCACTGAATCGCGACTTCAAATCAATTTCAATGCGATCGTCAGTTCGATCCATCGTCGTCGATTCGATTCAGTAATTGGCAACAAATCGTCACTGCATCTCGACGGCACGTCTTGGCCGTCGCGAGCTGCTGCGGCTTGAGTGGCGCGCGATGGCATCTAATGGTGGCAGCAACGGAGGCAACAACAGCAAACCCAACAACAGGAGCTTCAACTGCAACAGCAATCACAGTAACCATATCTTTGAAGTCAGCAGCAGCAATACTTGGTCTACACACACTAACACACTCGAACACACACACACACACACACACACACACACACTCACGTGCTCATATGAACTCGACTTACTGACCCAAGACCACCGCCATCTCGCTGCATGCAACCGCCAGCACACACGGCTGCAATTACGGATTCCGATGCTGCTGCAACTTGGACTTGGCCTACCTGGAATTCGTAATTGTTGTTGCAATTACGGTAAAAATGGTCAGCAAATAAAACGCGCAACAAAAGCTCCCGGACTTCTGCTGGTGCACAGTGGGCGGAATAGAATTTCATTTTGAATGACTTCACTTTTAATGAAAGCTGTAGAGAAAATTTGAGAAACCAGGAAGTTTTTTTTCAGAGGAAGAGTGAAATATAAAGAAAAACTATCAATTAAATTAACAGAGACGTTTTCAAATCGAGCTGATAATTTTGTAATACTTTGAAATGCCACAACTTGACCGATTCCCTCGTGATGCAACCACAGTGTGCTCGACTGATGCTGGCGACACATCAGCGAATTAAAGTGAAGACTGCTGCTGCGCGAGCGAAGGCGACGAGGTGAAGGCGACGAGGAAAGGTTAAGGTTTCGTCATAAGTAAGGAAAACGATAAAATAAAATACACACGTAGCTTGCGAGGATACGAAATGTGGGACAGTGAAAAATGGGACGCGATTTATTGATCTTAAAGATCAGAATTGGAATTAGAAGAAAACTGGGGAGAGATGGAGGACCTCACAAGCCTTGCGGCTGCGGTAGCGTTGCCTACTGTTGTTGTTGTTGTTGCAATGTCATATGATGGCAAAAATGAGGACGATGGTCCAGTTAAGTATTCCGCAATGAAATGTCGTCCCAATAGTTCACATCGACACCGAGTTATTCATTTTCAACTCATTCATTTGACCCGTTTTCGATGGCAAAGTGGTCTACGAAGTTGTACAAAACGGGACAAAGGATTTTCTCCATTTGTTTGGGATACCGTTATTGGTTATAATAGCCAAATTTTGTTATACATTAATTTTAAATGCTTACAAATGTATTTTAAACGATTTAAGCAATTTTAAACAGTTTTCGATAGAGATATTTATAGCTTTGGTACAAGAAACGGGCGTGCTTATTATCCGATTTGGTCCATTTTTTTTGTTTGCGCTGCTGTACGGATTAGAGAATATTTGTACCGACTTTCAGCCCAATATTTCTGAGCGTTCTTCTGTAATCGTGTCTGCAACTATACTGACTTTATATTAATTTATTTTTCATATGGTGATTATAATTGAATATCTCTTTATAACTCTGTCTTCAATACATTGTTGGAGGAGACTTCAATGCAAAAAACGTTGACTGGGGTGATTCCATTAATAATACCAATGGTAATGCACTCTTCAGTTGGTTACAGCACAATATTCTCAGCTTCACAAGGTTATCGGACTCAACACCTTCTTATCCTAACGGTTCGTCTTTTCTTGACCACTTCCTAATCAGCTCAAATCTTTTAAACTCCACAAATCAAAATTTTAAAATTTCCAGTCTTCCTACTTTTTCTGATCATTACCCTCTTAAATTGCATATTAAATTCACGGATTTTGAGTTTCTTCTCCATTCCCCCCATTTTTTCACCTCCTTCAGAAGAACCAATTGGGATACGTTTAGAAATGATTTCGTTAATGAAATAATAAATCATTTTCCTCCGTCTTGTAGAAATTTAAGTAATCACGAAATTGATGCTTTCATATCACTGTTTTCTAATTCTTTAAATTCATTGGTTACACTTCATTCTGAAAGAATTGTTAGAGAAAATAAAAAAATTATTATTTCTGACAATATAAAATATTTGTTTAAAATCAAGCATCGTTGGCAGAGGGATTTGAAGCGTATTTATCATTGTAATTTCAACCGTTCAAGTCCAAGTTACTTACTCCTGTCTAAGCAAATTCAACTGTTGAGCATTATTATTAAAAAACAAGTAGAAATTGAACAGTCCAAAATTTTTAGCGTTAAACTGAGCAAAATTGTGCCAGGCCCAAGGGCTCATAAACAAATCTATAGTTTAATAGGAGCTAAAAAAAAATCATTAGCAAAAAACCTTTCAGTTAACGGCGTCGATATTGAAAATAACGATGAAAAACTGCAACATCTGCTAGCTCATTTTTCCAATATTTACAAGGGTTCTCCTCCTGGCAGGGACATTTCTTATATAGAAAATTCGCTAACAAATATTTTTGCTCAATCTCCACAAAGCATCCATATTTTTAGTAATGTTTTAAGTGCACTCAATGAATGCCACCTTCCTAGGTTGACTTATTTGGACGAAGTTTTCTCTTGTGCTGTTAAACTGAATAGCAAAAGGTCTTCTGGTCTAGATGACGTCTCTAATTTCTTAATTAAAAGACTTCCTATGAAAGCTTTTGAATATATTGCAATTGTTTTTAATAATTGTTTAAATAATTCATATTTTCCTGACGCGTGGAAAGTCTCTAAGATTATTCCTATTCAAAAAAAGTCAAACAACTTTGAGGTAAATAATCTGAGACCAATTTCTTTGTTGTCTAATCTAGGAAAGCTTTTTGAAAACGTTATTCGCAGAATTATGGACGTCGGGCTGGATCCATCTTATATTCCAAATTTGCAGTTTGGTTTTAAAAAAGGTCACTCAACAGTTGATGCTTTATTGAAATTTCAAAATGATATAGTTTCTAACTTGCGTAATCGTCGTTGCACCGTTGCAATTTCTTTAGACATTGATAAGGCTTTTGATCGCGCATATCATAACGGAATTCTTTTTAAAATGTTTCAAATTGGTTTCGCTCCCTCAATTATTAAATTATTCAAGAGTTTCTTTGCAAACAGAAAGTTTTGCGTTCTTTTTAATGGATTGCTTTCGGATATTGGTGACATAAGTTGTGGAGTCCCTCAGGGTTCCATCTTAGCTCCTCATCTTTTCAATATTTTAATGTACGATTTCCCACACTTTGGGCCTAATTCGACGGGTCTTTTGTATGCTGACGACTCTCTTCTGTACTCTCACCATGAGTCCCCTAAGTTGGCGTTAGATCAGACTTTGCAACATCTGCAAATTGTACGACGTTTCTACGAGAAATGGGGTATTAAAGTTAATGCATCTAAAAGTGAAGCCATTTGCATCAGGAATGCTTCAGGGAAATGTAAGTCGTTTGTTGTGCCTGAAAGCAAAACTTTACAATTCGCTCTGAATGGGTCTGAGATTCCTTTCAAGGATTCCATTAAATATCTTGGCATTAATTTTTACAGTCTTCTGAAATTTAACAAACATGCAAGAATTGTACTGAAAAAAGCTTACAGAATTTTGGGCACTTTTTCAAGTATTTTTTGGAACAGAAACTTACCAAAGAGGACAAAACTTTTGTTGTATAAAACCTGTATTAGACCTGTTATCTTGTATGGATTTCCTATTTGGTTTAACGTTTCTCCAACTGTCATTAGAGAATTTGAAATTTTAGAACGCAAGGTCTTACGTCATTGCATTGGAAAGTATTTCCAATCGCCTACAAAACGTTTCTCGAATCGTTTCGTTTATTCGGAAGCTAAAGTTTGCCCAATTGGCCTTTACGTGTCAGATATTCTACATAGATTTATCAATAGAATTTCTTGCCATGTTAACGATTGCATTCTTGATATCTTCAACCAACAAAGAGTTTTTAGCTGGTCAAATTTAAGGTATTTATCACCCATTGGCTTCGCTAACGAAGCTCCCGCTAATTTTGATTTAAATGTGTCACTTTGTCACAATTTTTATAAAAATACAGTTCCTGATTCTCATAGAGGTTAGCACTCAAATGTGTCTAAAAGGTTTGTTTTCTCTTTTTTGGTTTTGTATTAATTTTTTATTATTTTTTTTTTCTTTATTTTTCTTTTCTTAGAGCACTAAGTTAGCATTAAGTTAGCATTAAGATCTAATCTAGGTTAAGTGATCTATATATCTCAATCCATGTCAGCTCCGGGAGCAAGAGCGTTTAATGTTCATGTTATTGTTTTCTTCAATGTTCTCTTCTTATTAATAAGTTTGATACTGCTGTACATATATGTTTTTTAGATAATACATTATAGTCTTTAATTTTTATCCACAATTGTAATTTGAATTTTTGTAAACTTATAATGTTGTTGAAAAAAGGCTCAATAAAATTTCAATTTCAATTTCTGTCTTCAATACTCTTGGAGCGAATGGAGTGAATGCACTATCCTCCCCTAACCTCCCCTATCCTCCCCTAACCTCCCCTACCCTCCCCGCCCATGTGTTTCGGGTGTCGGCTGTATACAACTAAGGGAAACCACGGTGTGCGCCAAGGACGCGAACGCAGAAGATTAGATCGGATATCATTGGGTTTGCATAAAACTGAAATTAGTGTGCCCGATCACGTTCATTTTCAGCACAAACATATGGGTCCCGAAGACCACACAGGTAACCAAACAGAAGGGAAACCAAACAGAGGGGAAACCAGACAGAAATGAAGAAAGGTATCAAAATCATCAAAGAAGAACTTGAAACGCAGACGCACACTGGATCGCCCTCTTCGCTCGCGCCTCCGCTCCCGCTCCCCTACCCCACCCTAACGTCCCCCTTCACCCCGTCGCGCTCATGCAGACACATGAAGAATGAAGAACAAAATGTGTTGCAATCAACAAGTTCAACGTGGCCAATGAAATTTAAAGCTACCGAGCGAAAAGCAGCTCGGCAGCTCGACTTCAGCATCAGGAAGTCAACATTTGAATCTCGGCAGCGCGAACAATAACTGAACTCGCAGTTAGAGTTCGAGTTCGGGATCTCCAGCTTCAGTTGGCGTCGCCGACCACTAAGCCTGGCTAACACACGGACCAGCAAACGGGCTAACAAGCTGCGGATTGGCATATTATAACGATTATTGTTATTAGTTCGCTGTGGTCGCGAATCAGTCAGCGCATCTGCGCTTTTGGTTTTGGTGTTGTCGGTGTTGTTGTCGTTGTTGTCGTTGTTGTGGTTGTTGTTGCTGCTGCCAGCACCGCAGCTTCGATTCGGACTTCGGATTAAAGATGCAGCGTAAGTAGCCGCGCCGCCGCAGCTGCTGACTTGGCCGTAATGACTTCATGTTGGCACTCAGCTGGAGCGGAATCGTTAGAAGCGGCAATTCGCAGAGTCAAACCCTCTTGTGTCTCGCTGCATGAGCGCACGCAGGATTTTGCAGGAGGTGCAGGAACTTCTATTTATAATAAGAATAAAATATTTGAAGGGATTTTCTATTTTATAAGGGATATTTTAGAATATGAATAAAATAAATAAATTTTATTAATAAATTTTATTATTGCCTCTAAATACATGTATGTAAATGTGTGTGTGTGTGTGTGTGTGTTTGTATTTGTTTAAGGTGCAAAACTCAATCACCTCATCTATTCATGATATTCTTTCGATGCTGTTGTTGTTGGTGTTCTTGCTGCTGCTGCTGTCGCTTCCCTCGTCGTTTTCCATGTTTTTCTCTCATTGTTGCGGTTGCTTCTTCTCCAGTTTTTGCTGCCTGCAACTTTGGCCGCGACCACCTCTGCCAGCGACTCGTAGCAACAATTTTATTTAATTTAGAAAACGTGATGGCATTCTTTTCACCGCTCATGACTTCTTGGGATTAAAAATTATTACTTCTGGTTGGGGGAAAAAAAACTAGAAATTATTCTTGCAAATTTAAAAAACGTTCCTCTGAAAATCCTCGAGACGCATTCTTCACATATGATTTCCTCAAAATTTTAGTTGAAATTCAATCCAACTTTTATTGTTTGTATTGTAAAGAGCTTTTAAAGTTGTTGTTGTTGTTGTTGTTGGTAATGCTGTCGTTGTTGCTGGTAATGCTGTCTACAACAACACAGCCGGGCAACATCACGCAGCATGCAACAGCCCGGCATCTGGCAACATCGAGAGTTAACAGCGTGCAACATTTTAATGTCGTTTCAACGCGGCTGTTTAACACTTTGCGGCGACCGAAGGCATTTCATTTATTATTTCTCGCTTTCCTTTGTTGTTTTTGCAAGATTAAAAGATACTTAAAGTTCAGAATTGTCGCTGAGGTTTGAAGATGCTTCAGGCTGAGAGATTCTAATCGCATGAATCTGAGACGAATGCCATTTCAAGTGGGATTTGCGTAATCGGTAATTCTAAATAATAAAATTCACATAAAATTCGCTCTGAAGCTCACATTAAACGACTGACGACTGAAAAAATAGCGGTGATCAACGCTAACCGTTGAAATGATTAAATAAATCAAAATGATTGCGTCAAATGAGGACAGAAAGAAGTCAAGTGACAAAATTTAATGGATTTAAGAACAACAAAATCTCACTTAAAAGAGCCAGAAAAAATTACTAAATAATAATGAAAAGAGAGCGCAAAAGAGTGGAAGAATTCTTTAATAAGCCGAAGAAAGCTTGACAGCCCGACTTGAACGGAAGCAACTGTCAACTTTTTAAGCAGCCATTAAAAACGCATTTCAGCTCAAAGCGTGTGATGAAGAGCGCGAGGAAGAGAGCGAGCAGAGTGTGAGGGACGAGAAAGAGGTGACACATTTATCAGCTGCTCACACATGTGTACGCTCGCATGTAACGGTAACTAATAAAGTTATAATTCCAGTCATTTCCTTCTTCCCGAGTGAGTAGAAGTGCGATTGACGCTTTCCTTTTTAACCGATTGTCGATGTGACGAACGCGTTGGCTGTTGTGTTGACAATGCAAGATTGTTAAATGAAAATTGTGATATTTTTAGAAGAAGTTATCAAAAAATCAACGAAACTATTTTAAAGTTTTACAAATGATAGTAAAGGTGAGCAATTTTTATCTTCATTTTTCATTTCAAATTACACTTTTTTTAATTCTAAATCACAAAATGATTTGTTTTCTTGTTTTCAACAATTTTGTTTTATCCATTTTCGTTTCTATTAAAACGAATTTTAATAGTTTTTCAATCAATTTGTTTTACGAAAATATTTTTCATTTTATCTGTTTTCTAATTTATTTCAACAAAATATATATATAATTGCTAAAGAAAAACCCATTTCTTCTAATCAACTTTTTCCGTGCTAATTAGAAGCTCCAGCGGCAAGACTTAGAACCGTTATATCATTCCTTTCGATGATCGATGAGTCCGAATGCCACGAATCGATTAATATTCTTCACCACGGATCCAGCGTGGAAGCGACGCGCCAAACAGTAGCCGACTGGCTGTGAGGCGCTGCCACAACAGCAACGGTCTGCCACAACAACCACAACAACAACCACCACCAAATTGAAACCAACAACAGTAATAAAATAATAGAAGAAAACAATAATTATGTAGAAATCGAAACATAAAAGGTTTGAAAATAAAAAGAAACGCATAGAATCACAACTAAAATGGAGAAATAAAATAAAATGCAATCAAAAAGATTGTCATGCATAACAAGTGAGTTGCTGCTGCTGCTGCTGCTGCCGCTACAACAACTCATTGCTGTTGTTGCATTCGAGTGACGATGGCTCGCAGAAGAAGCGGTTCGCTCGAAAGCATTTCCGGCATTAAAGGCGCGAATGGCCGAGAGGCACTTGAAGCCACGGCAGGACCGAAGAACGACGCTCAATTTCGAAATGCAAATTAAGCCGCAAAAGATGACAACAAGCCACTTAACACACTAACAACTCAACAGAGAGGCAGACAGACAGACTGAAGCAGGCAACTGGAGGAGGCGCAACTGAAGGAGGCAACTGAAAACAGCCGTCAAGTTTGCTAACGCACTCAACTCAAGTTAATGAACGCAACACTGATGGCAACGAGGGGTTTCCCCGTCCCCAACCTCCCCCAATCGGGAAACGGGATCCGTGTTGAAGATATTATCACACGAAACGGGAATTGAAATAAAGATCGAGAAGGTTTTTTCCGGCCAAGACAAGAATTAAGTTGGAGGCAGCCTGCTTTTCATCTCTAACTTGAGACGATAATCGAGATCGAGGCGGACTTTTTCAGTCGAGAGGAGAACCGTGATCGAGGTCGAGGCAGTTATTATCAGACGAGACGAGAACCGGGATCGATACAGCGTTCTTTTCGTCTCTAATTTGAGACTATAGTCGAAATGAAAAATGCAGATCGAGACAGCTGTTCTAGTCGAGAGGACAACTGGTGTCGAGACAATTATTATCGGACAAGACGAGCAACTCGATTGATCGACGAGCGTGCGACTCGATCAATCGATGATCGTCTGCGACTAATTTGTCACAGTTTTTTTCGTAATCAAGATGTACTTGGATTTAATGTGGTTAATTACTGTTGCAGTAACAACAAGAAAACCGTCATTATTTCTGTTTTGCTTAATTAAATTTTCACCTCTCTTTCTCTGCGTTATTTTGCAGCACATAATTTGTTTGACTTGGCCTGACTTGAAGTCGCTTCTAATGCTATCGGTTACTTCATGCCAATCGATGGCGTTATTAATGCCGATTACATCAGCTAACTGTGGACGCCTCCGAAGAACCCTGTTGGGATCATCATTAATTTTCCTCCGCCTTTTCTCTCTCCCCCCCCCCACCACTTTGCTTCCATTGGTTCTCCTTGCTCACGTGCTCACGTTCGGTTGCAATATGAGGTTAATTTATTTTAATAAAAACTCAGCAATCAAATTATATTCCGCCAGAGCCTCTGAAGTGTGTTTACAGTTAAAAAAATTATGTACCGTAAAATCAAAGAGAAAAAACAGAAATGATTTCTGGAATTTGATTTTTTGTAACGCTGAATTCGATTTGTAAAAAGTTGAATTTGACTTCAAAAAAGTTTTATTTGATTCGTAAAAAGTTGAATTTGATGTGTTAAAAGTTGAATTTAATTTGTGAAAATTCTAACTTCGCACGCAGAGGGATTTTATTTGTAAAAAGTTGACTTTGTTTTGTAGAAATTTGAATATCATTTATAAAAATTTGAATTTGATTTATAAGAAGTTGAATTTGATTTATAAGATGTTGAATTTGATTTATAAAAAGTGGAATTTGATGTGTGGAAGTTTGAATTCGATTTATAAGAAGTTGAATTGGATTTATAAGATGTCGAATTTGATTTATAAAAAGTGGAATTTTATGTGTGGAATGTTGCATGTGATTTATAAAAAATGGAATTTGATGTGTAGAAAGTTGAACTTGATTTATGAAACGTTGAATTTGCTTTTAAGAAAGTTGAATTTGATTTTTGAAAAGTTGAATTTGATTTGCAAAAGGCTGAAAATGATTTTTGAAATATTAAACTAGATTTTTTGTTTTTACAAATACTTTTGTTATTTCACCAACTATTTTGCTGCTTATTTGTCGAATTACTACAAAAATTAGTTAAGTGTATCTGCAACGGAGAAGATGTGCAAACAACATTTAAGTATCTTTGGTATCTGCATCCAGAAATTATTAAAGCGTTGAATGTACAGAGCGGCTGTACTGTTCACGATCAGTCTGAACGATCTACTCTGTCTCTCTGTCCGTCTGTCCACATGTCTCCCTGTCTCTCTGTCTCCCCGTCTCACTGTCTCGCTGTCTCTCTGTCTGTCCGTCTCCTTGTCTGTCTGTCTGTCTATCTGATCTTTCATTCTGCGTATCTGATATCTCATTCTGACTGTCTGTCCAACTGGATACCGCTAAGCAGCGCATCCGTCTGGCCGTCTGGCTGTCTGTCCGTCCGTCTGGCAGCTTGTTTCGGTCTGGCTTTTTGCCATTCTGTGTACAACAAAGTTGCAGATATAATTGACCAGCCTCGCTTGCAGCAGAGCTGGAGGAGCAACGCTGGCTTGACCAGCCGCCGCCGTCTACCATTAAAACCAGCTAATTTTCGGCTTGAAATGCCAGTGTTGTTGTTGTTGCTGCTGTTGTTGTTGTTGCTGCTGTTGTTGGTTTTGTGTTTGCCGTTGTTTCCAAAAAGGTTTTGACCTCTGCTAAGGCGATGCTCGTCCAAGTCAAAGGTTGCGGTCAGTGGCCACAATGGAATGTTTAAAAATGTTTTAAAAGAATTTTCGAACTCTCCAAACAAATTTAGAAATATTTCTGAAATAATAAATAAAGAAAAGCTCAAATTAATCTTAATAGATAAGTATATAAAATCACTCAATTTATTGATAGAAGAGTTCGATTTGTTTTCATTGAATTAAGAAAGCAACTTCGAGTGTTTATTTCATTATCTCGATTCATTTCCGAGTTTTCTGAGTTGATTACGGGTTGAGCAGGCGGACGATAACCTTTTTTACATCGGCAATCGTGCGAAATTAGCGAGAAATATCTGGATCACTTCGTGTGTTTATTAAAAACACTTCAGAGAACATTCAGAGTACCTTGAAAGCGTGAGCGAAATTTGCGTTTTGCAAGATATCGCAAATCAGTAGACAATCTTGACGGACCACAACAAGCTCGCGGATTGAAATGTTCTTGAAATTACTGAATATTTTAATTTGTTTCACCTGCTTGCTGACGATTTCGAGCAGAGCGGTAGATGGGAGAGCGCGTTCGAAGAGTCCCTCCGCTCACGAGCTGGAAAAAATCAGTGTACGATTGGTTTTAATTGTTTTTAAAAGTTTGTCTAAGTTGTTTTCAAAACTTTTGCTCTAACAGATACTTGATCCTCTGCCGGAGACGACCAGATTCGAGCAAAGGCTAATCAATAGAGACGATTTCAACTGCAAACTAGACTTGGATACACTGATGTCTCGCATTTCAGTCGGAATTCTCGATATGCAAACCTATTTAGGAGTTTGCGGTGAGGAAAGTGAACGGGTTAGAAAGTAAACTCCAGATTGGTGCTCAATAAACTTACAAAAAGATACGCTTTAAGTTTAAATTTGATCAGTTGTGTTCTTCCTTATTGATAGTGATGCGCGCGAGATGAGACGATTCTAAATGTTCTCGACAGAGTTTTCTATTCGAAGCAAAAGTCGAAATCGTGGCAGCTTTTTTTGTATATCGAATTCCAATCGAGATTGAGGCGACCTCTTCTAGTTGCTATGAGAATTAACTGGTCTCGAGACCAGTCTTTCAGCCGAAATGATCATGAAGATCGACACAATTCGGCTTTTCTCACTGGAATTGACAAAAATCCAACAAGACGATGATGCTTATCGCCGTCTATACTTTGTCCTCCGCCCCTCTTTTTCCTCCATCTTTCTTTTCGCCTCTTTCCACATGTTGTTGGATGGATTTCACACACTTACCATTTTCATGGCCAACAAAACGTTTGGCACCGTTAGATCGGCGCTGATGGATGCAGGATGGATCCGAGATTTATAGGAAATTTCATTCCGAGATGGTACGCTGATTCACTGAAATCGATGGGTCGTCGTCTGCTTGTTAGGCGGAGAAGTCTGAAGATAAAAATGAGAAAAGAAAAGAATCAGTAAAAAGATCTGATGTCTCACAATGAAAAGTACAACAAAAACAACTGGATTGGATGTTGGAATATTTTATTTGGTTTTTCATGGTTTTCTTCATGTTATTTAGATGGTTTCTTGTAGCAGATGTTGTTGTTGTTGTTTTTGTTGGTTTCGTTGTTGCTGTTGTTTTTATTATTGTCGTTTTTGTTGTGGTTCTTCTTCACACTGCGAAAATGTCGTCAGTTTGGAACTCAGCCAGTCAGCCAGTCAGCTATTCAGCGTCATGTAAGCCGCCGACTCAACTGCGTGGGAATCAAATGAACAGTTTTTTCTTTTAGCTTATATTTGTGGTTTTTTTTTTGTTATCCTTTCAGCGCCACGAATAAGTAACCAATTAAGTGCAAACTACGAATTTGGAAGTTTATTGCTGTAGTTAATTTTGTACTTCTTGTATAATTTCTTTTCACTTGGGAAATTGAGTTACAAAAAATTGGTGGGCTTTAAATAGAAAGCATAAATATAATCAAACTAAAGAATTGAAAATATTTGCAATTTCTTCACATAATTGAATTGATTTGTTCGCCACTTTTATGGATTTTCTTCAGTTTTTTATTTAGTAGGTCCGAAAACTTATTTCGGCTGCGGAAAAACTGTAACAAAATTATTCAAAGGCACAACCAGGTCACGCCTGTCTGCAGTAACTTTTGCTGGTAACGGCAGCTCACGTCATGGTAGGCGTGAGAGGATGGCGCGGGTGTGGGGAAGCAGTGGCGTAACCAGAGAAACTTTCGAAAGAAAAAGGAAAGGATTTTGTCTCAAATTGATTAAGTATTTTTGGACTTAATAAATGAAAACATTTCAAAATCGCCTTCTAAGTCGAAGAGCTTGAACCACCAAAGCCATCACCTCTCGGAGACGCCTCTGCTGCAGGGGTCGCGGGGAGAATTAATGCTCTCTGAGGGGCGAAGGGACGAAAAAGAAAAACGGAACGCTTCACCCATAAAACTTCCTTGGCGAGGCTGTAAATCAAGTGGGAATCACTTGACCTCCTACATTGAATTGTGTGGCTGCGGCTCTGTGTGTGGCTCTGTGTGACTGTCGTGTGTGTGTGTGTCTATGCGTGTGTGTGCATGTGTGTGTTTGTAAGTCTGACTTAAATGTCTTTCAGCCAAGTTAAGTGCGGCTTAAATTTGCCAATTTACGTAAGAAATATTGACACAAGCGAACAATTCAGACTTCTTTCCTGCGCTGAAGCTTGACAAGCTGCAACGACAAACGCGAAACGAGTGCAAATTTATTTCCATTACGCTGCAAATGGTAATGGTTATTGGAATGGGTTAGGTGACCGGTTAGCGGGAGCGGGAAGAAAGGCGGAGGAAGAAGAGTGGAGACTTGGGGAAATCTAATGACTTCAAAGAATGGAAGACGACTGAAAGGCCGTTCGAACTTCTTCAATTTATTACGCGAACTCAGTTCAAAGAAACGTGAAATTGTTGGTTTGTGTCTTCTATAAAAAATGGATAAAAGGAAATTTTAAGAAGAGATTTTTATCTTTAGATCAAGACAGCATCTGTGATCTGATCATGTAATCAGGATTACGATTACTTCTTTATTAGAACGACTCTGTAAAAGTAATCCAATTGTTATTTCAATTATGATTATAAACCCAGTAAAATAATCTGTATATTTTAATCTTAATGGTTTTAGTCAAAACCTAATCTGTTATAATTAATTTTTGATTACTTTTTGATTACTCTTAGATTACTTTTTGATTATTTTAGTAATATTTTCAGGTTTTAGTTAGATTATTGCAAGTAATCCAAAAGTAATCTCAAGCTCCATCTAAAATTCATTTTCATTTATATTTAACTAATTACTTTTAGCTAATCTTTAATCATAAATGGAAAGTAATCTAGAATAATGATTACTTTTACAACTCCCATTAGAACAATAGGCGATATTTTGTCTCTGTTGTTCTGTTTTTTTGAAAATAATAAAGATGTAAGACTAATTTTAGATGCATTTCAAAATCTTTCCCTTTTTTCTAAATTCCTTTGAGTTGAAATAAATAACAACTCAGGCTAAATATTAAGTTAAAACTGGCCTATTCGATTTTTTTTGGCCTGTCATACAAAAACAATCGTTGACCTTCTTTATCGCCACACAACAAATTGTTTTAATGCCATGGATGCAAAAACTCTTTCGCTCACTTGCCGAACAACTAACCGATTCGAAAAGATTGCAGTGAAAAACGTGCTTGAAAAAGATTTTGCGAATTGCTATTCCATCACGGTGTAGCATGATATTTTTGCCTATTTTTTCTGTTTTTATTTTTGGCTTGTGATATTTTGAAAATTTTAAGGTAACAGTAACTCACAAATTCAATCATTCCGCCATCTTCTGAATGACGACGACGATGCTGGTGATGAGGATGACGATATAAAAGTCATTTTTCAATCACGCTTTAAGGTGCCCCGAAATATTTTATTTAAAACGAAATACCAACAATAAAACAACAACAAGAACGACAGTAATAGATAATAACAATAGTCGAAATAATAATACTAATATTAATAATAACAATAACACTATTTTGGTTTAAAAAATTTTAATGAAATTAAAAGTGATTTCGTGCCGATACCGATATTCGTTTCGTGCAGATTTACATATTTTTTTCCTTGATTTTACTTTTCTGTTGCAATTATTTGACAAGGTTTAGTAAAAAATACTTAAAATACAAATTTTTTGCTGCAGAAAGATAAAAAGTTACCTCAAAATTGGTTTAGCTTGAGTCATTAACTCCATCTTCTGCGGTTCCGACGGGCCAAGGCTGTCAGAATTGGCCACGAAAAGGTTTGCAAGCGTTTATGAAGCGTTTAACCTTTCAACGGTTGTTGAGCGTCTTTTGTTTGAATGAATTTGCCAAACGAAAATTGGCAGCATTAAATTATTTGCAAAAATTTTGAGAACTTTAAATAGAAAATATTTTTTTACATTTTGGTGATTTGATCAAATTTAATGTTGAATTTTTAAAATATATGTAAACCAGAAACGAATACAGATGTTTGAATAAATAAATTTCGGCTGTCTGATCGTCTTTGATAGTCCTATAAAATTGATTGCTGCCTTCCTACTTCTACACGGAAGATTCTTTTTATATACAAAAAAAACCAAAAGTTGATAACAAATTCTGACGAAATTGTTTGCTAAACTAAACCTCGCCTTCGCATTACAACACGTTCGAGATCCTCCAAGCTGCTTATTCAGATTAATAGAAAGGCTATTTAATCAGGCAACATAATGAATTTGTACTTCGTTAGCTGAGAACAACGAAAATGTTTCCAAACATCAATAATGTTCACTGATGATTGTGCTGATTAAAGTGGCGAAGCAGCAGCCAGCCGTCTGCAGTTGCTGGGTTCACGGATATCGTGAGCTACCTTCTCATGATCGGATCGAATCTATGGATTCCGTTCAGAAGCTTGACATCATCGCCGTTTTTAGTGTGTTTAATTTGCGGATACCTTCGATTCAGCGCATACAAAAACAATGTTGAGAACTTAAAGATTTCAATAAATTTGATTCCTTTCAGTGTAAAAATCCTAATTGTTTTTTTCCTTTTTTCCCCTCGGAATGCAGACATTATTAGTCACCTCCATGCAATGAGGAAGAATTGGCTGAAAATAAATCTGATGCTGCTAATTTTTATGATTTTTCTCTTTATTCTTTAAATAATAAAAGAGTTGTGTAAAGAATTTCGCTTTCAACTGCTTACAAATTATTCTATTCTCATGAGTATTAATTAGTTTCTCAATTGGTGAATTACAATTATGTTGCTCAGTCATCGCTATTATTATTCATCTAATATTAGACACAAGATAACAATAATTAATACAATCCCAGCGAATTGAAAATAAAGTTTAATCTTCTCCAGTTCAAGTAAAAACGTTACCTGTTTATAAAAACATTATTTCTAGACATTGATGAAAAAATAAACGTGCCGTCCAATCGTTTACATAAATCTTAATTGCAATATAATTAATGATATTTAATTGCTTGTCATATTTATATTTAATGCCCTCAACTTTACTTAAAACTCCTTTTATACCCTACAACCGAAGGGGAGTGAATATTCATTCCGTTCTTCCATTTGTAACAGAAAGAAGAAGACAAGGAGAGAAGTAGACAAGATAGATATAGAAAAATAGTTCTATTCATGCTCAGCGTCATCTTTTGAGTCGATTTAAACGTCTGTCCGCCCGTCTGTCTATCCGTCCGTCTGTCTCTGGATTGAAATAACGATGGCGGGAGAACGAACAGATATCTAGCAATAAAACTTAACACGAATATTCTTTGTTGTATAAAGCAGCTGGAGATTGAAAACGAGCGAAATCGATTAATAATCACGCCTACTTTTTGTATTAAATATAAGGAAACCTCTTTTTTGAAAATAATAAAATGTTACAAATCTCATAAACGGTGAGAGATATTAAGACATAATTTCATCCTAGAACGTATAGTACTATTATCACAATATTAACAAAAAATGGGCGTAATCCGACCACTTATTCAAAAGTTATCAACTTACGAAAATCTAATCGAAAATTTAACGCTTAACGTATGCTAAGAATAGAACATTTTATATCTCAGCTCTCTTGAATTAGAGAAATTGAGTGAATCCTACGTATATTTATTTTATTGCATTCTATTCTACTTTAATATATTTTACTAGATTTTACTTTATTTACTCCGTCTTTATGCTCATCGCTTATCTTGAGCACGAAGCGTGAGGCGATTTATTCATTTGAAAATTTCACTCATTTTCAGTTTATGTGACGTATGCGACCCAATAAATTATATTATCTGGCAATCTATTGAAGCCAAGTGAGACCTGGAGCTACAGCAGAAAGTAGAACAGATCTGCATGCCGCCCCTCCATCCCCCACACATATTCCTTCCCTTCCCTTCCTTCCGCAGACAGCCAGCAGCCAGTGTGCCCCTCACACTGACAATCGGTGCGAAACTGATGCACGGATGCTACTTTGCTGTGGAATAAAAAATCATGAAGAGCAGATTCGCTTGCGAATTGAAACGTGGACCGAATATGCGCTGTTTAACCCTACTGAACCAACTGTAGAGGCGGCCGATCGACGCGACGCGTCTGCCCCCAACGTCAAAGAGAGCAAAACGGGATTCCGTTTGGAGGAACCGATCGCGTTCTGGCCCGGTATTTGTGTCATCGCATGTGCTTGGAAAGCTGAGAATTATATGATGCGACACTTTGCTGGCTGGCTGCTTGGGTCGGATTCACGTCGAAGGTAGTGTGAAGTGACCAGATGTCCTCAGCGTGGAGAAGAAGAAAACAAAAATTATGTTTTCCCTGATATTTCTCAAAATTTGTTAATTTTTTAATACATATTAAGACATTCAAGGGATTTTATTATTACGAATATAATATATAAATTGCACAAAAGTTGTGGCAACTGGTCACTTTACCAGAATTTTCCTCTATTATTTTAAAAGCCAATTTCTTTAATTTATACATAAATCACGCGATTTAGTTGCGCGAAAATAATAAAAGCTTAAAATAAACTAAAATAAATTTTGTTTTGTACTCGTAATAAAAAGATTTCTCTCCCATTTTGATTCTCTCCCGTTTTAACTCTAAAAATCTCTATTGTTCTACATATCATCCGGAGATAACAATGAACCAACAACAACAACTGTCGATGTAAAACCAACAAAAGGAAGAATTTTCTTTTATTTTTGGATATTCAGCAAAATCAGTGTTGCTTCCCTTTTCCGGTTTTTCCCATCCATCCGAGATCCCATTGAAATGCCGCTGCTCCCTTTTTAGAGTTTCACAGCCACGTTTTCCTTGTTTCCCTGCTCACTCGGCCCACGGCCCACCTCCTTCCCCTTTCGACTGGTCTTACCTTCCCCTCACCATCCCCCCCTCGATACCTTCCCTCACCCTTCCCTACCTAACACAAAAATCCTGCCATCAAAGCGTTTTAAAGGGAAAATTGTGGAGGTGTTTTTGTCAATGTTTTTCATTATTTTTCCATCGAAGCTTTCGTCCGAAGCGGAAAAAAGTGACACAGAGTTCGTTCAAATCAATTGAAGCGCGCAGTTCAAGAAATTACAATGGGGAAAGTTTTAGTTTTTTAGTTACCACTAAAAGAAAAACCAAACAAAAGTTCCCTTTGGAGATTCTTTTTTTACTAATAAGCGAAAAAAACTCAAGAGAAACAATTGAATTGACTGCAATCTTCGACTGAATTGACTGAGGCATTTGAAAATGTCAAAATGGCTTGACATCAGTCATTTCCCCTCCTCCCTCCACACCTCCTCTCCACACCCACTCACGTCTCCTCTCCCCCGCCCACTGCTTGCTATCTTTGCTCTGTTTCACTCTTCGATTGCAGCGATTTAATTTACAGCGATTTTTTATGGCTGCTTTTTTGCGCGATTTATTTTGCATGTGAAGCGGAAAAATCGCTGCTTCGCTGGCAGATGCCGTCGCTGAAAATGGGTCAACCGAGTTCAATGAAGTTCAATTCGTTTGTTCGAAATTTCTCTCTAATTTTGCAATAAATATATTTTATAATAATAGCAATTGTTTGGTAAAAATTGGAAATTACAAAAGTATAAATCACACTATTGACATTTTGAAATTTTGTTTAATTCGATTATTTCATTTCTATCGTTGCTGTTGCTGCTTGTCGTCTATGAATTCACCATCTGCATCGTTCCACACAGGAAAGAATTTCTTCTCACGTTCAGAAATTTGCTGATATTCGCGAGAATCCATATCAAGATCAAAATGTGAACATCGCTCAATGCGTTTGATAAGCTGCAACTGCTTTAAAAAAACAAAAAGAGAAGGCAATTGAATTCAATATTAATATTAGAACACATTAATATTAAAATTAAAAATGAAAATATGATATTTGAAAGTATAAAATGAGGAAGAAAAATAAAATATTTGAACTTTAAATGCCGGTTTTTTAATATGAGTTTAAATCAATCGAAGACATCCTACAATTTGAAATAGTTTAACAAATCTTAAGTCAAATTTCGACTGGAAAATCGGGCGTAAGTATTAAAAATTATATAGAATACAAAAACCAAAACTCAACTTTATCATTTGAATGCATGACATTGTGGGGTTTCGAGGTCACAATAACCGAAAATGAAATTAAATATAATAAAACGGTCAGCTTTATTTGCATTCTTATGATTTTGTTTGTTATAATTTGTATTATTTTACGAATACTCTTCACGTTTTAATATTCCAAACGTTGCAGTTTAGGTACCAACTTACGACTGAATAAATTGTCGGCTGCATCCAATAAAACGATTTAATTAAGGTGAATACGGCTGAAAATAGCTTTACATGAGATTATAATCAGCTTGTTATTCCGTGTTTACAACTGAGTTATTTGTAAATCGATTTCTGTTATCTAAAAACTATTGTAAACCTAGACAAGCCTTAGATTTCCAAACAAAAGAAGGGATTGCATCTTTAATATCTAGGAGAAAAACTGTGGATAGTATTATGATAAAAGGTCTAAAATTTACAAAAGAGTTTAATAAAAATCCTAAATCCCGAGTTGATATACCATTTTCACATGCAAAAAACCCTCTTAAAATCGAAATTTCATTAATTTTTCATTTGATGAATGAGAATACATGAAAATACTACATAATTTTCCTAAATTCATGTCAACGACTTGTCATTTGTAAACTTTTGGATTGCAATTTGCGGCTCCAGTTCACCTCATGATCACAGAGATGTTAAATATTCTAAGAACTTTTCATAAAGCTAAGAGAAATCTGTAAACAAGAAGAGTTCTTTCTTAAAAATATGCGAAAAAACCTTTCCGTAAAAATATGCAAGCTACCTTCCACCGAAATACACTCCGTAGTCTCCACAATATTTTTTACTTTTCAAGCCAGAGTGGTTAACAGACTCCAGGTTTTTCTTAATGAGCCACTAAAGAGTGCATTTTTTTGAATAGAATGTCCCAGTTTTTAAATCATAAAGCGAAAATGGAAAATTTTTTTTAATAAGTAAACAACAAGAAATTAAGTGACTGCTGCTGTATGCAGAAAGGATTCTTAGAAAGAATCCTGCAGCGAGGTGTAATAACGTCGAAAAGGTTGCGACAACATCCACCCGCCCACTTGTCTAAATTTGAAGTGAAGAAATGAATGCAGCTGCAGGGGAATAAAAGAAAAACTGCAAGTGATGAAAAGGGAGTTTGAAGAATTTCAAAAGAAGTTGTCAGCCTTTTCTCTCAAAGTGGGTTGGAGCACAGAAACTTATGCTGAGAGCTGAGCACCCAGAAGAGTCTCTTCTGTTGAGAGGACATGAAAAGAAAAATTTACATACTATATAACTTTTTTTCATTTCCCAGCATTTTTATATCTTGCACAGTTTAAAAGTCACGAAACCAATATTTCACTTTAATTTGATATTTCTCACGCGATGTGCGAAATATCTCGTTGTCATTTTATTAGAACTCGTAACGTCTGTCATCGAGTTCGTGTCATCATCATTCAAATGCCAATCACTATCAAATTTCTCTCCCACTGCAGTTTTAATTTGTTGCTACTACGCTGGCATTTCGTGCTTGTCAATTGATTTCAGTCGAGGTGTTGAATTTCAAGTCTCTTTTTCGAGTTATGTGCTGTAATATCATTTATTTCACTTTACTGATAATTAAAGAACTCAATAGATATAAATTTCAGAAACGATCCCAACATCAATTTAATATAAATTTATAAAGTACAGAATTGCAAATAAGAACTTGAACTTGATATATAAGTTAGATAGCAACAACTTGATATATAAGTTAAAATAACAATATTATTATTGAATTTATAATATCACGTAAAATGATAAAATTTTCTTAATTTTACCCTCTTCTGCTGAAAGTTCACCCTGTTCTGCTGACGCAAATTCTCTGCTGGAAAATTCCATTGCATACTTTTAGGCAGCTTTTAAAATTAGAAAATCTTTACAGTAGAAGGACTTTTCAAGCTAAACGAGATCATTGAACTCAAAACAATTACGGAAAATGTTATAGAAAATGAGTAGGTGCCCTTTTAACCCATTCCGTCCCCACACGATATACAAACAGTGCACGGAACTGCAATTCCACCTGCGTGCAGACATCGATAATTGCAACCGATGCAGTTAATTCTTTTCTACATAAACTTCAACTACAATAACTAAATCGACACGCCCCTGAAAAAACACACTGCAAAATTGCCGATTTAAGCTTGGCATGCAATGCGATGAGTGTTTGGAAGGAATTGCTTTTGAAGGGTTGTGGAGGTCTGGTGAGGGAAGGATACGAGGCATGAAATTTAAGTGTTCGTATCAATGCTACAATTAGAAGGGCGTTGAAGTGTTTTCAGCTTTTTTAATTTTGACAAACTTTTCTTCGCTATCAGTGAGCTGAATTGCATACACAAGACTGCTTCCGTTTCCGCTTTTAATACTAGTTGAACACGCACATGCAACGAAAAATTACGCCGAAAGAGGAAAGCGAAAAATCGAGAAAAAATAGGTTAACGGGTTAAAAGTAGCAGCGTTCGAATGCCGTCATTTGCGAAGGAGCAGATATTGATTTTGGATGGAAAAATACGATCATCTTTCGTGGAGATTTCAACTTCCGCCTGAAAGTATGCAATCACCTAATGATGGTTAAGTTGCAGGTAATTTTCTATTTAAAACCGCCTCCTAAAAGTAGGCAATTGCGATGAACTTTTCGCTTGTGTCAGAGACAATATTTATATAGAGAGTATCCAAAGTTTTAAAGATTATGCATACTCCTTAGACTCGGAGAAGATTTGCGAGTAACTTTTCCGACAGAGCGTCTGCTGTGAAACCGGTCGGCGTATTAATCAAGCAATAGCTTGTGAAAATTGCTGAAGTTCAATTAAACACTATTAAAATGCTGACCGCTGACCGTCTTCGCAGTAGTCGCTCGTCGCTCTGCCAAGTAGCTGGCGCTGCTTGCCGCTTGCCGCCCTTATTTTAATCAAGTCCATTTTTGCCACGATTTCCCAGAACGTTTAATATCGAATTGACTGTCGGCAGTTAAAGTGTAGCTTTCCTCATTGTAACGTCAGGAAAATAATTTCGAGCGCGATAGAGAAGGTGGAGTGGAGGGTGATAAATTTAATTGAAAACCTGTGTTTAGTTGACGGTGTGTTGGTTGGGATGAAGTGAGGTTATGTTAGAATTAATTGTGTGAATAGTCAAAAAAAGGCCGCTTTTTTTTCAAGTTCTGTCAAGTGTAGAAGAACAAATCACGTTTCAACACTTTTACTTACTGCTAATAAACGATATATATTTCATTTCGAATTATTGCTATTATATTGCGTGGACATATTCAATAAATCAGTCTTACACAGAACTTATTGAGACATTTATGAATATTCTCACATACATTCACGTAGTAATCTGCTAAAACTTTTGAAAAACTATCGCTATTTTCAATGTGTAGCTGCTTTTGCACTTTTTACACTGCATTAATTAAATGATTCCTCGAGAAAAACATAAAGTTTACTAAGAAACTAGATAATAAATAAAAAGTAAATGAAAAATGAGGTTATATTGAAATTCTCATTTATCTGGTATCACAATTGTTCGATCAACGCAATTATCACTAAATTTAATGTTGTTTTTAATTTTATTTGGCACTGCGAATAAAGGCAGTTGGCTGTACAAAAACCTAATAACTCAAGAATATAAATAATAGATTTTTATCTATTGTTGTATTTGCTGTAGTAAAATTGATAAATAGGCAAAACGCCCGACATTAAATTTCATTTCCACAAGACGTTGAACGTCGAGAAGCTGAACTCTAGTCACCGTTAGTTTTGATTGCCACGAGACCGCAAATGAGAGCGATTATAACGACCATCGTAATCAGTTTGTTGATTGCCTATGGATATCGGAAATACGCTGAGTTAGTGGGTCCACTTCCGATGCCACACGTGGACACGGACATACATTGGGGTTCGAGTGGTGCTGCTGGAGCGGACCGTAAATTGGTCAATTCTCTGCCCACAGATACCGAGATTAGACGTTTTCTCGTTAATCGGAGTGAAGAGGTTTGACTCAAATCTAAACGACAACAACATTTTCAGCCACCAACTATTCCTCCTTCAGGAGATCTCTGGCCTGAAATCATTGCTGGGACGCCAGTTCAGGCTTACAGAACCTTTAGAGGGTACAAATTTCGAGTATGGTATGAACAGCCGGGTTCTGCAGCAGGTCGTCGAGTACTGGCGAGATGATTACCTGCCCAGGTGGTCGGAGCGGCAGGCATATTTGAACCAATTTCCACAATATACCGTACAAATTCAGGGGTGAGCAAGAAAGGTAGCATAAAAATACACTTTTGACAACTCAAGTCAAGTCGGCTCTAAGTTCGGAGAGCTATTGTAATCTGAATTTCTTTACTCCACAGTCTTCGCATCCACTACATACACGCCAGACCCTCTGCCGAAGCGGCTCAGAAGAGGCGTGTGGTACCGCTTCTCCTACTCCACGGCTGGCCGGGTTCGGTGCGCGAGTTCTACGATTTCATTCCGCTGCTCAACCAGCCCAGCGAGGACAGCGAGTATGTGTTCGAAGTGGTTGCGCCCTCCTTGGTCGGATTCGGTTGGTCCGAGGTGAGAGAACCATTATGCAAACCTGTATCAGCTTTCACTCTCTGGCGCTCTTCCAGGCCGCTGCCAAGCCCGGTTTCAACGGCCTTCACATGGCCGGCGTTATGCGTAACCTCATGTTGCGCCTCGGCCACCAGAGATTCCTGGTGCAGGGAGGCGACTGGGGCGCCATTATAGGTAGCCTGATCGCCACGCTCTTCCCCGCCAATGTGCACGGCTACCACTCAAATATGTGTGCGCTCGTCACCCCACTTGCTGTGATAAAACTCACTGTGGCCACCTTTGTTTCCGAAAACTTCCTCGCATCCCGTCACTTCCCCAGACATCACCTTCCCCTCCGCGAACTACTGAACTTCGTGCTACAAGAAAGCGGCTATTTCCACATTCAGGCCACAAAGCCCGACACCATCGGCGCCACTCTGAGCGGCAACCCGGTCGGCTTGGCCGCATACATTTTGGAGAAATTCCAAACCTCTGCCGGTCCCCAACTCATGCACACTGCCAACGCGCTGGCCGAGCTGTTCACGCTGGACGCTTTGCTGGACAATCTGATGATCTACCATCTGTCGAATGCGCACACCTCTGCAATGCGCTTGTATGCGGAGGACATCTCTGCGCTGCTTCAGATGGAACGCGTGCCGAGTCCGGCGCCGATGGGTTGCGCTCGCTTCCAGTATGACATTCCGCCCGCCACGGACTGGGCGCTGCGCGACAAGTTTCCGAATTTGGTACACAGCACGTACCACAACCAGGGAGGGCACTTTGCCGCCTTGCAGGTGCCGAACGCGCTGTACTCAGATTTTGCGGAATTTGTTGGCAAGTTGAAACTCTAGAGTCTAGACTTTCATATGCCGTTGGACGTTGGTTCGAAGTTCGAAGTATTTTCTTTTGAGATAATGAAAATGAATACTTGGAGATAATCATATATTTAATCTATTTAAATAAACTCTTTTTAAAGGGCGAAGTTTTAACATTTATATTTTATTTGAAGTACTCAAAATCATAATAAGGATCGCAATGGAATGCACCAAGATTTAAATCAGCGTGCAGTGTTCCTCTGCATCGAGCAGTGCGTGCTCGAATGAATTCCATTCTTGCTTCCCGTTCCCTTCACGATCGTGAGCATAACAACACACCAAATGTTTCATCGCAATGGGATGAATGGTATAGAAATGCCAAACACCAAACAAATAAACAATCACAAGCATTGATTTTTATATACATATATAGATTTACATATTATATAGATTTACAATTCCAATTGAATACCTGCACCCCCGCGCCGACAAAAACCGAAATGCTTTACTTCGCAAATAAGCAAGCAAACTTTATATAAACAGATTCTACTATTGCTAAAATAAATAAAAACATGGTTATTGGAGTGACCATAAATGACTCTCTCTCCCTCTCTCTTGCAGTTGTTTTGCGGAATATGTATTTTATTTTTTCAAAAAATGCGCTTCTCAAACCTTGTTATAATATTTCACAACTGTTATATTATTCTATATAATTATTAAATTTACACCACGATCTCTATTTAAAATATTGTAATAAAATTGATAGTATTGTCAATTACTTTTTTAATTGTTTACAATTATCTTTTTCAATAATCTAAAGTCTATTTTACAAATTTAATTTACAAAAAAACTTTAAGAACTTCTGACTAGAAGAAACTTGACTTGCTCTTCACTCATACGAAACAACAAAAGCTATAAAAACGATCATTACGAAGAAAAGAGGAAGGAAAACCTGTTCATATCCTACTATTTCGCAGTTCTCTTTTCTACTTCATCGTGTGAGGGTAGTTTGCGACTGTTGCCGGTAGTTTTACTTTGTTTCATTCGGATGGTGTTTGAATATTGTATCTCTTAATCGTTTGGATTGCATTGCAGTCTGTGAAATATTGATTTTTCATACGGGAATATGGGTGTGTTTGGACGTATTTTACTGATTGCATTCACTTTGGGCCTGGCTTTACTTGTTCAAAATATTTGGCAACTCACGCGCCCACTAGCCGTACCAAAGCTGAACTTTGATGCGTATTGGGGTCCAGGACTCGCGGTCCATTACAGGGAGGATAACACAGTGAAACCATTCAATATCACTACGCAGCCAGAGGTAAGTTTTAAGAGAAAGCAGAGAGTGAGAGTTGACAGCAGATGAGCGCACTAAGGGTTACCGTTGGAAAATGGAAAGTACGAAAACAGTAAGAAACTTTCTAGTACGAAGTGTAAACAAATGGACACTGAAAAAAATATCATAAAACAAAGTTGATCATTGAATTTCTTTAATTTTTATTTATTTTTTGCTTTACTTAAAATACTTTATTTTACTTAAAAACTATTACTTTGTACTATTAATTTGTAAATTTCTTTATAAAAAGGTTATTGAAGATCTAAAGGCAGCACTCAGTCGTCCATTTAAATTACAAGAACCCCTCGAAGGTGTCAATTTTGAGTACGGGTTCAACTCTAAACAGCTGACTGTTATAGTTAACTACTGGCGCGATACTTACCTGGCTAAATGGTCAGAACGAGAAGCATATTTGAAGAAATTTCCGCACTTTCAAACTCAAATACAAGGGTAAGTTTTTGTCTTTTTTTTTTCTCTCTTCTTTAAATTGTTTAAATATGTTTAATAAGCAGTCAGAAAATATTAGTAGAATGTAAGATTTGCAAAGTAAGTAAAAGGTAACTAGAAATAAGTAACTAGTGAAATTGAATGCACTACAGAAAGTAAAGTGTAAAGTAAATTCCAACGTAGATAACTACGCAAGATTAGTCCAAAGTTTCCAAGGGCTTACTAAGCAAGAAAGGTCTGAGGTTTTTGATGCTAATTGGGAGTGCTAAGCTGTTGAAAATGTCTATTATATAATCAGACTAAAACATGTTTTTTCTTCAACACAGTTATTTAGACTCTACTACTAAATAGTAGCTTAAGTAGACAAGTAAAGACAACTTATATTTCATTAATTTTATACATTCGTTTTTATTTAGTTGATATTGAATTATCAACGTTCATGTTTGCTTTGTTTTTTGTTTCTTTTTTTTTGCAATCACAGATATGTGTAAAAAATTCGAGCTGCATAAATTTTGCATGGCGTCAAGTTCAAATAATGCGTTAATTTGTTTAAATGACTGCCTACTCTGCTTAAGCTATTAATAACAAAACTGAATTTCTAGAGTTCAAGTTCGGAGCGCAAAAAAACTTGAACCTTTTTTAACTCAAATTCCATTCAGATCTCAGAAAATAATAAAAGTTCTGCGAATTTATATTTCAATATATACATTCAAATCTACTAATAAGAATCATAAATATATATTATTAAAATATGTTAAGTATTTCTCTCAATCTCTTTTATTTTTCCTCGCAGACTCAGAATTCACTTCCTGCATGTGAAACCTAAGAAAACGTCAGGCAAAAAAGTCCTTCCACTGCTGCTCCTGCACGGCTGGCCCGGCTCCATACGCGAGTTTTACGAATTCATTCCACTGCTAACCACACCGAATGACAACAGCGACTTCGTCTTCCAGGTGGTGGCGCCCAGTCTGCCCGGCTACGGCTGGTCCCAGGTGAGTAGGTCAGTGCACAAAGTGTACAGCGACCACGGACTTTGTCCTTCTCATCCTCTCACTTTGCAGGGTTCATCGAAGCCCGGCTTTGGTCCCACTCAAATGTCCATTCTGATGGGCAAGTTGATGCGACGTCTGGGCTACAAGAAGTTCCTTGTGCAAGGCGGCGACTGGGGCTCCGTGGTGGGCGCCAATGTTGCCACGCTCTTCGCCCCGAATGTCATCGGCTACCATTCGAATATGTGCTCGGTGCTGACTCCGCTATCGATAGCCAAGCTGATTGTCTCCAGCTTGTGGCCCTCGTTCTTCTACGAAGCGAGCCATGTGGACTACTTTTTGCCAGTACATAAAAATCTCATGTTCGCACTGGAGGAGATGGGTTACTTGCACTTGCAGGCGACCAAACCCGACACTATTGGCATAGCGCTGGCGCACAATCCGGTCGGCTTGGCCGCCTACATTCTGGAGAAGTTCTCGACATGGACTAACGAGAAATACCGCCAACTGCCCGATGGCGGGCTCACGAAACATTACACCCTCAACGCTTTGCTAGACAACGTAATGATCTACTATGTGACCAACTCGATAACCACTTCGCAGCGTCTCTACGCGGAGATGTTCAGCAGGAAGCAGTTGCTGCTGGATATGGACCGTGTTCCGACTAACGTGCCCGCGGGCTGTGTTCGTTCCAAGCACGAATTCCTTCAGTCCTCCGACTGGCAGCTCACGGAGAAGTTTACGAACTTGATACACAGCAGTTATTTTGCACATGGCGGTCATTTCGCAGCCATGGAGCAGCCTACGAAACTATATGCCGACTTCACGGAGTTTGTAAGGAAGGCGTATAATACCAGTGCGTAGGCGTGTGTGGTTCCTTAGGATTCCTGAATGTTTTTAAAAGAAAACCTTCATTTCATATGAGTTTTAAATTAAAAGAATCCAAGGTTTATTTAACTTTTACTTGACCAATTCTTAGACTAGAGGTTCATTTATGAATTTATAAAAAATCGCAGGCTAGTCATGTATAAAAGAAGAAATTGTTTCATTAATAAACGTGCCGAAAGATCAAAAGAATTTGTTTTCTTTCAGAGTTCTAAGGTATTAAACGTGGATTCGGCGATCATGTCCAAATAAAGCCGAAAACAATGACAAATTACAAGCACTTACTAAAATAGCAATACTGATAAACAAGTACAAATGTTAACTAATCGATCGAAAGATAACCATGGATAATTTCAGATAATTACCTACTCAGGCGATATTAATATCCGAGAGAGAACAACAATCGTATCAGAAGCGAGCTGATAACAAATGCATGCAAAGTCTGCGCTAAACGCGACTGCTAAGTACGTAGAGCTTCTTAGCACATCGGTCTCCCGTGCCACAACCCTTCGCCCTCGCATTAACGCACCGATGTGACAACAGTTCATATAATAACTCACCCCACAACGGCCGAGATTTGTGATTTCTGCCAATGAAGTCAGTTTATTGGGAGCTTTTGACAAGATCGGTCACAGGCGACGATCGTCTACTGCAATATAATAAATAATTCGTCACTTGAATTAAATGAACCATAAAAAAGTCAACCAATTATAA
This sequence comes from Sicus ferrugineus, assembly GCA_922984085.1. Taxonomy (NCBI): domain Eukaryota; kingdom Metazoa; phylum Arthropoda; class Insecta; order Diptera; family Conopidae; genus Sicus; species Sicus ferrugineus. Next base: position 8,982,340 of record OV277348.1, read on the forward strand.
TAAACACAAGCTGAACTTGGAAAATGTCGCCTGTAATGCGTTTATTAATACTTTTTCTGGTGATGGGCGCGGCGATCTTGTTTAGAGAAATCAATGATGCGTTGAAACTGCTGCCGGCACCCGTTCTACCACTCGATCAGTGGTGGGGTGAGGGAGAGGCGCCTAAAGATTGGAAGTCTTATGTAGCCAAGACGTCAGGTATCCAGAATAACCGCATAATATACCCGCAATCGGTAAGTTTCAGTGATGTCAGCTGGTAACTGCCGGTGATAAGATGTGCTGAAAAGATGTGGTAAAGCGAGATGTAATGATTAAGTTATACAATAACATCTGCTGAATTCCAAATTGAATAGACTGGCTATAGATTAAGGTCAATTTTCGGTTTATATAGTATTTAATTTTTTTATTTAAATTAAGAAAAACTCAATATCGCAGTTTGCATATTATTATTTCTTCTTAAATTTTCCTACACATTCGACCTCTCGTTACACGTCCCTCTGTACACACAATTATAACTGCATAAAAAAGTTGATAGCAGCCACGAAGGTTAATTAATGCAATTAGCGTAAGTTTACCAACGTCTCAGAAATTGTCACGGTTAAATAAAGTTATATTTTAAGTAAAGGAAAAATAGACATGTGTGAAAGATTCGACCATCATAACTTATTCGGAACAAGAACGACCCATTACTGGTAGATCGTCTAAAGTAGCCTCTGTTTGTATCAAAGGTCGAGAGGATCAACTTCATAAACTTTATTCTTTATCAACTTCGTGTAGTGGAAAATTATTAAGAAACTGAGTTATTTTAAACATTATCAGTACAAATTGCCAGCAGTTCTTGCGAAGTAAATTTTTGCCGACCAGGTTCAGGTAAACAACCCGATAATTTCGATTTGATAACCTTAATTATTAATAACACCGTTTTTCGAAACAAGTGCGAGTTAATGTCACTCAATAATAGATAATAAGAAGTTTAGGAGTTATAAGATTTAAGAATGTAAATATTTTCATTTTAAGAATGTAAATTTATTTTTTCATTTCGAACTCCAACTCGACAGACCATCGATGATCTGCGTCAGCAACTCAACCGTAGCGTACACTTACCACCACCGCTAGAGGGGTCAGCATTCGAATACGGTTTCAACAGCAACTACTTGAGGTTACTCATCGCTTACTGGCGTGATGAATATTTGCCTCGCTGGCGTGAGCGTGAAGCCTTCTTGTGGCAATTCAATCACTTCACGACTGACATTCAAGGGTATTTACGGTCACCCGTGAGGGCGCCTTGAAATAAGCAAGATTTTCGCGTCTTTCAGTCTACGCATGCATTTCCTGCACTCGAGCGTTGACGATGAGCAGAAGGAAGGCAAGCAACATTATCCTATTCTACTGCTTCACGGCTGGCCTGGATCAGTGCGTGAATTCTACACTTTGATACATAAACTGCGCGGAACGCAAGAGAGCGACGACAACAAGAAATACGTTTTCAGTGTCGTGGTTCCCAGTTTACCGGGTTTCGGTTGGTCGCAGGTGGGTTAAGAGAGTTTGGTTGGTTTTCTTTCCAGTTATTTCAATAACTCTTTCCAGGGCGCCTCCAGACCTGGCATGGGTTGTGCCGAAATCGCCGTCATCATGCGGAATCTCATGCTCCGTCTGGGTTACCAGAAGTTCTTCGTTCAGGGCGGCGATTGGGGTTCCATGATTGGTTCTCACATGGCAACACTCTTTCCCGAAAACGTGTTGGGTTATCACTCGAATCTGTGCAGCGTAATCAGCTTAAGGTCGCAGCTAAAGGGCTCGTTGGCAGCTCTGTTTCCCAGTCTTTTCGTGCCCAAAGGATTTGAAAGCCTTTTCTTCCCTCTGACCGAGAAGTGGTTGTTTTTACTCGAAGAATCAGGTTACTTCCATCTGCAGGCCACGAAGCCGGATACAATTGGCAACGCATTGACGGCCAATCCTGTTGGGTTGGCTGTCTATATTCTGGAAAAGTTTTCTACCTGGACGAACGTCGAATTCCGCAAGCTGCCGGATGGTGGGCTGACGAGACGCTTCGAACTGAACGCTTTGCTCGACAACCTAATGATCTATATTCTAACCAACTCTATCACCACATCGCAACGCATCTATGCAGAATCATACAGCAGAAGCGAGTTGGCCCTGTCGCTGGACCGGGTTTCGACCAATGTTCCGACCGGGTGCGCGCGCTTCAAGCACGATCTCATGCACTTCACGGATTTCCAGCTGCGCGACAAATACCGCAATTTGGTGCACAGCACGTATTATAATGAGGGTGGTCACTTTGCCGCACTGGAGACTCCGCAACTGTTGTACCAGGACTTCATTGAATTTATCAAGAAGGTCGAAAGACAAATCAAAATGAGAGATGTGTAGATAAGAGATTTTAATTTATTTTATTTTAACTTATTCGTAATAAAAACATATAATAAACTTGTGTAAAATTGAACTTTTGCATAATTTCTTAATACCCATTTAGATATTTCTCACTTTTTAATTACAAAACAAATTTTAGGTTAAAACATCTGCTCATTAAGTTGTGATTTGGCAGCACATAAAAGAGTCCACTTTTCCTGTCACATTACATAACGCAATACATCAAGTAAAACAATCGCCAGGAAATGTATGAAAAAATTATTCGAAGAGTCTGATGTTATTTTCTCATAAACAAATCTAAGAGTACCTAACTACTATTCAGAAAATACCACTTCCACTTTCTAATCCCAGAAAATATACAGCGTTGTTGCAAATATCCGCGAAATTGCCATTTTTATGTAAAGAATTATGAATGGATGCATATTAGATGGATATTCTTATAATACATTATTATAAGAATTATAAACAAAATCCCCGATTAAACAAAAATCCCGATTTTAATTAAAAAATGCAGAAAAATCTTTACACTGTGAAATATAGAGAATTACAAGCATCGCTCCGTACGGCCGTCGTACGATCGTATCACATTAAATCGAATTAATTTTACTCCTGCTCGGTTATGAAAATCGTATCGTGTAAGCGGAAGTTGGACAAACTCCAAACAATCGTCCTTGAAAATACCAAACCGTAAAGTATGGTTGGTAGCGTTCTTTAATAGTAAACTAATAAATCCGGATAGTTTTATTCGAGGTCGATTAATTTTTAGTGATTGTGGAAATTTTCTGGGATATATAGAAATTAATAATTTTAATGTTCGAAAGTGGAAAACAAGAACTTTTTGTAAAAACAGGCCGGCAACTATATGCTGATAGATGATGGCCTTGGAAGAAACGGGATTTAGTCCGTTATTTTAATCGCATACGGGTATTGCCGATTCTGTTTATGACTTTCGGTTTTTGGCTAAAAAATACGAGCTTTTTCTTGTTGTGAATAAATATCATGCAAGCAAGTAGACACCTCAAAAGCTGTCAACTTCAAAAGAAGGAACCTGAAACGCTCGACCTGAAGCAACCCGTCGCTCTGACCAGCTCGAACATGGATAACCTTTCGCGCCACGATATGTTGGATTGGGTAAACTCAACACTAAATGGTCAGTATAAGAAAATAGAAGAACTCTGTACAGGTGAGGATAATGAAATAACATCAGCGAAGAGTTTATACGACCCCCTTCACAAGGTGTTGCATACTGCCAGCTCATGGAGCTGCTCTTCCCCAATTGCGTCGGGCTCAAGAGGGTCAAAGCGAATGCTAAGTTGGAGCACGAATACATACACAACTTGAAGCTCTTCCAGTCGGCTTTTACCAAGTTGCAGTACGACAAAACGGTCCCTATTGATCGCCTAGTCAAGGGACGCTTTCAGGATAACTTTGAGTTCCTTCAGTGGTTCAAGAAGTTCTTCGACACACATTCCGCAGGGAAGGAAAACCTTAAGATGCCCTCGACAAACGCACCGAAGCCAGTACGAAAGCCAGTGGCAGCAGTTTCAGCGGTTAAAAACAACAGAACAACATCGCCACCAAATGCGCCAGCGCAAGTCACTCCACCAAGCACCGGCAACACTGAAAAGGAGAAGCAGGTCTCGCCGTCAAGTGTTGAGGTGCTCCAGGAACAGTTGAATTCGCACGCGAAAGAGGTGAGTGGTTAAATAATAGCGCAAGGAATAAGATTAAATGCTTTTCAATTTTACTTTCCTTTTTTTAAAGATCGCTAAAGTGGAAACGGAACGAGATCTTTACTATAAAAAGTTAACTCAAATAGAGGCCCTGTAAGTTTGTCTTTTAAAAGGGGAAAAAACATTATTAAAAACCGTCCTTCCTTCAGGCTGCATGAATCCATCTCGAAGAATGAGCACGTCGAGTGGGCAAAACATGCTCTGAACGTACTTTACATGGCGGATGAAGACACAGCAGTAGTTGCTTAGGAGGCGTTTTAAGGAATAACAGGAGCAAGTTTAAATGTTCAAAATTTATTGTCTATTTACGCGCTAATTGATTAAAACTAAACGAATTTCTTTGGAATGGAGAATATCTCCGTTGTTGTATTTCAGAATCAAAAAATTTGTCGTTTTCATTGATTGCAAAATAATATTTACATTGATTGCAAAACCACAACCTCAATTTGTGTACACCTAACATTAATCTGTATTTGTAAGCCTTGCTGGAGAACAGCAGTTCATTCGCTCTTGGAGAACAGCAGTTCATTCACTCTCCTCAGTTCCAGAATTTGAGCTCGCGTAATCACAGACAAGAGCCAGACTTTTTGGTAAATCAATGATCTGCGCAGCAAGGGTGGCAGGTGATGGAGGCACGTCATTCACTGGACTTATTCCACTCATCCCTTCGCTGCTTCTTACGTCACTTTGCAAGGAGCTTTTGGGAGGCACAGCAATTTGCGCTGTTGACGAAGCTGCGTCTTCCTCCTTGTCAGCCACTCTTTTCTTAATACCTAAATCTTTGAAATCCAAAGTGTTACTCAATATCTTCTGTCTTTTGAGGCCACCAAAAGTGGTTTGCGTTGCACCAGGCAACGCGGGTTTCAGAAGAATATCCAGACGTTTTTCAGACTCGCGCTCTTGCGCCGTCCTCGATTGCAGTTTCATAAGCGATGCTATTTGACGATCTTGCACCGTCTCTGGCAACAAGCTGATCTGCAAGCTACTCTTGGCCAGCAGTCTCTCGTCCAGTTCTTTTTGTGATTTGATTTCCGCTTTAGTTTTCTACAAGCAAGCAAGACAGACAAGTTAATTGATGCAAAAGCCAGTAAAAACACGAAATAGAGGTCTCACATACTCTAAATTCAGCACGTAGTTTGCAATTCGCTTCATAGCAATCATCCCACACATTGCGATTGCGCTCCACCAGCTTCTCCAGGACAGGCTTTGCATCAGCTGCTGCCTTGGCATCCTTCGCTTGATGCTCCAACTTATACATGGCATCGTCGAAGAGTCGCTTCTGCACTTCTTTTGTCTCGGGCACGACCTGTTCATTCTGCAACGGATCCCAGCGATTCTCCTGTCGACGCGCACCTGACAAGATCACGTAATCCAAGTTGGCCGGATCCGTTTGTATCTCGAAATGGTTGTCGCAGAGGTGGCACTTCATGCGGAATTTGTAGATGGGCGTAGAGTAATACATGCCTACTTTGGTCTTCTCTGCGTTGTAGCGAACACCCATTCCGATGTGGTTATTGCAGCCGTCGCACCAGATGTTGTACGGCATCTCAAAGCGGATGATGATGATGCCCAGGTGAATCTTCCGGGCACGCTCGCGCAAGGCGTGCGTACCTTGGAATTTATTGAGGCCTCCCTTCTTGGGATCATAATCAGGTGGGTAATACTTGTTCTGACCTTTGCGTTCACCCATTTTCAGATATTATTTAAGTAAGTGCTTGCTGAGGACTCCAAGTGAGGCAGGCAGGAAAATTTTTATCTGCAGGCCGGTCACGAAAGAATTTTTGAATAAAAAAAATACAAACAGCTGTTAGAATGTCATTCGCTAATCACTGTCAGTGCTGCCAATAGCAAGGGAGTTGCCTTGCATTATGTACACAAACCCATTCACATCCAATTTTTCATCCTTCTTTGGTTCTTTGGAATGATAAGTGAATGCAGAAACCTCACTGTAATTTTCTATACTCCTAAAAGTAGGCAAGGTGTCACCCTATAGTTAGCGGGGAGCACAATCAGTCCATGAGTCATTGCCTTCGAACTCGATGAGATCAAATATTTCTTTAAGAATATTATAATCTTATTGCTCTGATAGATTAAATTATAAAAGGTCTTCTTAATGAATAAATAGAAGAAAGAACGCACGATTTTACGACTATATTTATTTATTGAAAAATCGTTATTTAACATCATATGTAGGTGATTTTGTCTCTCGTTTTTTCTATAATTATCAATTAACACTCATAAAAATAAGTTTACAATTGAATTCCATTATTATTATTATTGTTCAATAAGATTACTAATAGAGAAATAATAATAATTTAGTGACATTTTTAAATGCTACGCTATACATAAATAATTTGGACAGATCAAGCGAAACGATTTAAAACAAAATTTTTGTCTTGCTTGCAAACAACTCTCGAAATACTTTCAGTTAAAATTTCTCTATGATCACAAATTAAAAACTTAAATTAAATATATAAAATCGAATTGAAATTCTCGCAACTGACATCCTTTTTAACGAAATTAAACTGAAATGTTTTAACTGAAAGTTTTAATACTACAAATGTACTTAAAATTAAATATGTACGAAAAGTGATAAACGTGAGAGAATGAGTGTGAGAAAGTATGCGAAACTATATACAAATAAAGTAACAAGACTACTTTTGTTCATCTCTACTGACTGAACTTTCAAATATATAAATATTTTAAACTGTTTATAGTTTTTTTACTTAGAATATCTAAAGGATATTCGTTGGATTTTTGTTTCCTTTGTTGCTGCCGAGATTGTGTTTTGTTTTTCATCCCAGCATATTTATATTTCATTATACGTATTTGTCGTCAACACACATATAAAAAAATCATGTGCAGGTAGTTGGTTGTCATTTTATACTCGTATGTTGTTATTTAGTTGTTTTGTTGTTGTTCTAGTTGTTTGTTGCTGTTTGTATATTGTAATCATAATAATATCTGGCTTAATTGAGGGCCAGGCAAATGCATTTCGTCTCTTCTTATTGCTCTTCACCAACAGAATCCTCTCTGGGGGGCAGCAGTTGCTTGTGTACCCCCTTCTAAACTAAGCCCGGCACTTTATTCGATGTCGTGGAAGCGCAATATGGCGCGACCAGGTATTTCTGAGCTGCACAGCTTCTGAATTACTTCGGCGGCTTCCTCACATGGAAAGACTGAGTATGGTGGAGGCTCGATCTGGTGGATGACAGACAAAAAGGATTTCTATTAGTTTTACAACAGAATTAGGAAGATTAAAAATTAGGCAAACTCCTGAATGGACTCTTTAAAGGATTGTTAAAATTTAAAGAGCGAGCGCCTCACCTTCTTAGCCGCCACCAACTCGACCAGATCCTGCAGCTGGCTTACGCTTCCATCTGTTATCGGTATGATTTCCTGCTGATGCTCGGTCGCCAATCGCGAGAACTTCGGCATCAGTTTTTCAGCCACATCGTCGCTGATTAAAATAACACCGCCCTGAAAACATTCAAAGAAACGCTAAAACTCCGACAACTAACGCCGAAAATTATGTCGCCTTACCTTCGACAAGCAGTTCATGGAGCGGTGAAGACTTCTGGATGTGGTGCCGAAATCAATGACGACGTCGACCGGACCGCCGCAAACGTTTTTGGTGCGCTCGATCAATTGCGGTTCGTACAGACATTCGTTCCACTGCACCACGCCAACGCTGTAAATAAAGAGACCGACCGATTGGAATTAACTCTGATCTCTCCTGGACCTCTTTCCCCCCACACCCCAATGTGACAAATTACTTACTTTTCAATTTCCGTAGCCAAACGGAAGCCTTCATCGCGCAGACTGGCCACGGTGATCTCCACCAAGTTGTTGACTCCCGTGCACTCGAAGTGATACGAGGCGATGCGTACGGCCCACAAGGCCAGACCACCGGTGCCCACTATGAGGATCCTGCACTTCCTCTCCGCGTCACCGTCATCGGCGCGCTTCTTCATCATCTTGGTGACCACGTCGTGCACCTGGAAGACCGCGTTCATGGCCAGCAGCGCACCGGTGGGCAGCATGGCGGCCACAGGCATCGGCAAAGCGTCGGGAATCGGAACGACGTACTTGAGCTCTGGCACGGCCATCAGCTCGGCGTAGCCGGCGGGAGCTTCGTCGAAAGGATACACGATAACGCGCTGACCGATACGCAGACCACAGTTGTTGGACTCATTAATTTCGGCGCCCAAGGACTCAATGACACCGGCGACCTCAAAGCCGGGGAACAGCGAGCCCTCACGTATGCCCTGATGGGCAGGTGACGTGGCCGACGACGTCACCGATGGGCAGTAGTCGCCGAGATCTGAAGAAATGGATGACATGCTGGTGATCGAGGCTGAGCGATCACGGCGCCGATAGCAGGCGCCGGCGCAGACGATCTTGATGCGGGCACCCATCGGCGGCGTGTCCTGAATGGGTACGTAAAAGTTGAAGACGCAGTTCTTCACCACGGCGCCGGGCGACTCAATGGAGACCTGACGGCACAATTTGTTCATGATGATCTGGTCTGTGGGAAGCGTAGATGAAAACGGGGGCAAATCTTTGTGGTTATCAGCAACCAAAGGATTGGGAGTCCTGAAATGAAGAAGAGGAAGTGTTGTCAATTGAATCAAAGTAGGCGAAGAAGGATTTTTAAAAGTGATTCCTCAAATTAAGACTAAACTTCATTTAAGTCGCGTTCGGCCACAGGCGGCAAGTCAACAGAAATCGACTGAAGCCAGCCGGTCCGTTTGGTAGAAGGTGGACCTTTGATTTTAAACCGCCACTCAGTGGATGTTTAAACTAACTAATTGTGAACCAATAATAATCAATTGTGAGCCACTTAAGCCTTCGGCATGACATGCATGGGTAACAAATTCTAATCGGCTCCCGATCGATCTCAGCTCAATTATTTAATACTCTGGGCCGATACCGAATGTGTTCCAAATATAGCGCACCCACAGGCGGCCTCCTGACTTATGGCCTCATTGAAATTCGTCGACGTCAGCCTCCGATACTCAATTATTTTTATGGTTTTATTGGCTGGGCGCAGAAATGAGTTTTAATTAAACAATTAAAAAGAGCAAAACAAAATAAGAAGTGAACTTAATAAACGAATCACGATTTCGAATAAACAAGACGATTAAATTATTTAAATTATGAACGTTCATGATAATCTCTTAAAAACCCAAACTTCCTGCAACAAATAATTTTTAATTTCAACGAAATGTACTCAGTACGGACAACGATATTACTTGAGTCTCATACTCTTCATAGAGTAAAACCTGGATTACCCAGATTACGATTACATTACATTATTTTTTGTGTTAATTCAAACGAGTACGAAGTTTTGATTACTTTTTAGTTATTTCAGGTAGCCAAAGTTCAAGGAAATCATTGCAAAATATTTACATCTTACTTTTGAATTACTTTTCAATCAGTGTGAAATATTCAAGCTTAAAAACTCATATTTGGCGAGATTTTACGAATGTAAATCCGTGTCTTCATAGCTGGATACATTTGAAGCTTATATTTTCAGACAAGATATTTAAAGCAATCGAGAGTTTAAAGTGTTGATAACGATATTTGAAATAGAAATGATCTCATTCCGTAGAAGTTTTGAATGTCATTCAGTGCGAATTTAATTTGGAGAGAAACGATTTGTTCGATTTTTTAATTGAACAATTTAACTTTAATAGATAAATTTAGAAAGAACTTGAGAGAAAAAGCAATGATAAACTCCACTATCGTAATTAAAAGGAACATTAAAAACCGTTGTAGAACATTTATAAGGTTACAGTTGTTTCTCTATACTTGCGTCATTAATTGTTATTAATATCTGCAACTATATAAATGGTATCCTTCCTTATATGGATAACCTTCTATATATAGTATGGTGTTTCCTTTTTCCTTTTTTACTAGAAAATGCTTACGCAAAGATTACTTTCGTAAAGATATAAATTGAAGAAAATTTTCACGCTTCACAGAATTTAAAACAAGTTGCAGAAAATGCCACTCAAATCCTTTTTCAAGCATTACCAGCACCCTAAATGTAAAAATAGATTTTTCGTCATACCTTTTATCCAAAAGAAGGGACGGCTGCGTGCAAATGTCGACCGGCATTTTGTGCTTTTTTACTCCAACAAAATTAGAGACACTTTTAGTGAAATTGGCTCTTATAAAACCTCAATGTTTTTACTGTATGCTTTCTAATGTTTCTCCGCACACCACCAATGTAATGAACACCACTGTACACAAATGTAAAAACTGACAACAATATAATGTTTTTCAATCACCAATGTAATGTTTTCCTTCCCAACTTCAACCTTATTTATTCGCTTTCAAACACGCGCTAAGCGCTTGAATTCTCAAATAAGGTTGTTAACAACTCTGCATCCACTGAATAACTGAAGCTGGTCTACCGGGAAACCAAACTTTTCAGTTCTCCAGGGAAGGGCGGCGACAGTCAACCGAATTGTGACGATCCACTCAAACAACGAAATGCTTTGTTGTTTAGCTTTTAGCTTCTGGTTATTTCTATATGCTGTGAGTTTGTTGTTGCTATCGCCGTTTTTCTTGTTGTTTTGTTTTATATATGCTTTGAGTGAATTTGCTAAAACTTGAAAATATCTTTGCTCACTCGTTGTGAGTGAGCTCTGTGGATGTAAAATAGTTTGTGGGGAAAAAATTGTGGAAAACAAGGTTTACAATTCCAGCAAATGTTGTCTTCGTTCGGAGGATAAAATAGATAAAAAAGCTATTTTTACTTACATATATTAACTGTAGAAAGACTCTATATATATTGCATGTATTGTATATACATACATATATAAGAGATCCAGCCAGTTCTCTATTATTAACGAGATACATACATATAAAGGGTTTTCCAACAAGAGGTGCCATTTTAAATCAACAGGAGAACCCAATACGTTAATGAAAAATGGTGATATTTTCATTTTAATACAAATTACAAACATATTATATGCATTTAATATGCGTTTTAGCTAATAAATTTTGACAAACTCCAAAGTCACTCTACGATAATTATTCGTGTAGTAGAGATTGTATTGTAAAACAGAAATCAATACGCAGCGCATACATTAATTTTGTTTATCAGAAACTAGACAATCAAATGCGTTATTTAGAAACAAGGTTAGTGAATTGTAACTTACATATACGTATATATTAGTATGTATTCATTGGATGTATGTTTACATTTGAGTTATTAACAATTTTAATTATGTCAACTTTTACAAATTATATGGAAGGTTTTTCCACACCACTTAAAAAGAGTGAAAATCACTCTAATCATTAGAGTCCAACGATATATCTGAGCGTGTATAGAGAGAGAAATGAAAGAAAGAAAAAAAAGCAAATAAGAAAAAATCTCCCTGGTCATTTAAAACGGATCTGGTACACCCTACAGCAAATCCACCAAAAGTGTACGTGACTCAGACTTTATTTTATTGTATTAATTCTATTTATATTTAGATGTTCCATGCTGTGTGTTCTTTATAACCTACTTTTGTGACGTCTTTTATTAATCATTTTAATTTCGAAAACTTGCTTCTCAAGCAGTCAAAATGTCAAGTGATTGCAGCAACATCCCGAGTAGTAATCAAAACAATGAAACAAATTTAAATTTTATGAAAACGTATTTAAATCGGAATTTCTTTAAGCTAACTTTTGTATATATATTTTTTTTTATAAAAATAATATATAAGTCGAAAATTTTAAGTCGAATTTCTTACATTTTAATGTGTCTTGAAATGTTAATTTTGTTGATCTTGAATTTAACTGATAGCAAAGCTATTTTTAAATGTTTTTGTCAACAAAATTTGGTGATTTATTGTCGCTGCCTACGTGATCGACCTACTTAACCAGCGTGACGATCCCTAGGAACGAAAACATAATTAATTACTGCTTTTCGTATAATAGATGATCGGCGTTTTGCAAGCACTAAATAATTAATAAAGATCGAACTATATTTGCACTTAAGCACTTTAGATCTCGAGTTTCTTATCGTTTTAATTCACAACGACAGCGAGTCTGAATAAACTTTATATGAAAAAATACTAGAAAATCGTTTCTATTCCAAGTTTTAATATTTATTTGCCTTATTATTTTCTTTTCGTGCGTTGCTTTTCACTCCCATATTTTGGCACGCACGTAGGCTTGAGTGACGTTGTCAGTTTTTCTACCCAAGAGTTACAAAATAGCAACCCGACATCAGTATACGCCGGCTGTAGCGATAACAACAATAGCAACAACAACAACAACCTGTGTGTCTACATATATACACATTGTCTGCCCTGCCAGCAAAAAGTACAACAACACGACAGCAGAAAAGAGATCCCATGCGCTTTCAGCGTGATCGTCATGCGTGTTACTGCTGATCATCATCGCACATCGCACACCCGGTGTACGCTGGAGTTCGTGCGTCGTGTTGTGTTGAGTTGGGTTGGTGAAGTGTGAGGTGCGAGGTGCGATTGCCAAGAGATGGTGGGAACGAGAGGGAAGACAACAGATGATAGTTGTTTCTAGTGTTCTGTGCTTGGCTGGTGGAGCTTTTTGTTCTTGAATTTTTTCTCTTTAACTTTTGTTCCATAATTAAATTGGAATTTTTTCTTTTTATTTATTAGGAGGTTTTTTACGCCTTCAATATTATTGCTGTTGTTGGGCTTTTTCTTTGCTTTTTAATTGTAGGCTTGGTTGTGGGGGCTCGAGGATCCCTTGGCCAGTTCTAATCTTAGAAACTGATATCAGGAACTCGACATTATTTACAATCGACAGCATTTGAACAATCAACTCGCGGTTATCATGATCTTACTTATTGCGATTACGAAACCACGATAATTTGAGCAATGAAATGGGTTCCCGTGTCAGGTGTTGACCGAACTCTGGATTCGATGTTGGATCATTGAAATGCTTTGAGGGAGAAACGAGTGTTTTTGTTTTCGAATATCAGAAAATTATCTTCCGCAGCGAACTGATTTAAGTGGGTTGTTTGTTTCAAGAAGTTTTGTTTACTCAGTTCTTTTGCTGTATCGATTGATAATGAGTTTTTGCTTTTGTCTGACGAAGCAAGATTAGCGTGTACGAAATCATGTATTCGAATAATCTTAGATGTTATTGCTGCCACAATCCGCATATAAATACTTAACGTGCTACTTTAATGCAAGTTCAGATGTTCCATTTTCAGTCTTTTTAAGATAACAAAATTAATTACTTTTCTAATAGTCAATGACATTCAAGGTTATCGTGCGAGCGTGTTTCAGAGAAGCGGTTTTCCTGCCTTGTGAATGGTCTGAATATTGAACTATCCATACTCGCACTACATTTATTATTGTCCTGTAGGTTATACAGATTTTTTACCAGATATCCATCTTAATATGACAGCAAATTGTGAAAATGTACTTGAAAATTAATTGATTTTCTTAATTATTCCATCGCAAATGGCGTCTATTAGATGGTATACTGAGTTGAAAACTTAAAATGGACTAGAATTTTTAGTAGAAAAGAAAATACTAACATTTAAAAACAAAATAAAGGATCAGAAATACTTTATCTTTAAGTTATTTCTCGAAAAAACACGAACAACATCGGCATTCAGCTTTCTCAAAACAAAAACACAACTCGGACTTAAACTATTTTTGCCCGTTTGTAACTGACGTGCGGCCGAAGCACTCGGGCAGTGCGTGATATCGTTGAATGCCCGCTATCTTCAGTCGCTTTTTGTATCTTACAAATGTCGTGAACGCATTCGCCGTGCAATGGCCGCTATTTAGCACAAGTTTTCTGTTTATCACGCTTAAAATGCGTGAAAGAGTAAAACACAAACAGAAATTAAACTAAATTTATGCATGTATTTTGTAGTTTCTATCATTTATTTTCTCGCAAATGTGATGTAATTTAGTAGTGTTAGTGGAGAAAATCATTGCTTTAAGTTGAAAAGTCTTGAATTTTTAGGAAAATTTTGAACGATTTTATGAAAATCCAGTTTTTCTCTAAATTCTACCTTCTGCTTCGGTTTTTTATGTTATCCTTCCGTTTTTCGCTTTAATATTTATCACCATTTCGTCATAATTCTTATTTACCCAAGTCGTGTTATCAAAATTAATGCGACTCATAATAGATGGAAATGGTCTTGAACTAGTTTGGAAGTTTGCTTTTCTTTTTCGGATTTTTATATGAATCTGTTTGTTTCATCACACTTTATTATATATAAAAATAAATAGTCAGAAAATTTCTATCTAAATGTGTGAAACGCAAACACACAGTCAACGACTGTCTTTTGTCTCCTAATTATTTTCGAAAAATATCTGCTGCTGTAAAAACCAAATATTGTGAAAGTTGTTCTGCTAATTCGTTTTAATTTCTTATCGAATAGAATAAATGAGACTACAGTTGCCTTGAATAATGTGAGTATATCGTCGCAATAACAATAAATAATAATTACTGTCAATAACGCTAGTAATTGAAGTCAACTTAATGTTCAATCGATTCGCTGGCCGCAACAAACATCGAACTCGTGCATAAATGGCATCGCATAAAAATCCCATCAATCGCAACTACAATTTCAGATTTCAATACGTTGTTGCATTTCGTTCGTCTGTAGCTTACTAACGAATTCATGCAATCTTGTTTCCCTGCTATTTTTCCTATAATTATTTTCCATATGAAAAATATCCAGTTAACAAAACTGAATTTGTTTGAAATATTCCAGTTAATTGCTTTTTTAATATGTTTGCTGATGTTTAATACGTGTGTTTGATGTGTTTCTGCACTCATAGGAACGAAGATATAAAAGAATTCTACAAAATTTATGCATTTTATCGATTAAACGCTTGAAATCAAAGGAAAAGCGATATATTGAGTAACAAACAGAAAAAACAATTGAGTGGAAATTCTAAATATTGTTAAAAAATAAAGCAAAATAATTAATAAACAATTTCCATTCGAATCGAAGTAATTAAAATTTATTCAAAACAAAAATATTCAATTTATTTTTATGAAATTAACTTGAATTTCACTGAATTAGCTTCAATTAGTATTTAATCGAAGGAATTTATTAATAATTAAATAGGAAATTCCCCTCGCAATGATATTTCTTCTCACGACTTTATAAAAACGCTTTGTTAACCTTTTGTAAATCTTAGTGAAAACAACTTATTGATTGCAATTATTACAGTTTGCAATTATTTTATCAGCCAGTTGCAAATAATTTAGAAATTAACTGACTGAAAACCACTAAAAGCTGAAAATAATCCTGCTTTTCATCTTTTTTAAAGCAGATTTTTTAAGTAAATCGATAAATATGTAAAGAAATTATTATTTTCGAAGTTTTAAGAATGAAGTCATTGAAATTTTTCCATTAACTTTTCAACTTTGCACAACTTATTTGTATCGTACACAAGTGTGTATGCAAGCGTGTTTATGTATGTGTGCGTGTATGTGTGTATGTAATTACTGAACACACAAATGATCTCCAGAATAATTTCAAATTCCTTTAATTTATTTTTTGAAGATGCGAGCTCAGCCAAAGTTGGTTCAGGCAGATTTAATTCATTAACTTCATTTGGTTTTATTTGCAGATGATTTTGTCACTGTGTATTTTTAGAGCACAAAATTGTGTTTTAATGAATGCTGAAATGAATATTTTTCACACATCCACCAACTTTGCTCTCTGAAGAAATTCTAATTAATAAAATTATAACTCGAAATTTTGCACTCACTTTTTGTCAGCCATTTTTTAAAAAAAAAAATTTTATCCTTTTTCTTTCAGCAAAATTTGTTTGTTCTTCGGTGTTTGCACAAATATATTGCTAAATATTTAAATTCGTTTCGAACACACAGAACATCTGTTGGATATCGAACTGGCAGCCAGACGTTCTCGCAGATACTTCAGTCGGAATTAATAATGTATTCTCGATGCAAATTCAGAGAATTTTCATACTGCGCTCAACAACTGCACGAATCGCTAAATACGCGGCTTCTGAAGACTGTATTTTCTCAACAACAACTCATTGGATACTCATGTCAGGACAGAGATACAAAAATAATGTAATAATAACAATAATGAATTTAAGATATGAAATTCATGGCAGAAATGAAAAACAAAGATAAAAATAGGAAAAAAATCCACATTAAAAATAAATATTCTTGCATACATGTGTACTGTATGTATGTAAGAATATTTTACATACATTTGTACTCGCATGTTGGCGAACAAGTAATTCGTGGGATGCGCGGTGCAATAGCAGCAATTAAAGTGTTTCATCTTTTTTACAGCGGCGGATTTTTTGGAAAATATAAAGTTTTCAGAATTCCACTTTTATGTGAGATGTCACGGCCCTTGACCAATCATCCCGCCACGCCCTCTTGACCAATCCCGCCCGCACCAAGACAGTAATATTTTCCAACTGCTAAGTAATAATAAAGCCAAGTTTGGCTGAAATCAGCTCTCCCGTTTAGAACGAGATGTGGTACAAACATACATAAGACGACTTTTATTTATTCGCGGATATATAGAGTGGATCATCGATTAGTTTCTCTTGGAACTACGTGTTGTTTTGATACGGTCAACACGAATACGCTTGAAATATTGATTTAAGAAACTAGCTGATGGTCCTTCCTATATTAAGATAACTTTCAGAATTCTGTACCACTGTGGAAAGTCGATTAAATACTATATGACACGAAAACTCGAATTCAGATAAAATGTATTCGAAATGTCAAGAAACTAATTAACGTTTAATCAGTTTTTTAACAGAATTTTTAAGAATATATTGTTTTTTCGCCATGGCCACTGCGCAGCTGCGATTTGACGCCGTTGGATTTTCTCAGATCGTTAAGATCCGATGTTGTGGGTGAAAAGCCACAAATTCCAGCAATTAAGAAAAATATTCAGCGGTTTATATGCGAAATAGAGCCACAAATCATGGAAAATATTCGGAAAAATTGGCTTGGCAGGGTAGGCTAACTGCCGCCACTACAGCCGCGGTAGCCTTTTAAATGAGACTGCTTTTCATAAATAATCGCAGTGTTCACTCTTTTCAATTAGGCAAATACCTTGAAAAATAAATGATTT
The DNA here is from genome assembly GCA_922984085.1 of Sicus ferrugineus. Lineage (NCBI taxonomy): Eukaryota > Metazoa > Arthropoda > Insecta > Diptera > Conopidae > Sicus > Sicus ferrugineus. Next base: position 8,999,554 of record OV277348.1, read on the forward strand.
CAAAAAGAAACTAACTGATGGCCCACGCTATATAAAGTCCAATGCATTTATCAATTTATTTAAACTTCTGTTCACCTCTGAAAGTATTTTTAAAAAAGGAACTTGTATTCTTGAAAAAGGAGATACAACTCGTAATAAAGAACGCCATTCATTTAAATTACGATGCTGTATTTTTTAAATGACAAGTAATATTTTGCGTGTATTTGCGTTGTTTCCAACCGTTTCTTTGAACGTCAAGACATTTCAAAAAAAAAGGAACCAACAGAATAACAATATTGAAAGAGCAATAAGATTTGTATCTTCCTCTTGGTGCAAATTTTGTTTTCATTTCATCGCACAAAATAATGAAAGTATTTATTAAGAAAATACTGCCCGTGCGTGACAGTAAGCTATTTCCACAGTACATACAGGGTGGGGTCACATCATGGTTAAATCTTCATTTAAAATGTTTTATAATATATAATTCCTTGTATTAAATATAAGGAATTATATACAATATTAGTATATAATTCCGTGTATATAATGACATTTATTAATATTGTTATATATTATAATATTATTGTTATTTTTTTCCATTTTAAAAACTTGTATCTGAAATAATACATAAAAGGGATAATTTTACACCTCTAGGGTTAATATATTGCTCAATATTACTGAGTAATATTATGGGATAAATAACGTCAAAATAAAGAGTAATTAGATAATAACTTCCCGTTGTTTCATGTTATAATTGTGTTCATATCGACCTAATTTTTTATGAAAACTGTACACGTTTTCCGCAAGAATTCACTACGCAGTAAATAACATATATAAAAATTGCGTACACCATCGCATTTCGACCGAAATGTGGAAAGTTTATTTGGTTTTCGGAAAAAAAAATCCAGCTTACCAATTTGTTCCAGACAATCAAACTTCAAATTATTCGAAATATAGTTTGATTTCGTAACTTTTCTTTCTTCTTACATAAAATTATTATTTGTAGAAGAATTTCGGAATTCTCCTAGAAGTTTTTCAGCACTATAGATACAAATATCGTTCTTCTCTTCACTTATTACGTAACTTCAGTTCTGCATGAAATTGATTTTCTATAAAATGTTCACGCGTAAAACTTTTCTTAATTTAAGTGACGGAGAACTTTTTCGCGAGGTTGCAAAGTATCTGGCAAACAATCGTTCAATCGTTCTAGAGGAAACTAAGCAATTTTCGTTGCAAACTACCAACGGAAACCTTCGACTTTGAATTCTCCTTCTGACCAAAAAGCGCAAAAGAGAAAAGGAGTTGCTACTTGTTCATCGGCTCGTGGAATACCTTCTGTGGGGCGGACACTCACTCAGTCCGTTAGAGGGCATCTGTGACACCCTCGTCCTCATCGGGTATTGAAAGTGCGCAACGAAACCTGCGCGGGATGTACGTATGTCGCTTGCTACAGGGTTCAAAGTGTTTCAGTTCTAAATGTATCCCTAAATTGCAACACTTTTTACTGCAATGTGCTTTTTTCACTTTGCAAAGCACCCTGTTAAAAAATGTTATGGTTGTTGGTACCTATTATTAGGAAACCGAACAGAAAACTGGCGACAGGTAAGAAATTTGTACAGGTCGGTGGCGAAATTTGGTCCTCTTCTCTCGGGCCAGAGGAGTGCAGCCGCCATTCAGCGGTGAATTTGCGAAACCGTGGCCACAACTTATTCTGCTATGGAAAACTGTTATGACATAAAGACGAAAACCTCATGTAAATCGGTCCAGGGGTTCCGCAATTGACTCATTATAAACAAACAAACAACGAGCAAAACTACCTCCAGCTTTATTATATGGATTTAAAGGAGTCAACTGTGGGAAAAATAGTTATTTCCCCACATTTATTTTAGACAATTTGAGCTTAAAACGCCATTACTTGTCACCCTTTATACAGACCACTTTTTAAAATTCAGTTTCTGTAAAGGAAATTTTATTTTCTCAACCAGTTTAATCGAGATACACGAACCATACAAGAGAAAAAACAAAAAAAATTAGGTAGATATGCATGTATCTACAAATGCTTTTGGTTACTTCTGTAAATAAAAACCATCATCACAATTCGGATGAGCACGTGACCTTCACGTGAATATCGCATGAACACTGAATGCTCATGGCATGGTAGTCAAAAGAAAAGCCAAGAACCAGCCATGGGAACAAAGATTCATTCTTATATATGAATATGTAAGTATATACAGCCATTGTATACTGGTATCTGGCTTTAAAATATACAGATACATTCAGAGTGCAGATTTTGTTGCTAACCCGAAGAATTGTATCTGGATACGTGTTTTGTAATGCGCAGAATCACTCACACTCATCATCAAAAAGAAAATTCATTTTGGATAACATCATAAAAACAACAACAACTATACTGAGAGATAATAACCTGCCCTAAAATTATTCTAACAACTATTTGTAGATAAAAAACAAATTTGTATATAAAAATTGCCGGGTCCAACAGCTGATTTCTTTCTTGTGACTTCTGTGACTTTCATCTGCTTCGTGTGATTCATGGTTTTATGTAGTTTATTAATATAACGATTAGGAGCTGAATCTAAAAACTGCAAATGTCAGTTAGAAGATTTTCGGAAACTTCAGGTTACACTTTTCAATCACCCATTAAAGAAATCGATTCCTATCAATTCCTATCTTCGAATCGTCTACGGTACTTCCTGGCGAATCATTTACAACGGAATGGCTTCACAGGGTTTTATCCCCAGGGAAGGAAAGCTTTCTTATTGGAAGGAATTCCCGTCATCCCTTCTCAATTTTGGTTTATAGACAAACCGGTTTCGGCGTTGTGCCATCTTCAGTGCCTTAGTTCTATACGGCGTATAATTCTAAATCATAATACTGTATCCCAAAGAAGTACTTTCAATTTTACTTTCAAGTATGACTGATGCTTCGAACACAAATTAAATGTAAACACATCCCTTATTTGGTTTTACGAACCCAAATTTATACATGTGAGATACAAAATGTTTTAGTAAAAATTATTTTAATTTATTGGTTAAAATGTATTTTTTTAAATTTGACTGCAATTTTAAATGTTAAAATAAATTGAAAATACATTTTTTTTTCAAACGAATTTGGCATCACTCTTCTAAGTTTTTCATTCCAGTACAGAGCGAAGCTAAAATAATCGGCGACAGCTGCTAAAATAATCGGCGTGTGGTTCCCCCGAAACCAATTGGACAACCGCTTGTGTGCCACGGCTGCAGAGGAAGTCCAGCACGATTTGCATCAACCATTCTTTCCGCGTTGAAATCAATTGAAATGATAATCTACACCAATGAAGGGAATCCCCTGGGATTCAAGCTTCTGCTGTTAGCGAAACTAGCTAAACGCGAAGCTGCAGTGGAAAAAGTTAACCTAAATGGTGTGTGGTGGCAGAAAGAACATTTCATTGAAACCCCAAAATGTGAAACTATAATTTTCTTTTTCAGAAGCAGCAGCAAAAGATTTTCTTATGCTACCCACGTTGGAGCTAGACAATGGTGTGAAACTGTTTTCCACGGATGCAGCGGCTAAATATTTGTTTCCAAACGAAGGTCTGCAACGGGATGAAGTGAGTGAACTATCTACGAGTTCGTTGAAGCGCCATTGTGTAATCTAGAAGTGTATACTATTCTCAATAGTGGCTTGAATGGTCTAGTACATTACTGGCGCCAGCACTCGCCCATCATCTGGCTCCTGGTCATCGTGCTGATCCCAATGCATTACCCTTGCTCAACGCTTTGGTAAAGAAACTGGATGAGCGCCTCAAGCAGTCACCCTACTTGGCCGGCGACAAACTAACTGCGGCAGATATTTCCGTGTGGTCTTTGCTTGCACCTGATGGCACTCTTAAGGGTGCTCAAAACATTGAAAACCTGCTCGCTTGGTATCGCAAAATAATTGCCCTCCCCGAAGTGCAGGATGTATTGGCTTTGCAGTCTCTGAAAGCCTTAACGTTCTCCTCACTTCAAAATTCCAACCGTTATGGTGGCCTTCATCATGTACCACTGCCGACACCGCCCTCTTCGCCTGATGGCTCGAAATTGCTTGCCGAAACTGGTTCAAGTATATTAGACAGCGTTAGCGATGAGGAGCTGCAAATGGCACGTGCTGGCTTCGTTTACGCTGAGGTTCCAGAACGCAAAGAGCCACGTACAGTACTGCCACGTGCAGGTGAACGCAACGTTTTGATCACATCTGCGTTGCCATACGTCAATAATGTTCCACACCTGGGCAATATAATTGGTTGTGTTCTCTCTGCGGATATATTCGCAAGGTAAGGGAGTTAGAAAGACTTGAAAGTAAGAAGAATTTTCTTTAAATTGATATATTATTTTTCCCCTCCTTAGATATGCACGCTCTGTTGGTTATAATACCCTGTACATCTGCGGCACCGACGAGTATGGCACTGCAACCGAGAACAAAGCGTTGGCCGAGAATTTGACACCCAAGGAAATCTGCGATAAATACTTCGAGCTACATAACTCGATATACCGCTGGTTTAGTATCGGCTTCGACTACTTTGGACGCACAACGACGCAGGAGCAGACAGAGTAGGTTGATGCAGCTAATACTGCATAGAGTGATATCTCAAAATTCGAAGTCATTGGTTTTAAAAGAATACCGTTTTAGACTTCAAGGGGTGTAATTTTCTATTTTAAGAGGTTTAATTTAGTTTTAGATTGGGAAATGAATTGGAGCGCAAAATCATTCAATTCTACGATTTTAATTAATATTTTTATTTTAAAATTTTCATTAATATTTTTAGTAGCCTTCATATATTGCATTTAGATTAAAATATAATTTTTTAGAATCGTGCAAGAGGCTTTTAAACACGTCAAAGATGCCGGCTATATACTGACGGAAAGCGTGGAGCAATTGTTGTGTCAGAAATGTGATCGATTTCTGGCAGATCGGTAGGTTGTTCGGCCCAGTAGTTGTTTTGTTTCTTCTAGATAACAACCCTGACAACCCTTGCCTTCCAACAGATTTGTAGAAGGCACTTGTCCCCATCCGGGTTGTGGCTACGAAAGCGCACGCGGCGACCAGTGCGACAAATGCGGCAAACTCGTTAATGCTACTGAACTGATACGGCCACGTTGTCAAGTGTGCAATACGGCGCCTGTCATACGCAATTCTGACCAACTCTTCCTCGATCTGCCAAAGATCGAACCGCAACTACGTGAGTGGGTGGAAAGATCGGAGGCCGGCTGGACGAACAGTGCACGTGTCATTACGCGCGCCTGGCTGCGTGAGGGTCTGAAGCCGCGTTGCATCACACGCGATCTCAAGTGGGGCATCCCAGTGCCCCATCCGGGCTTTGAGAACAAAGTATTCTATGTGTGGTTCGATGCGCCCTTCGGCTATGTGAGCATAACGAAGCGGTACACGAAGGATTACCTGCAGTGGTGGCAACCAGCAGAAGGTGTGGATGTCGAACTCTTCAATTTCATGGGTAAGGACAACGTGCCCTTTCACTCGGTCATGTGGCCTGCCTCCTTGCTGGCCATCGATCGTGGATATACACTTGCGTCGCATATCATGGCCACCGAGTATCTGAACTACGAAGACGGAAAGTTCAGTAAAAGTCGCGGCATCGGCGTCTTCGGTAACGATGCTCAGGAGACCGGCATACCGGCGGACGTGTGGCGTTTCTACCTGTCCACAGCGCGCCCCGAGGGTCAAGATTCCAGTTTCAGCTGGAACGATTTGGCTGCGCGCAACAATTCGGAGCTGCTGAATAATTTGGGCAACTTTGTCAATCGCGCGTTGGTGTTCTGTGAGAAGTACTTCAACAGTGAGATTCCTGCCATGACGCTGACCAACGATGAACTCATTCTGCTGGCGCTCATCAATCGTGAGATTCGAGGCTACGTCAGCGCGCTGGAGAAGGCTAAACTACGCGATGGAATACGTCACTTGTTGTCCATTTCGCGCCATGGCAATGGATGCATGCAGTCGCAGCAACCGTGGGCTCTTCTGAAGGGTACACCAGAGCAGCGGGCGCGAGCGGCGACAATCATAGGCATCTGTTGCAACATCGCTTGCCTGCTGGCCAATCTGCTCTTCCCCTACATGCCGGCGACAGCGAGAATCATGTTTGCTCAGCTCAACACGAAGCAGACGGTGCTAAACGCAAAGTAAGTTTTAGGGCTCGATTAACGATGAAAAACCAGACATATTTTAGTAATCGAATAACGAACTATGGACAAAGCAATTAATCGAATATTTTCGAATAATCCATTATTCGATCAATCGATCCGTTAGTCGTTTAATCCATTAGTTGATGAGCTTTTATCAGAAACTTAATCGATGGCCGCCTTTTTATTCGATTAATTCAATTATTAAAAGCTGTTCTAAGTCTGTATTAACAAACAAAGCGTTAATTGATTTTTAAATGAAATGCTAAATTTTGTTCACTTCTTTCAAAGAAATCCCGTCATTACGATTCTACTTAAGACTGGCCACAAAATCGGTAAACCTGCACCACTTTTTGCTAAACTCGAGCAATCGCTCATCGACGAATTGAAGAAAAAATACTCTGGTTCTCAGGGATCAAATGGTAATGCCAGCCAACCTGCTGGCGTCAAAGATACTCCAGCACTTGCTCAGCTTGAAGAAGCTGTACGAAAGCAAGGCGAGAAAGTGCGCCAGCTTAAAGCGAGCACCAAAGACAAAGCTGTGTGGCAGCCAGAAGTTGATATTCTTTTGGATCTTAAGAAGCAGCTCGCTAAAGCGCAATCACAAGCTCCCGACGAACGCGAAGTGCAAGCTATGGAGGAACGAATCGCTAAAAAGGTGCGTCACTCTGTTAGTTTTTTCTAGTTTTGTTAGTTAACTCCCGTGCTTACAGGCTGATCGCGTCCGCATTCTTAAAACTTAATGACCTCCTTCCGTCTGGAAACTTGAAGCGGATCAACTACGTGCGCTTAAATAGCAGTTAACTGAGCTGACTGGTATTCCTGCTGCTGCCGGTGGTCAGGCCAAAAATAATAGGAACAAATGAATTTGTATTTTATTAATTTCTTCAGCTGCTCTTTGAATTTAATTTATCACAATTTCGTAGACTAAATGCGTTTGCTGCTGTTGTTACGATAATTTGAAAATGCTTTATTTATTAAAAAGTTTCTGCATGAAACCTGCATAAGTCTATATTTATTCACGGAAATAGTTTGTAAAGAGGGGGCTTTATAAATATTATAATTGATGAAGGATTATATTATAATTAATGAAAGACTTGCGTGTGAGGCAATTGTTTTATTGAAGAATTTATGTACTTTTGAAGCAATTCAGATTCTGTAAAAGTATTTAAGTATAAAGTGTACCGTTTATGGAGAACAGCAAAAGTACCTGGAATATGAGAATGCAGCAGGAACGTAGACTTGAATGTGCTCTGGCCCATTTTTAATAAATACGCAATTTTTTACCGAGAAAATTATCTATTCTCAAATAAGTGACTACGTTTGTAATTGCCATCTACACATCCTCCAGTTCCTCAGTGGGTCAGTCGGCTTCAGTAGCAATTACTTCTTTTGCAGCAAGGCAACGCACTTCTATCCAGAAGTTCCTCTTCAAAAAAGCAAAAACAAGACAGCATCTCGGGTAATATCAGCTGCAGTCGCATCATTTTTATGGCATCAAGTACTGCCTGCTCATTGCCGCGCTCCATGTTGGCCAGAAAACTCCTCGCTGAATTTGAACGAGGAAGACTTCGGGCAGCGTCCGCTCTATTATTGTCTAATTAATTAAAGCCTTAAAGCAAAAGCTTTTCATCATCATCAAAAGCAGAACAATTGCGTCCCGTAATACAGAGTCCTCGGTTTTCAAAAGCAGATAACCGATGTCAATGAAACAGTCCACCAATCCACACATCTTTCGATTTCTAATAAAAAATTAATGTCCACTGCAAAATAACGCGCGTAAAGTTAGCAATGATGTTCCACTCATAATAGATTTTAAATCAATCTGTTTTAACAGAATAACGAAATAACAATTCTATAAGTAGACTTAACAGACGCGAAAAATAACACTTTTAGCTAGGCAGTTGCTAACATGTTTCTTGTAAGTCTTTAATATTTATTTATCTGAAGGAAATATAATAAATATTTGCAAAAAAAGCAAGTTGAAATTAAAATGTCTGTGAATCACATATAATTTTTATAGGTGTTATAAATGTTTTACTGATAGTTTTGATGTGTTAAAAGAAATAAATTCATATGAATATTTATAACAGTTGTTTTCATTATGTTGGAAAGTTGTAATGAATGTTTTTGAAAAGTCAAAACCTCTCAAATATTGAGGAATTGTTCACAATTTAACAGTGGTTCGGTAGTTTAGTACTTGATTACGAAACATGTCGATCATGTTTCATGATGTGTATATTATCCTGCTGTAACCGACGCTACTACTGGTGTGTGAAGACAAAGTTCCACACAGTGGCGCAACGGGTTATTATAATCCATTTCTGTTAAATGCTTTCCACTGCAGTAAAGTTGTTATTTGATGTTAATTGTCTCTTCTCTAGCAGCTCATTGGGTCGCCATGACGCAATCCTAAACCTGTCAGTCAACTTCTGCAGCAATGGCGTCTTTCGGAGCACGCGGTGCATTGCTAGCCAAAAATTCCTCGTCGGAAAAGAACGATAGAAAGTAAACAGTTAAAAGGGGTAGGAAAGTGTTAAAAATGGGACGCCTGAGGGTAGTGAACAGCGCACTACAAGGAACTCGAAAATAAACGCCTGCAACTCAAGCTGCCGTGATGAGATGGTGCAGGCTGTTCGCGTTAATGAGACACCCACAGTGCCAGCATATCCGGTCATCATGTGGCCTATGAAAGCTTGACTTATATTCTCTAAGCGTCACAGAGCCACAGCCGGAGCAAGTGAAAATCATTCGAAAATAGGTGAGTCCACACTTGATTTTCCCAATTAGTCCGGAGCCGTCTGCTACCGAGTGTTATGTGTCAGTGGGAAGGTAATTCAATTACTTTTCTTCCAAAATACAATTCAACTTTTGGAAGGTTCTGCATTCTTTATTACCTCCTTTAAAATAGATCGTTAAAAATTAGATATTTCTGACATTTATTGCAATATATTACACAGTATAACAATAATTGCCAAAATGCTTGTGAATTATATATTTTTGCATATATAGTTTTATACATTATAATACTAACGAATTTCATTACAAATTTTATTTATATACAGATAATTTCAAGCAAGCACCGTCTGCTCACTGCCCCCGACACCTTAACCAGTAGCCAGCGTGCAATATCATCCATTTTCCAGCGGGATCCAGTCGACTGCTGGAGCAAGGACGTCTTTTGGAGCAACGCGGTGCATTTCTAGCGAAAGGTTCCTCGCCGAAAAAGCAAAAATAAGGCGGGACCTCGGGTAACCTCAGCTGCAGTCGTCCAGAATATCGACCTAAAAGTTTTAACGAAGTCCTTGGACCGCAACGTACGTGGGCCACCTCGAATACAGCAGAAAACCGATTTCATCGAAAACTTCTGAGCCTCTTCGTTCATTAATCGATATACTAATCACAGCGATACACTGCATTGGAAACGAGCAAAATTCTCTGCGCGAAGCTGGTACTGTATTTACATTTTTAAGGCAGACTGCAACCGAAGAATCTATTCTTTTATTTCTCCTAGTGTAGACTCACCTTTTTTCGAATGTCTTTCGTTTGCTCCGACTGCGGCTCTGTGACGCTTAGAGAATATGAGAAAAGCATTCATAGGCCTTCGAACATTATAATCGTGATCGGATATGGTGGCACTGTGAGTGTCTCATTTACGCGGACAGCCTGCACCGTCTTGTCACAGCAACAATTGTATGCATTGTTTTTGGCTTTCAGTGCGTTGTTCATTGCCGAGAGGCTGCCTGCTTTTAACTGTTGTTGCTTGCTTTTTTTAACTGTTGACTTTTGTATCGTTAATAAAGAATACATTAAAATATTGGTTTCAAATCTATTATTTAAACATGGAGTTCGAACTCTTCAAATTCACCGAAGACCGCATTGTTTGTGGCAGCAAGCGCCGCCTGCTCACTGCCCCGCGCCATAACAGCCGCTTCGCCAGAGAACTGAGTGGAGTGGAGGTCAGTATAGTGGAGGTCATCACTTTCATTAAGCTTGAAAATCCCAGGGTGTGAATCTATAATTTTCCCCTTCGCAAGCAGCGGCAAAAGGTACAAATTACCCACGTTGGAAGTGGAGAGCGACTGTTTTCCACGGATGCTAGCAACCGTTCATCATCGGGCTGTTGGTCATCCGGCCGAGGATTAAGTAACTGTGGCAGACATTTCTTCGTGATCTCTGCTTGCACCTGATGGTGCTTTCAAGGGTTCCCAAAACATTGACAACCTGCTGGTTGGTGTCGCAAGATCGCTGCCCTCGCCGAAGTGCAAGCTGTGGTTGTTCTGCAACTTTTCAAAGCTTTAACGTTGTCTTCGCTTCAAAACCGCAACCGCTGTGGTGGCCTTCATCATGTTATCACATCTTACTTCGACGTTCTTAATTAAGAATGCATTAAAATGTTATAGTTTCAAATAGATTCATTAAAATAATCGGCCAAAGAGTTGAGTTTTCAACACATTTTCGAAGTAATCTTACGTAATTATAATAATAAATGATTACTCAAAAGAAACAAAGAGTAATCTAAATTTGGTTTTCTAATTTTTTCCTAGATTATTTGAAAATAAAAGCAAGTATTTTAAAAATAATGAAATGAGTTAAAATTAACATTATTTTTTATTACTCTGAAGTAATTAAAATTTTTCTAAAATAAATATTCAGTGAATTTTGAATACCTTTAGAACAGCAATTTATTTTATATACAATAATAATAATTTAACAAATTAAGTTATATATAATTAAATCGTCCTTAATCTAATGACAGTAATTGTTCAATAAAATTACTTCTCCATACAAGTAAATCGAAAACTTAAATATATACATTCATTTTCTTGGTCTGGTGGAGGCAGAAAGAAAAAAAGGGACAAAGGAAGACTTCATTAAGAAAACTTAAATCTACGATTTTCTCCAATCGTGTTAAATCTAAAAAAGATGTTATGAATAGAGGAAAGTCTTTCTTTCAATTAACTTTTAAGGGTACTTCAACTCTAATTTACGTAATGGCATTGATCACTTTTCAAGAATGAATCGTATTCAGTATCGTTGTCATTGAAATTGGAAGGGAATTCGAATTCCAAAAAATTCATTAAATTCCTGACAAATACGCCATTTAAACATATTTATTAAAGAAAAAGAGAAGACGGTTTATATTGCTTTCGTCCCCGCATAAATTTCTACTCGTCTGCTTTGTTGAATCTTAAGATTAATATTTGAAACCGATCGATGGATGGAGGGAAATGAGTGATGTGATTAATTTTAACAAAGATTTTATCGTTTACTTATCTCTTGAGAGAATTTTAGGAAGTGATTATTTATAAAATCTACTCATAGACTCATAAAAGTGACCTTTAAAGGTTACAAATTATGTCACTTTTATGAGGTCAGCAAGTTTATAAATACTCCAGAGTACATTTGAGTGAGTAAGTCTTTATGAATGCTCATGCGGAAGACTCTCATGAATAACTTTTATTGAGCGCTCTTGAACAATTCGTAGTGAGTGTTTATAAAGTATTCACGAGTAAGTCTGAGTCTTAACTTCAAGACAGTGATTCTTTATGAGTACTCACAACCAAGATCTAGCTGGTTCTTCTTCCAGGTATACCTGTACCTATCCGAAGAGTTGTGAGTAGTTTTCGTAATTTACTCAAAAGTTTTCAAAGGAATCTCATTAAAGATTGACGATCGGTTTTCAATGTGTGAAGTAATATTATTTTAAGTATGTATTTTCCCCTCTTTAATTGCATTTTCCAAGTGTTGTTTTCCCATTCATTTCATATAATAACTGCTGGGCGCTCGACCTGACGTATATGTACTCATTGGTATCCCTTGAGGTCCTGGTATGTGGTTGCTACTGCTGTGCGGGTGTGAATGGGGATGTGAATGCGACGATAGATTCTGTGAGCCATACAGATGATCGACGCTCGTACTGCCGATCCCATTGCCCGAGGGCTCGTAGTCGACATCGTAGTAGATGCCCGATTGGTTCTATAAGAAAAAGAGGAACACATTAAAGTGTGTTGTGTGCGAGAGAGAAAGAGAGGCAGAGAAATAGTGGGTGAGTGATATCTAGATTGGCGAAAGTTTGTGACGCATCCAGAGAAAGTTAGGGAGAGACAGAGGAGTATTAAAAAAAGACATTTCAGTCACCGGGTATCTAACATCGCGAAAACTTACCGCTATGCTTCCATTGCTGCGACTTTTGGGGCGTGGCACGTGAAAATTTCTTCCCAGTAGGTCAGCTCGATCCTCCTCTTCGCTCGAGCTGGAATTCTCAAGAGTACGCATGCCGTTCGAACGTGAACTCAAGCCAAGTCTTCTGAAATAAATGACAAAATTAAGATTTCATCGAAACTTGTGAAGCAGCAGAATTCATTTATCTAAAAATGGAAACTCACCGTGGCAAAGGAACCGGAGGCAGGTTGGCATTTTGGTGCATCTGCATGTTACTCTGCATGGACAGGCCGCCCATGGTGCCCATGCCCATGGCTTGAAGGTTGGGATAGGCAAAGAGAGCCGACGAAGGGCGCGTTGGGCCGATCGGTTCGGCCTAAAGAGTTATAAAGTGGGGGGAAAAGTGTTGATACAATAATCTAAAATGATATTGTGGGCACAGCAAGTCTTCCAGTGCCTTACTTACCCCATAATGATTGCCCGACTGTGCCATTACATCAGCGATCTGGGCCCATCGCATGCGATCCTCTAGCGTGACCTGATAGGCGGGTTGAGCCAAAGCAGCTGCCGATTTCAGCGGTGCCGTGTTCATGTACCCGAAAACCGGCGAGCCCATGGCATTCTTTTGCTCGCGCTGCCAACGCCGGGACCACATAATCAAGCAGACCAAAGTAAGCACAATAATAATTACGGCCGCCACCGAAGCGCCAATGGCCACTCCCAGTACTTCGCCATCAATTTCGCACTGGCCACCGTAGTGACCCGAGTCGCAGGCGCACTCCTGCACGCCTTCCCTGTTGTAACTGCAGCTGCCACGATTGTTGCAGTATGCGTCGGGGCAAGCCTGGCACTCGCGGCCGGCGCGTTGCGGTTGATCGCCCCAGGGATCGCGGAGACCCACGGCACAGGCACAGCGGAAGCTGCCCCACGAGTTCGTACACGAGGCGCTCGCATGGCAGTCGTTCAGTTCATGCGACTGACATTCGTCGAGATCGTGCAGTGCCGAGATGGATCCTTCAGGTGAGGTCACGTATAGGACGGAATTGCCAATGTTATTGTTACGGCGATGTATCACGCCCACAAGATGTTTCTGGACATCCGTGCGTAAATTGGGACGCAGGGTTTCAACACTTTCATCGAGCTGGAAGAGACAAGGAAAGGAGGGATACATTCACCGCCTGATCGTTGGCGTACCCAGTTAGTTACCTTGATGGTCAGATTAACGAAGACGCCACTCCCACCCAGGCTGGGGTCGCCGCGATAGATGTTATTTACCTTGGCGTCCATAAACTCGTCCGAATATGGAGTCATCGACATGGCAGAGTCAATCTAAAGGAGGAAACAATCATTTTTGGGCCCAGGCCATTAGGATTCCGAGACAACTTACAGCTCTAACGGTCTCGTAGCTTAACTGAGCGTATGGTTCGCTGTTTCGATCCAGAAACTTTTTGTCCCAAACGATCCGAAGCTCGTGGATGCGGTCAACACGCAGACCCAGGAAGAACGAGATCACTTTTCGGCAGGGTTCGCGATGTTTGCGACGTGAGTAACCTGTGATCGAGAGAATTTTAGACCTCATAGGCCGATCCCCTCACGTATAGCGATCATCACTTACCAGGTCTACAGTGACAACTCGAAACCCCATTCTCGGTCTTGCAGCGTTCGTGCTGAGCCTGATCGCATGTGGAGTCGTCACCCACGATGCAGGTGTCGATCCTCACCGGTGGCTGCGTGGTACGCGGCCTGTAGTGCGGTCGCGTGTGCCCTGAACTGGTGGTCGGCTTGTGAGCTCCAGCGGCCGTCTTCGGGCTATTGGCCTGCGTCGATGGCGTCAAGTCGACCACTTCTGTTTCTGGCACGGCATAACCGGTGCCCGATATCTGGCTGACGCCGTGCCGGTTGTGCGGTGTCACACCTCCTCCCACTCTCACTCCTCCCTGGTTGCCACCTGCCGCATTGGTAGTGCCATGGAGATGCGGTGCCGCTGTGGCTGGTGTTGTGGGTGGATCTGTGGGTTCACCAAAAAGATTGATGTAAGTTCTCTTGCCGTCGATGGACACGAAGCCGTCTTCACCTGAGCCGGAGACAATGATGTCGCCCTGTACCGGCGAGACGGCTCCACCGCCGCCATAGACGCCGTACGGCTTGATGTTGATGGTTTGCTGCGAGCCGCCCGCCGAACCGGGACCCTGTATGGCGGACAGGGTGACGTCGAATATCTCGCCGTAGCCGGGTGGCAGGTGTTGACGCGTCGGCTGCACTTGGTGAGGATGGGTGGGGGCGGGGCGTGATGGCTGCGGTTGAACCGGACGCTGCTGAGGACGAGGTCGCCCACCAGGTTTGAATTCGGGGTCGTCCAAAACTATGCCCGGTCGGGATTGGTAGTTAGTCGGTGGAGTGGTTGAGGTGGCTGAAGTGGTGACGCTTTCGGTGGTTATTGCGGCGGTGGTGGTGGTAGTGGTGGAGGATGGAGGAGCGGAGGTGGACGGTGTGGGGCTGATGGTGGCTTTCAGTTCAGTGCTGGTGGTCAAAATGCCGCTTGTTGTCTGATCTTTAGCAGCTGCTTCTGTACTGCGTATTGGTGCTGTTGTAATGCTGGACCCAAAGTTGCTGGTAAAGGTAGTCGCTGTGAAATCAATGGATTCTGAGTGCTTTTCAGTCGTGGTTTGCATGCTCGGCGTTCTGGAGGGCGTCATGAATATCACTTCGTCCATCGAGGGATCGATGTTGACCTCCTCCGCGCTTTCCATAGGCATCGGCAGGTATGTGGACGGCATTATATTTGCCACCGAACTACTCTCGACGGTAGCCGTGGACTCGGCGACGGTCGGTGGTTTCTTCTTGTCTCCCGCTTTATGCTTCGAGGGTTTCTTCTTCTGCTCGTCCTTCTTCGTTGAAGTTGTGGTTGGAGCCGATTGTGGAGGAGGCTTCAGGTCTTCTGCCAGAGGCTCACCCGTCCCGTTCGGATCCTGTCCCAAAACGTCGATGTACTGCGTGTCCTTCTCGTCGTCTCCGTGTGAAATCTCCGAGTCGTAGGTTGTGTCTGTGGGCTTCGCTGAGTCGAGGGTGCCGCTCTCCGCATCTGCATTCGGCGCCTCAACCGCTTGCTCGCTCTGTAACGTCGGTTTTGGTGGCGGTTGCTGTTCCTGATGCGGCACCGGTGGATCCACGTCCTGCGGGGGACTCATTTGCGAGGCCGGCATGGGTTTGTACTGCGGTATCGGGCGTCGGCCGCCCACAGTTGTTGTAATAGGTGGGCGCGGCTTGTTCCGATGCCATGGCGGGCGGTTGCTCACAAACCCCGGGCGGTACGGTACAATTTGCTCCGGTATGGGCACGCCAGTGATAAACGGTCGCTCAGGACGATCGAAGGGGTAGGGGGGCGGGCGCATTGAGCTGCCCAGCGGCGGCTTCTGCACATCGTAGTCCATGGGAAGCGTCTGGGCTTCGGAAATTCGTGGCGGGCCGCGATTGTTAATGCGACTCGCTGTGGGCCGCCGAATCCCCTGCGTGTTCGCGTGCACGTTGACGTTGCCGTTGAGTAGCTTCACGATGCCCGTGATGATGTCCTGTATGTCCGGACTGGCGTTCTGACGTCCGTTATGCGCCGCTGTCGCTGTCGCTGTAGCAGTCGCGGTCGCCGAAATAGCAGTACTCGTGCTGGTCGGACGGATGGATGGGGACCTCGACGTCAGCAGTCGAGGGCCCCCGTTCGCTAAAAAAGAACTCGACTCAGCTTGCGATGCGCTGGAGGCTGATGGGTCCAAAGTTTTGCCAGCGCGCACTCGCTGCGTGCGTTCAGACGTCTCGGACGACTCGGACGACTCGGGGGCGTCAATCTCACCAACTGTACTGGTGGGTTGGATATCGTATTGAAAGTAGCGACCCGCTGCCACGGCCTCTTCCTTGCGCGTCTCCTCGGGAAAGTGGACGTCGTTGGGACTCGATTTCGAGAAGCGTTCGTTGAGTATCGGTGAAGCGGACCGCTCGACGCGTTGATGCTGACGCGTTCCGTTAAGTTGGGACTGCGGTGACGTTCGTTGCTCCTGCGACGATGCCTCGTCCCCGGCGATCGTGCTGTCGAGGCTGATGCGCGCGGTACTCATGAAGGATGCCGTGTCGACTGCGTTGCTGAGGTATTCGTTGGACTTGGGCGAGATTTGCGAGATGGAGGGTCCATCGTGGTGCCGAGAGCCTGCAAGGGAGCATTAAAAATCTTTGAGTCGCTGCTTGAAAACGATGGACAGAAAGAAAACAAAAGATTTAAAATTTTTTATAATCCAGGAGGAGAGAGAGGGAAAAGAGAGAGAGGGAGAGAGAGGATCCCTATGAGGAATAAGAGGATTTGTGAAGCTCGCAAGAAAGCAGAATAGAAAATATTTGAAAAAACACAAGGCAATAAATTTTGAAAGTAATTTTTTTTCTATTTGGAAACTTTCGAAATACTTTAAGAAAGAAACTATTTTCTCCAATTAACACACATCTAAAATTCACTGCGTGTGTTACTTTTCGTGATCGTTTTCTAGTTTGCTATTCTCGAAAAATTCTCAGACCTCGAACACAAACGACTTAAGAAACAAACTTGACACGAACAACTTGAAATGCAATACAAGCTGCCAGCATCGGCGTCATTTTCAAGAATTCAAGACAGCACTCACGTGCACACACACACACACACACACACACACACACACACCAATGCATGAATTTTGTAGTACAGCGCATCTTCTTTTATCTCAACATCTAAGGTTGCCGGTCGCTGCAGTGGAATTCTATGTCAAGCTTGTCAGCAGGACGGCGGCAAGAGCAGGCAAAGAAGACAAAGAAGACGAAGAAGACGAAGAGGAGAGAAGAGATATAAGATTACAAAAATGAGATATGAAGAAAAAACAGCCAACTTGCGTTGTGAAAAGTGAAACTTTTATTTTGTTTTCGCTCTCTACACATTTTTGCAAATTCGACTTAATTTGCGGTGGATAATTTTGATTTGTTTCTCTAGCTTGAAGGTTGTTGTAATTGGCATTTTTATACTTGCTTCTTCTTCTTGTTAATGCTTTAGAAAAATCTCTGAGTTGAACAGAAAGAAACAAAAATCTCTCACTTCTCCACTATGCAATTTTACAACGATTCTCTTCACTGCGGCACTCTTGCTGTTGCCATCGTCATCGTCATCGCCATCGCCATCGCCATCGCCATCTCATCGTTGCTCTTGCTGTTGCTGCTGCTCACGTTTAAGTGTTAAAATCCAAGATTTCACCACAGGTTTCTGCGTTGTGCTGCTTCTCCTATTTTGCACTCATCAAACGAAACAAGAGTGTTTTGCATAAAAATCCACACAAAATCGACGATTTCTTGTTCGCTTTTTTCGCTTTTAGTTTTGAAATTGCGCTGCTCTACGTTTCGCGGAATGAATATTTTATTGAAAAGCATTATTTTGAATTACGAAAAGCACTTCTGTGGAGTTCATAAAAGTTTCAATTCAACAACAAGTAGCAGTCAGCAACTCAGCAATTCAGAAACTCAGCTTGCATTAACTTTCCCTTGCATTTTGATGGGATGCCATTTAATCTAAAGATCGAAACATATTTCGACGATATCTTGCGAATAATAAAACCAAATAGATAGTTCGAAATTGTTGACTTAAATGCTGAATTCAGCTTGCAAATAGATTTCCACAGCTTTCAATGGCGCTTTTAATGTAGCGTTTAATGAAGTTTGCGGGAACTTTGCGGGAACCATAAAAATCTTCGCGTTTAAAAGGAGAAAAAAATCGCGTTAAAACAGGAGAAAAAAATCGATAGAAGCAGCAAAATCGAAAAATATCAGCCATTTCGGTGTATGTAGAAAAATTTAGATTTTTCCTAATTTTGTGTAGAAGTGTTATAAATTAGATTTTCAGTACTTGTTACTTGCTAAATATTTATTATATACTTGTTGAACAAACTTCATTTATTATGAATTTGTATTTCGTTGTCGTACTGTCAATAAAATTCTTCAGTCGCTTTCAAAATTCTAAAACTAAAGAAAGAAAATTCTAAAACAAAATTCTAAAAATTCTATGGGCCCCGGAAAATAAAATTTTATTTCCAATTAGTGCAGAAATTATCGTGTGGACAATATCAAGACAGTATTTTACTATAACATTCAAGGATGTCTGATTAATATGCAAATTGAGAGGCTGTGAGGCAGTGAAAATTTGGAGGACTGAAAATTTGATCAAAACACAATCTTGAGTGCATCGCATTGGCGCCAACTGACGCAATCTTCCGTTCCCAGCTGGTGGGACACCATCTTCCCGAACTTTCGGTACGCGAAGAACGTGACAACACACAAGGCAGCGAGCGTCACGAGAGTAATCATCGAGTGGCTAACCTTCCAGAGCAACCTGCTAGCGTCCAAGTGGGCTGTCTAGCGTGGCGATTGCGTCATGTAATCCACCACGACGTCCATCATCAGGATGTGGCAGTCGTCTATGCACAGCTCTTCCGTGTTTATCCCTTCTTGGTCTTTAAGAGTCACCAGCCCCCGGTGTTCTGATCTTTGAAGAATACGCCTTTGACGCCCGTGGCAATTCTTCTGATGAATTTCCACAAATTGAAACTGGTCTCGGCCTTGATGACCCCCCGCAGTGCTCAACCGCCCGCTTGAGCCAGTTGATGCAGGCCGGATCCAAATTCAGTCCTTCTCCGGTGCGGTACGAACGGCAAACTTCTTCCATTATGTTATTTATATGCAATCAAAGCTGCTATTTGGTGGTTTTTACTTTTCCGATTCTTTCACTGGCTCTGAAAATTAGAAGTGCTTTGGGGAGTGCAAGAGTCGAGAAAGGAAAACCCACCAAATAGAAGATTTGATTGCATATAAATGCAACATAATGCGAGAAGTTTGCCGTTCGTACCGCACCGGAGAAGAACTGAATTTGGATCCGGCCTGCATCAAATGGCTCAAGCGGGCAGTTGAGCACTGGCGGGGGGGTCATCAAGGCCGAGACCAGTCTCAATTTGTGGAAATTCATCAGTATATCTTGGAATTCGAAGAAGCAGCCCACCGTCGCACTCTCAACAACCGAAGCTGAATAGATGGCTCTGGCTGCAGCATCACAAAATTGCTAAATATTTATATTTGTTGAACAAACTTGATTCTGTATATTTATTATGAATTTGTATTTTGTTGTCGTACTGTGAATAAAATTCTTCAGTCGCTTTCAATATTCCAAAACATCAAGAAGGGAAAAAAACAAATAGAAAGTCTTTTGTTGGTCCGAAAGCTGGGTGTGTGCTGGGAAAAAGACGGCACCTGCTTAACATGAACATCAACTCGACGCAACAAGTGTTGGCTGGAAATTATCGGCGGAAGAATAAATGATTGACGACCGTTAAAGATGCCAGCCAGCTGAGAAGAGTTGAAAAGACTTTTTCCCCCGCTCGGTCGGTCTTTCATTTATCTGTCTGCCTTCAAGCGTCTTTCGATCACAACTTGTTTCGGGGATTTGCATCGCAAACGAATGAGTTAACAACTCAAACTGTCTGGCTTTTGTTATTGCCGCCGCAGGAGAAATTAACTTCGAAAATTAGACATTAATTCTTGCTTATTTTTCACTGATAAAAAGAGGAAAGACTAACAAAAGCTGCTGTAGTTCAAAACAATTGCAGTCCTCTACCAGGAAGTGTTAATTTAATTAATTTCACAACTTCTCTTGCAAGCCGATCTACGCTTTTAATGCATAATAACGTGCCATTGCATCATAACAAGCCATTAAAAGCAAACAAGGGAAACAACGAATTTATTGCCAAAAACCCAACAACCTCAAAAACCAAAAAAAAAAGGTTTCGTAATCAACGCATATCACGCGCTCAGCCAACAACTGTAATTATCGTCGCTAGCAATATTAATGAGTAGTTAAAAACTCAATTATATTCAAATGCTAGACTTTTATAGCCTCACAACGGGCGGTACCACCTTCACGCCATTTCTGGTAAGCGAAAAAATCATAACAAGTCTGGCACGTTGTCACCAACGCACACGTTTTACTTATTTATGGTGCCACCAAAAGTTGAACGAAGGAGAAAGTGAATTCGGTTTGTTGCCGCCGTCTTTGCGGCGAGAGATTCAATTTTTTAAGTACTTAATTCGCCTCAGTTCGTTGCTCGTGCAGCGTAACTAATTCGCTTTTGTTGCTTGTCATTTTTCTTGCAATTCAAGACTCAATTATAAATTCCATCGCTGTTACCGCTGACGAAATGTGGTCACTGAACTCGTGTTTCTTGATTTTAAACATTGAACAACAAAAATAAAATAAAATCATTTAATGTAAATAATAATTAAGTAAAATAAAATATAATAAAATTAAATCAAAAGTCAATTCAACAGTCAAGTCGAGAGTAGAATCAAAAGTCAGGTCAAGAGTCAAGTCAAGTGTCAAGAGACAAGTCAAAAGTCAAGTCGGGAGTCAAGCTAAGAGTCAAACTCGAGAGTAAAGTAGAGAGCCAAGTCAAGAGTCAAGTCGAGAGTCGAGTCAAGAATTGAGTGAAGAGTCAAGTCAAGAGCCAAGCCAAGAGTCAAGCTCGAGAGTCAAGTCGAGAATCAAGTCGAGAGTCAAACTCGAGAGTCAAGTCGAGAGTCAAGTCGAGAGTCAAGTCGGGAGTCAAGCTAAGAGTCAAACTCGAGAGTAAAGTAGAGAGCCAAGTCAAGAGTGAAGTCGAGAGTCGAGTCAAGAATTGAGTGAAGAGTCAAGCCAAGAGCCAAGCCAAGAGTCAAGCTCGAGAGTCAAGTCGAGAATCAAGTCGAGAGTCAAACTCGAGAGTCAAGTCGAGAGTCAAGTCGAGAGTCAAGTCGGGAGTCAAGCTAAGAGTCAAACTCGAGAGTAAAGTAGAGAGCCAAGTCAAGAGTCAAGTCGAGAGTCGAGTCAAGAATTGAGTGAAGAGTCAAGTCAAGAGTCAAGCCAAGAGTCAAACTCGAGAGTCAAGTCGAGAGTCAAGCCAAGATTCAAGTCAAGAGTAAAGCCAAGAGCCAAGTCAAGAGTCAATTCGCGAATCAAGTCCAAAGTCGAGTCAAGAGCCAAGTGGAGAGTCAAGTCAAGAGACAAGTCAAGAGACAAGTGAAGAAACAAGTTAAAAGTCGAGTCAAGACAGCTCTAGTTAAGTCAAATCGAATCAAACCAAATCAAATTGTATAAAATCTAGCCAGTCAAAATACAAAAACATGTTTTCACCGCGAATGCTTTAACTAGAAAAATGCAATTAAAAAGAAATCAAATATTAACTCGACTTAAATGAGCTGAACTAAAAACGTCTGCTACGCATGCGCAAAACTGCTTAGTCAACAAAGCATAAAATTTCGGTGAGTGGGAAGCATAAAATTTCGGAGGGAAGCCACAACTCACTGAAAATCACCCATATTTTCCTCTCCAGTCTTCTTCAACTGGCGCAGCAACAGCAGCAGAAAAAGAAATCAAGAATGCATTGAATGCGGTGTTTGAAGAAAGACTGCAGTTCTTGTTTGCCTTAAAAAGCAAATAGAATGGAATAAATATAGACTACATAAATCAAAATGTTGGATTATAATTCGAACTCCGTTTATATAAACGTTTTTCGAAGAGTTTTTCTTTTGTTTAACTTAATAGCGGGGAAAATGAACGATTAGCGGCCAATATATTATTATTAATAATTAATTGCTTGTAGTTTTACGTTTTTAACTAAAACTTGTAATCGTGAAAGTTTTGCCAAACTTCGTGTGCGCATAAATTTTGTCTCTTATTTTGTATTTTGAATTTATTTTGAATTTTCACCTGTCGTCCGTCCTTCTAATTTATTGGTTTCTCTCTATCTACCCGAGCTAATTTTAATTAACTCTATTCATGTAAAAGAGTTGACAAATGCGGTTTCGTCTGCTAATAACTCATCGCAGCCACTTCTACATTTTTGCCCACATGTGTTGGCGGCTCATTTGGACGGCTATTTGCTCCAGTTTCGTTTTCACTTTAGAAAACGAATCGATCACTAAAACTATCAACGCATTTTTCCTTTTTACTTCACTTGCAAGCGGTGAGGAAAAACTGTAGAAAGTAAAAGTTGCAAAATGAAGGAAAATCGAGGTAGAAATACATTAATCAATTTTGCAAATTACGGACAAATTTAGTTATTGAATTTTTGTGATTTTTAAGGCAACAACGTAACAAATGGTTTTGCTGCCTACTGAAGTTCGCTTCCTAAGTCTTTTGTTTTCCTTGAAACTTTTTAAGGTGTTCGAGTGATTAATGACTGCAACAGAAGGCATTTTAAATTAATAATAAAATTAAAGTGTATACAAGATTTAAGTGTAACAATCTCGAGAGTTCTTCTCAAAAAAAGGCAGGAAAAGTGAAACTTAATTTAGTTCTTGAGAGCCTTCAAGCTTTAGAATGATTTATTGTTAATTGAAAAAAGTGTTCATTCAGAATGCTAGCGAGGTGGGCGTTGCGTAACTAACGCTTAAAATTAAAGCGTTTCATTCTAAAAAAGCGGAAACGATGGAAAACAAAGGAATGCATAGCGAATATTAAGTGAAAACAAAGAGAAAACTAATTAAAATACACCAAAAATTAAAATACAAATCTTTACAAGAAAGATAAAAATAAAAAAGATTGTTTTTG